>CM035813.1:14724112-15046612 GCA_020458035.1 Magallana ariakensis | reverse complement strand
TGGACCCGTTTTTGAAATAAGATCATTTTCAAATAAAGTAGTGTTTTAGTTTCTGTTTTGTTAAATTCGCATCAATAAGCGAGTCGGGGGGATTGTTTCGGAGGTGAATTATTAATCGCTATGATGCCTTTTTTTCAAATTCTCATTAGCATCCTACTCTATATATATGTACCCAATGAGAGTTGTTGGTTTAATTTTTTACTGCTTACTACATTGGGTATCAAAGATGGCCGACGATGGTCATTTTAAGGTAAATTTTACCTTTAAAATGTGTTTCCGTATTATTTTATTTCATAAATTATAGTTTACCTTTGGAGATAAATTATTGATTATTTTAAATCACGTTAAAAAAAATTAATTGAATTAAATGCAGTCGAACAAATGTTCCTCCATGTTAATATGAATAAATTAGAGGGGGAGGAGTTTCATCAGTCAAGGATAGTGTCAGTCTTAATTTTTCTTTAATTGCATTATTCCCATTAAGACCACATTAATAATGTATAAGAATATTTTAGAAAAAAATATTCTGAATATCCTGGGGTTCTTATCCAATATTATTTTCGAACAAAAATTCGGGAACTCATTTGCATATTCCGTTGACCTTTCTTGTGACCCCACCAAGACATTATGGTTGCAGGTATATGATTATGGTGGATGCGACGTGTCGGTAAAAGAGATCGAATACTTTTTTAAACGATACAGGAAAACAAAAAGAAAAGAAAGAAATTCGATCGGAATCGATTACCGGTAATCAAGATTAATAAATTGTCGGCTACGAATTCACCATGGTGTAGACTTGTGCAAATGGTTCTTAACTTCTAAGGCCGTTGGAAGAAGTCAAATACAAAACAACGCTCTGATCTCAACACCTGCAGACATTGAAATATGAATAATCTAAATTCTGCACGGACTCTTTTAGTAGGTATGAAATTATTCATTTTGACAAGTAAATATTTACACTGTATTTATGTCAGATATGTAAAAACAAATGATGTTTATTTTTAACTTGCACACTAAGTAGATTGAAATTTATGGCAAATCCCAACCCCTATAATTAAATGTCATGATTTAATTCTTTCAGATCAATAAATAATGCACATCTTTTTTCTTTTTTTTTTAATTTGAGTGCTCAACCTGACACAATAAGAACCAAATATAGTATGGTCAACAATGATATAAACTGAATGTTATGTTTGAATGGTCCACTGATGATAATGATGATGATGGAAACATTTGGTATGGAACCATTGAGTAATTTTAAAGAGAACAGTTGTAAAAGAAACCATGCAAATCAATAGCTTGTAGATTCCTTGTGAGTATTTATTTAAGTTATATCAATTTTTTTTTTATTAAATCTCTTGTTAAAGTTTATGAAATTTTGATGTGACTTTTTTGTACCTTTTTAGTAAGAGATTATGAGAATCCCTTCTGGCCTAAGACCAAAGGTGTAATTTCGTTTGCTTACCTCGAGAACGGGTCCAAGATCTACTTGCTATTTGGAAAGTAGACAATGGAGATCTACGGTACCTAAAATTCTGACATTGCATAGCAGCGGCAAGAACTATTATGTGATAGAAAATGGTCTCAGGCCTTTATAGATACATGTACTTATTTGCCTATTACTCAGAATATATTGAAATCAAAATTTTTTTGAGGGAGGGGAGAGGGTCCTCCTTACATTGTGCATGTCAGTGTGGAAGAACCTTTTCTGATTCTAAGATCTAATTAATTTATACACTAAAATCATAACGTCTCTTGTTATTAGCAGATATTCAGTTAGGCACATTAACAGTTATACTCAGAATCAGAGACTGAAAGAATGACAATTCAGTTGAGAATGATCAACCCAGCTTTAGATTTGTTAGTATAACTTCACAGTTTTAATATTTGAATTTAATTTGATAATTATGTACATATTGCTACAAGTTGTACGCTGTTTATTGTGCTTTAAATATTTATTTTTTTTACAAACTTCAACCAAATGAATTTTCAATAGAGGAGAAAATAAAATGTGTCATATTTTCAAAATTCAATGAATACACACAATATGTAAAGGTAAAGAAAGTTCGCAATTTATAGGGGTTTATAGTCTTGCTTGCAAAGTAAATTGCAATCGCATATTACCCCCAGGCAAGACCTGTACAATCCATGTAAATAGCATCCTCAACTCACTGGGGAGCATACAATCAGAGCTGTCAAATTATAGTGCTAATGCTTTTTCATTCACATAGCCGGCTCCTCTCATGTGCCAGATAACAATATTAACCCCTGAGTGGAGAGAGTGCACAAGTTGAGAAAAGTAATTTGCCCAAGGTTACAATGTTACCGTGATGGCGACAGACCGGACTCGAACCCGGGGCCACAGTGCCCAAATCAGTCAATGCTATCAAATGGCCAACCCCTCTATTAAGTGTAAGTATTACAAACATAATCATTATGTGTATATATTACACATATTACATGTAAGTATTACACATATTAGGTGTAAGTATTACACACATTAGGTGTAAGTATAGGATGTAAGTATTACACACATTACATGTAAGTATTACACACATTAGGTGTAAGTATTACACACATTAGGTGTAAGTATAGGATGTAAGTATTACACACATTACATGTAAGTATTACACACATTAGGTGTAAGTATTACACACATTAGGTGTAAGTATTACATTATGTGTAAGTATTACACACATTACATGTAAGTATTACACACATTAGGTGTAAGTATAGGATGTTAGTATTACACACATTAGGTGTAAGTATTACACACATTACGTGTAAGTATACTTTCAGACCAAGCACTGGTGAGTTTGTGGCTGTAGAAGATATCAATAATCCTCATGATGATGACAGTAGTTATGAAGACTGAAGAGGAGGCAGTGGATGATGAGACAGCTTTTAATGGTAACTTAAACAAATCTAGTCATCAACATACATACTTTACTTATTGCAGACACATTAAGTAAACAATTGTTCAGACTTCAGGACAGTACACTAACAGGCATATAGCATTGAAAGTGGGGGCAGACTTATCCAAAATCTTGACAAGCCAAAAAAAAAAAAGAAAGAAAGAAGACATATGCCCTAGTCCTCATGCTATTACCAATAGTTTCACATATCAGTATCAACAGTACAAGTAAAAAGTGTGCAGCACTGCAGTGATCAGTTTGTCCATGGTCATCAATGTTGTTGACTTTGCAATTACATTGGTTTTTTTTAAGTGAAGTTAAAGTCAGTTTTGAATATTGTTCCATGTTAAAACATTTTTCTCCCTTGCCCAATCCAGCTGATATTTCACCTTTAGAGGTAGTAAAATAATGGTCCTCAGTTTTTAGAAATAGGATTACATTGCATTTAAATGTTCTTTGCTAATGAAAAACCTTTTGAGAAAGTCACCATCTGAATGATGTCTTGTTTGTAAACATTTTTGAAAAGTGTTCACTGATCATGTAAATATATATCATGTGAATATATACAGTACGTGATTAATAATGTACATAATTATGGTAAATATAACCAGTCTTTCATTGCCTAATTGGCAAAATTATTGATTTAGGGTGTTTGGTTTGGAATTCTCCACCATATTTGTGGCACGGCATCATATAGCACTGTCACCACTATAAACTTCTGCCGCCAAGACCATCTTATGGAAGAAAGGATCAAGGGATGACTGAGGAAAGACTTGCCAAATATTGAAATGGACAAGTAGAGATTTTAAAAAAAAGTCAACTAATATTCACATTGCAGGTACATGTATTTAAATTTTCAAATTTCAGGTTTTTAATTCATGTCCAAATCAAGCAATTACTCTTTTCCACCCTGTAATGTTAATTGTTGTTGCAAAAATTTATGCATAACGGTATTGTATTTAAAAACCCTGTTTGTATATGAATTTACGTAATATCACCTGAACATAGATTTTTGTTGTTGAAAATTTGATATTATTGAATAGCTCAAGGAAAATTATATAATTATGCCACCTTCTAATTGCTGTAAAAACCACAACGGTCATTTTGACAAAAAGTCAAAATTAATTACCACAAACAAAGAGGTACCGTACATGTACATATATACATGTATATGGTGTTTACATGTACATTTTTTGTACATGTATATATTCATTTAGAGGTCATATTTATAAACTGAAAAATTAATTAATGCATGAATATGATGTGCAAAAAATAATTTCAGTTATTTAGTATATATATACTCTCTTTACTCAAGGTACCAGAGATCTTTCAACAAGAGTGGAGTATCATCAGGTCTATTCAGGAGGTCACAAACTGAAAGGAATAAATTCGGATTTCACCCGACTTCTAAAATTCTGAAGAGATGGCTATATGGAGAGAAGATGACTGGGGTTTTGGTTTGCATCTTAATGATTGGTGAATGCAGAACTTCAGAGATGTGTTCCAATTCCGCCAATCCAAACTCAACAGCATGTCAAAGTGCAAAATTCTAGATTTGAGAACCCAATGCTTTATGACTAAATTTAGGACAATTAATCATGACAATGTGGGTACATTTTAACTTGATTAAAGGATTAATAATGAAACGTTGACTGACTACTATTTAATTATTTATGCCATTCTGCCATGATTGCACAAAGCTGATCGGTGTAAAGAATAATCAGTCCATGATAGTTTCCATCCAAAGCTTGTTTTGCTACCTCTTTTTATAAGCAGCATGCCGATTGGCTCGGTTCCAGTCAACATAACTAGATACAACTAGCTAAAACAGTACAAAGTACTTAGAGGAGCAAAATTTAAAAATTTTTAAAAGAACTTGAAACAAAGTATTTTCAGTCTTGTAGGTAGGATGATCTTTAAGTAACAAAATTTAATATATATATATATAATATATATATAATATACTGGTAAAACCATTTATTTACAACTGTTTTGATTTTAGTAATTATTATATTTTTCAAACCTTAAAATATAACACTGATTAGTTTGTGATTAATTAGCTTTCATTGTTTTAGTCGTAAGTATTTTTTGTAAAACGCATGTAACGTACGTAACCATGGTAACCGAGTCGTATTCTCCATTCCAGTTGTTGTGGTGATACAGCGGACCCCGTGTTAATACATCCTCTTCTTCCATCGATATATTACCAGACGTCACTCTTTTGCTCATCTCTTCTTAATTCTGCAAATGCCTAGTGTTGAAAACTAATATACGCGTTTTTTAATTGTTAATGAAATAATATTCCATTGATTTTCCCTCTGTATTTTATGCAGTATGATAAACGTGACCATTAAATAGTTTACCGGAGATCTCCCCTCCTATACGTACATCTCAAAAGACGTGAGTTTGTCTTAAAAAAAATTATATATTATACGAATTATTTAATACACTTAAATGTGATGTATTGTTACCCACCCCACTTTTTTGGATTGACAAAAACACACTTAGAAACAAAACAAACAAAAAAGATTAATTCGTGTTTTGTACTCGTGTTTTATTGGGGGGAAAAAAACATTTTACTCTCCGTTTCATTTGAATCCAAAGTTTACCGGAATGATCGACTATTTCTGTCATTAGCAGTGGGAAATCACGTCTAAAATGCATTGGTTTTAAATATTCATATATATCATTTTTGGGGGAATACGAATATATATACATGTAACTGACTGAGTTTGATTAATCCAAACACCTCATTAGTGCTTGATATTATTACCTTTGCGACTACAAAAATATTCCTATATGTGCGGTCTTCTATGACTTTGGAATACAGTCCATATTGAATTAAAAGTCTTTTAGATCTATGCATTTTTTTCACTATTACATTTATTAGAATATACATTTTATTTCATATCCAACGGTCATGCACTATACGTCGATCTCGTAGATCAACCGTTGCCTTGGCAAACATCATCTGTATCCTTTGTAACCAGGGTGTTGAGCAGAGCGGGTGCTCGCCAAAATGTGTGTTGCGGGTAAATTAGGGGGTTTTGGCGAGCGCTCGTCCGCGAGCACCCGCTCTGCTGAACACGCCTTAGATGTATACCATTATGAGTAAATATCACCTTTTAGAACATGCATTGAAAAGTCTTAGAAAATGTATTTACATATGTAAATAAAAACCAAAAATCAATCCTTGAAATACTCGGAAAAATGCGTATATTTGTAGATAATATATATTCTGCATTATATTATCTCATATGTACAAAAATATTTAAGAAATTAGAAAATTATATAAATCGTTCATACATGCACATACATGTGTAAAAATAAAAGTTATCCTTTTTTAAGTTATGCTGATTCTTCTATAAAGGCACAAGGTCCACATATATACACTTTTCATTTAAAAAACTGTTAATTTCAAAAATATAATGGTTGTCTGTCATTCTCCTATCGGTCATTATAACTTCGGTCTCTTGACCTTGACCTTCGTTGAGACGACCGATCATAGTTATCATAGTCTCGTACTCTCTCTCGATAGGGCGGGGGATCGCTGTAACGAGATCTCCTGCTGGAATGCCTATACGATCTCTCTTCGTCAGAAAAATCGATGTCGTCATAGCTATGGTCCATGTACCTCTCACGTGATCGGCTGTGTCGCCGTTCTCTCTCGAAATCATCACGATATCTATGTCGCTCCCGATGACTACCGCGGTGACCACTTAATCGATCATCGTCACTGTGATACTCCCGCCTACTTCCGTGTCGGTGAGCCTCCTTCCTCTTTGATGACCCGGACTCCCCTCTATGGCTGCCCCGACTGCTAACGAGTCTAGCATTGTCACGTGTATTACGGGGGTCTCCCATGTCTCGTTTTCTCTGGGGGCGGTAATCGATGTCGTCTCCCCGATCATCGTAGGAGCGATGTGAGGTCGTGTGATGACCTGTGTGGGACTTGACCTGGTAGTCTTGCCTGCTGCTGGCATGGTTCGACTTGGCGTCGTCTGCAGGCGGATCGTAGCGACTAGACAACGTAGGACCTGGAACGACCAGAAAGTCAATGAGCCATACATTACACAGATCTTGGAGTCAGTCATTCATTTGAAATAGGTTCATGTTTATATATTCCAATCAGTTATGGACTGTATACTATTATTCATTGTAAGTTTGCGATCAAATCATACCATTATCTATCAGTAAATTACTAACTGCTGATGAATGCGGGTTTTTTTTCTCACAACTTTCAAATGTCAAAATCTACCATATATTATTGATATTCATCTATGTTTCTTTGTTGGACTTTTTGGAAAGGTACATGTTTTGTCTTTTGTATATATTTTTTATAAGCTTTACCTATATGCATTTTCATCTGTGCTCGCCTTCTGATCTGCTTTTCCGAATATTTCCTGCAGCAGACGATGATGATGATCAGTATGACAATAAAGGCTATGGCTCCGATACAGATGCCGACTATTGGACCAATTATTGGGCAGCAGTAGCGATTCAGAGCGGGTCCGCAGCAACCAAATGCACAGTACTTCAGGTTCCGGTATATATCTCCGGCGCTGTAGACTCCACCGGAACTGGTGTAGCATTGTTCTGCATTCAATCCTAGAAGAATTCCAGAAATTCATGAAGTCAAAACTTCCTTGTAATTATTTACGATATTAACATCCATTGATTGTTTTGAATCCTTTCGAGACGCTTTCGATGATATGTTGACGTCACATGTACCAGTTTGAAAATAGAGACCCTTGGCTTTAATATTTGGTCTCCAATGCAAATGAATATTGTTAGTGATCTTCATAAAAACAACATACATAATTTGACACGCAGTCTGGTCTAATAAATCATTCTTTACACATCCAAATACCATTTGGGACATGCGATAACCCATGATTGAGCCACACATGCAGGTCATTAATTTGGAAGTATAATATTTATGTATTTTTAATTCTTGGTTAAAATAGTTTTTTTTTACTTGGCCAACACACCAAGGAGTTACACTGCATATACATGCAGGAAGTCATTTAAGAAATTAATGCAGAACTTGCCAGTCAGACGGGAAACTTCAGACAATACAACATCGCAATTTGATCGAAAGAAGTAAGTTTATAAATATAATGACTTTATTTACAAATCGTACATATATACAAGGTGTGCTATATAATATTTTGCTAAATGTCTCTCTATACCTGTTATTATGTGTCTATTCCAGTACTAAGTTCTCTTATATAAATGTATCAAAATATAATTTAGCTTACATGTAGGTTTTGTTTTATCATTATAATTACAAACTGCAGATTCCAAATCTTTAAATATCTTATCTGATTTTCATCATAACCTTTTTCATACAATTCAATTTCTCCATAGATACAATTTCCCTACATCGTCGCGGCTATAGCAGCTTTCATGCCCATGTTCATGTAGACTATTATAATACAATTTCCCCAATAAGCGAAACTGTTTCCTCAATGTATAATATGCATACCAAACAAAGAAGTCATTCAGACTTACGACGCTAAAAGAATTTCGAAATATCTAAAATCAAATATTATATTTATAAACATAATATATGGTATTCGTCGTTCGTTGCATTACAAGTAATTATACAAATGCACGTTTGTAAATTTAAAATAATGCATGCGCACATGTAAACATAAAAAAAAAAATGTCTTACCTGTGACAAAGTAGGCCACGATGACTAGTATTTCGTACATGTTTAAACTATAGTCTACTATAATACGAATTGTCGTCGCCCAACTATTATTCTGTAAAAAGCAACATGACTAAAAGAGATTGTTAAGTTGCTTAAAATCTCCAAATTACGGGACATTTACCGAACAACGAAGACGCTTACTAATGTATACATTCCGCCATTTTACGACAGGTAAAAATAATCAATAGAAAGGGACCTTGTCAAAAGTTGTCGCTTGAGTAGCCCTAGGGATATATAACTGCAACGTACGGAACTCTTACATCAACTATTTTCAAAACAAGAAAGCTAAAATTGAATTACACAGATCTAGAATATTTATCACTTTATTACATATGTATATAATGATAAGTTGTATCTGGAAAAAAACTTTCGTTCCGGTATTATTTTTCGCGAACGGTTATCCGTAGATTCCAAAGTCAATTCGGAAATAAAAAGTTGGTCCGGATTACTGTGCATTTAGTCACTCCTTAGATGGAAAGATAACTTTTTTTTTACACTTCAACGTTTTTCTTGGATACACAATTTTTTTTATCGATATTGGATGCTGGGTTTTACAAATATGGAATGTATTTGACTATAGTAAGTGTGAATTATATATTTCACAGGATTTGCATGATTTTGACTCATTTTGCTACACGTAAGTTCTGTAACTTTATGATAAACCCGATAAAACTTGAGAAATGTCCCCCGGACGGTTGTTGACACGCTCCATCGGAGGACTAAGGAGGGCGAGTTTGGGAAGGGGCATCGGAGAAGATTTAAGTATAGACTATGTCACGTATATATAAGGAATATTCAGTTTGTTATCGTTGTCTCTGATACTTATAATCTCATATGAAGGCGTGAACCGTGCTACACTGATGTACCACGGACACTATACTCGCCACCCATCTAAATAGGGAAAAAATATTACAATAAAATATTCTAATTTAAAAGTACTTATTTTATATAGTATAAGCACATGCAGGCCTCTGAATTTCTATCAACAAGCCGTTAAATTTATGGGAAGAGAGAGATATATACCCTATCTATATATAAATTCAGAGGCCTGTGGTATTTAAGGGAATAGATCTTTAATACACAAACTAAATTAGATGGGGAGCCCCTTTAATAAGAATAATGTTCAAAGAACGTGTATTAATGTGCTAGGTCCTCCTTGGATTACTAGGTTTTGTAGATGTGGAGGTTAGACCGTATTCATCACTAGTGCCAGATTGCTTAGTTGGTAGAGCAACTGATGAGATTAAGGGGGCTCAGGTTCAAATTCTGGTCCATCATCATTTGTCCCACCAGTCACATTTGATGTTGTGTCTAATCCCTGAACTTGCCATCGAAAGAAATGGCTGGGATGCTGATCATTCGAGGATGAAGATCGATCATTTTAAAAATGGGGAAAATAGACTGTCTGATTGGTTCAATCACCAGCTCCAAATAGCTCAGTTAAAGCATCTGACAAGAAATTCAAGGGCCAGAGTTTGAATCCCAGTCTGGTCCCTCTTTATTTCTTCCATCCTGTTACATTTGGTGCAGTACGTGACCAACCCACATAAATAGCAGGTTAAATTCTGCAAGCAGAACACACCTGGAATGTACTGGTAGATCTTTGAGGGCTTGAACATTTAACGGGGAGGAGGAAGACAGACCGATTTGGTCTCTTCACCAGTATGTGATAGCTCAGTTGGTAGAGCAACTGATTAAGAAATTAAGTGGCCCAGGTTTGAAATCCAGTATAGTTCATTATTATTTCTCCCTTCCCATTAATGCACTTGTTGAGAGAATTATCACAATTATGATTAACCGCCTCATCATGGCTATTATTTTCTGTGAAGATTTGTGAAGTAATTTGGGCAATTGTGAATATGAGAATGAAGAAAAATATAAAACTTTAGTTTGCACAGCTCTACTATCTGTAGTCTGAAATATCTGACGTTTTCCTGGCTTTTTTAATGATTTTGATATTTTACATCAACAGTCTGATTTTACTGTTCACTAATATTGCTTTTATGGGTCCTTACATATCCCATAAACAGGCTGTTGAACACATTCTATTGAACTGTTGAGATTTGTTTTGATTTTGTGCATTTTTGAAATCTCGCAAGAAAATAAGTCAACAACACTATATTATCAAAATGTTCAGTAAAATTATATTTTAAGCTGTATTATATAGTTTAAATAATATATCTATTTCAAATCAAGCTTAGAATGTCGCTTCGAGTTAGAGGCGGTGAATTTCCAGTTTTCATAATGGTGCCGGTTCTGACGTTTTTCTGGCATGTAAAATATTCAAATAGTTAAAAAAGCCAGGAAAACGTACATCATATATTTCGGACTATGCTATCTGAAGCGTTTATGATCATACCAGTATCAGATGCTCTATCTAACTGTGTTACATGTATGTTTTCAATGAAAGAGGCTTTGAGCACCTCCACAATCTGAAAACTTGTACTAGCCTTGCTGCCTTTAGAGACTTTTGTATACCCTGTTTGTATGTTAACTTCTGAATCTCTGATAGTATATCAGTTGAAATTTCTTCAGTGTTGTTTTAAAGATTGTGAGTGATTTTGAAACTTGAAATGTTTGTCTTCAAGATTCCTGACACTAGTACTTGCATGCTTTTGCAAGGTATAAAGCCTTACAGTTTAGGTGCAACAGATGGGGGAGTCGATAATTTAAAGTGGTGAAAAATTTAAAGTGTAAAACATCATCTTACAGAAGACGCTGTACTCTGGTACAATGATGAGTCCTGCACAAAATCATGTAAAGTACAGGAAATACTTAGGTGGTGTTTGCACAAATTTGTCAGAGGAAAGGAAACGTAGAACAAAGAAATTTTTTGTCACAACATTTTGATCGGAAATATTCACTTTACAAGTGAATGAATTAAATCATCTATAAAATGTAAAATGGAAAATTAAATTCTTCTCCTGAAGTGTGACAGGAAAGGCGTCACCTAAAAGTTTTGGACATCAAAAAGTTTTAATTTAAAAAATACTGATCAAATTGCAAGACCTTAGACCATTACTATAATCAATTGAAATGTTTGCTTTGCATACAAACCATCATTAGTTCTATATTTGATAGATTCTGGATGAAAGAGGAATGCGCAGAGAAAGAACCCTTGAGAGCGGGAGAGAAAAAGAGGAGAGAGAGAAATATTGATTAACCCCTTACACAGAGAAAGTGGACAGGAGACAAGGAGGGAGGGAGGGAGCCAAGGTGTGGCTTGATAAAGCAGGGAACCCAATAATGAATTGGTCAATAATCAATCTCTGTAGTTTCTAGACGATGGGTGTCACATTCCGTTTGATTACAGAAATCTTTATTGCTGATGGCCTATGTGATATACACTGTGTATTACTTCTTACATTTATACCTGCAATTTTGACATTTACAATATGTGTTTGCTCCATGACTTTTTAATCTCCTGCAGTGCAACAATTGCTTGGTATTTGCATATGAAAAATGCGTGTTAGCACTCTTTTAGACTTCATGAATGTTTTGCAGTTATAATGACAGTCATAAAGATGTTCACTGTGCACATGTCTTGGGTTCAGAAAGGACAATATTTTCTGGGTTAATGACACCAGTTGACTAAGCCTTTTGTCACTGAATCTAAATCTGACAAGCAGAGCAGTGGTGTGTTCTAATCAGCTGCATAGAGATGTCTAGTAATTGTTTAATTCGCAAAGTAACAATTCAGTGTGACAAAAACTGAGTGTTACCTAGGTAACCCACTGGTTACCGGTACTTTCTGAAAATGAAGATTTAAAAGAGTTCTAAGCTGTTGTGGAGATATTCTGTGTCTATTTACAGTCAGTGTTTGTAAGTATACACCTTGATGACTAAAACTGGAGGTTTCTGCAGATGGTTACTTAATGAATTAGGATTTTAGATGTGTGTCAGAGAGGTGGATAGTTTTAATGTAAAAGTGGCACACTAAAGCAAAATTGTCTATCCACAAGTACTTAAAGTTAGTTTTTATAACTGTCTTAAATTTGGATGTTATTTTGTTTCCACAAGTTTTGGGTAGTTAGTGTTTATTTTAGAAGCATAACTCAGATGACTGTCTGAGACAGAGATTTCTGTCCACAAGTACTTTTAATAGGTGTTTACTAAATATAACTCGGACGACGGTCTGAGATACAGAGATTTCTATTAACAAGTACTTATACAGTAAGTATTTACAATTAGTGGCTACACACACTGAGGAGTTGGATGTTCGAGTTTCTGCTCTCGGGAGGATTATATTTAAAGCAGGAAGAACTTCCTTGTTTTCCGGTGAAGAGAGGATGCCTTGTGTTAGGCGTGTTTACCGTACTTGAGATGGATAATTTTTGGTGATGAACAGAGATGTTGTTTTAGGTGTATGTAATCTATGTGAGATGGATAATTTTTTTTATATTGCTGCTTGTGGTAAGGTGAGGGATGGACCGACCCTCACTGCTTAATTCCTTGGGAGTTTTTTCTCTCTTCCCTACAGGTATTCTAGCATACAGATTTTTAATAGTAATGGTTCTTATTTGTACATACATTTACTGAAAAGAACATTGCATGCATATTCATAAACAGTAAACAAAAATGCCAAGTAAATTCATGTGACATGTCCATTATATTTAGGAATAAATTAAAGGAATATCAATGAATCCAATATGTCAAAGATATCTGATCGGAGATAAATTTTGTATTCCCGACAAAGAATTGACAGGAGTGTTTGTAAGACATGTATAGAAATTGAAAGCAAGATGCATTTAATCCATAGAAGTTGTCAAGTTGATTGCCAGAATTCACCAATAAGTAATGGGAGTGATTTTATGATTCAAAAAGGCGAAATAAAAATGGAACATTGTAATGTGTAATGAGTTGATGTTTATGAACCGCAATACTGGACTTCACTGATTTAAAATGCATGTAACATGTGTAATGCCAAAATTCAATCCCCTCTATTCATTTTGCGTAGTAAACAGATTAAGTCTAATTGCTTTGCGAGACATATCTTCTGAATGTCTGATCTATTATTTAATCATTGGCAAATTTTCAAAATGTACAGAATGACTTGTTAACTTGTTTTTCATTTCAATGTAACAAACATGCATACTTTATATAGATATATATATAGATATATATATGATATTACAAACTGTTAATACTTCATTTATGAACATTTACCGGTAATACATGTTCTTTATTATTGGCCTTGCTGACCATCGTCCACTTAATCGTACAGGTAATATATACCCTTATAATTGATCAATTCATTTTGCCAGATATTGAACATCAAATCCTTTCAGTACTAGGGATAATTCCATCGTTGAAATGAATAGTTTCATTACTAGGGATAATTTTGCTGTTCAGTTGAATTGTTGTCACACAAAGAATTACGCAATGCAACACATGTCTTGGTGAGGTTGACTCAACTTTTGCCCTAACTCATTAACAGGTGCACAAGTTCCTTGTGAGTGTATGATATTTGTTATAATTGATTTTACCATATTAATATGTTAGACATGTAGTATGTACTTACAAACCCATCTGTTTCCTCTTTATTTTGATCAAGTGCCTTATTCACTGTATCAGGGTTAAAATGGCTGTGTTATGCTGGTGTCCAGAGGTATAATTATATTACATTTGTTTAGATATATTATAGCAACTGTTTCAATGAATGCAATTTCAGTTATTGGTTGTCGTTAATAATTTGCATGTTTTTTTTTTGTTTTTTTTTGTATTTTTTTACAACAGTATTTACTGTATGATTATATGTATACTGTGTATATTTCAAATCCAAACTGTGTGTGTCAATGGTTATTCACGTACATAATTACAGAATTAGGTTAATCACAGATGATGTTCTCATTATATCACAATGTGTGAGACAGTAGGTTTATTAATAGACAGTAGTAGTTCAGTGGCCTCGGAAGCAAATTCAAATTGAAGGGGGGGGGGGGGGGGGGCTAGTCTTGACAAGCAAAAAAAAAGAAGGTTTTGATTATGGTAAGGTTATGTCTAACTTTGCAAAAAAAGTTTGGTGGGGGGGGGGGGGGGGTGGGGGGGGGGGGGGGAGGGCTAGCCCCTGGATCATTGCCTATGCAGTTGGTTTATGAAACTTAACAAATTAAGGCATTCATTACATGGCCTGGTTATTATAAAGAGTGGAATTTCATTGTCTGCATCTCAGACTGTTGGAGAAGTATATCTACCGGTGGTATATATATTTACCAGGGTGCATATAGTGCACATGCTGGTAGGTTCTACGTGTATTTTTAGACTACCAGTACCATAGTATGATTTGAGATTAGCTGTCTTTAGGGAACATGATTGTGGTTGTAAGATTGTTTATGATTTATATTAAGAAGTAAAGTAAAACAGTTACTTTTTAAAATAACCTACATGCATGACCTACATCAATTTTAGCAAAGTTCAAGTTGAGAGAATATACACATGACCTACATCAATTTTAGCAAAGTTCAAGTTGGGAGAATATATACCCGGTATATCAATTTTAGCAAGTTTCAAGTTGGAAGAATATATATATATTCTCCCAACTTGAAACTTGCTAAAATTGATGTAGGTCATGCATGTAGGTTATTTTAAAAAGTCACTATTTTTCTTCAAGTTACTGGAGGCTGAATTTTGAATAACAACAAGGTTTGAAAAGCTGCTACTAATTTATTGTATTTTAGATAAGAATTGAAGTCTGTTTGTTGGAACACCTGGAGCATTTTTGAAAAACAATTTCATTATCTCTGATATTTGAAAGGAAACAGGGTGGTGTTAAAGAAAAATAAAAACATTTTGTCAAAATTATATGCATGGAATGTTGAAAAAAGAATGTCCTCCCTTGGTCATTCAACACTCTTACCCAGAGTTCATCGTTTACTGGTACATGTATACAGGCAGTAGGGATGCATATTGAGATACCAACTTGAAGACTAAAAGTTAATGTCCTGAAAAGCTCTGGAAAATAGACAACATACATTATATTTAAAGTGTTGTATAATAGTGTAGTGTCATGTACTATAGTGTACTGTAGTGTATATTGTACTATAGCATAGCACAATATGCTGTAGTGCACTATAGTATAGTGCACTGTACTGTGCCAATATTGTAGTGCATTATAGTATAGTGCACTGTACTGTACCAATATTGTAGTGCACTATAGTATAGTGCACTGTACTGTAGCAATATTGTAGTGCACTATAGTGTAGTGCACTGTACTGTAGCAATATTGTAGTGCACTATAGTGTAGTGCACTGTACTGTAGCAATATTGTAGTGCACTATAGTGTAGTGCACTGTACTGTAGCAATATTGTAGTGCACTATAGTATAGTGCACTGTACTGTAGCAATATTGTAGTGCACTGTTCTGTTCTATACTGTCATTAGTGTTGGATCTGTACAGTTCTGTTGTGTATACTAAATAGTGCTCTAGACTGTAGTTTATTGTAGTGTTCAATACTGTGTTCGTCAATTTCGTGTACTAATCTTACTGTATTAGTCAGTTGATGTACAATATTTACCTGGTTTTTTGTAGACCCCCCCCCCTGCTGTAATGTGATGCTGTGAACACTCCAGCGGTATGGGGTCAGCCCCATCAGAGAGACACAAGTTCTATCTTCTCCATGACCTTCTTCAGACCCGACACACTCTGTTGGGAAATACTCATACAGTCCACATCCTCCGCGGACCAGCCGGAAAACTTGGAATCAAACTCTCAGTACTGGTGAGTTCTACAACAGTCTCACAGTGCTGGAATATAAAATGTACAGGTCTTTGAAAAACTCGGGACCTTTTATAGAGAGAGAGAGAGAGAGAGAGAGAGAGAGAGAGAGAGAGAGAGTAGGTATTTCTCAACACTTCAAACTCCCTTTGCTTTAAAAAATGGAGTTGGACAAATATCTATGTTAATGACATTAAGCATGTGTTAAATGTTTGACATTCATTAATAAAGTAAAGTGAACAAAACTTGACCTAAAAATTGCAAAGAAAATATTCAACCCCCGGTATAATGTTATCTAAGGGCAGAAATTTTACTGTGGTCACTTATCATGCATATACATGTATATATTAATAAGATTAATTTGAAATGAAATAAAAAGCACCAAAAAAAAAAAAAGAGAGAGAACAAATGATAACATTTTAGAATTAAATCTATTACTCTAAGAACCTCCATAGAAAGCATTTTCCCTTGGAATTAACATATTGCATGTACAACATAATACTATCATAATTCACACTGATATTTTAAGAAACTCGATGCTTTTGACCTGACACATAGCTACACCTAATATTTGACATCACATTTATGCCATGCTTTATCAAGGTAACACTGGAATGTGGTAATAAAAATTAACAGACTGTGTTTTACACTTTAACAAGACAAGGCCTTCGTTATAAGCTGTTAGATTATCAGCAGTTATATGAAGTCGGAGTAAATATTTAATTTTTAGAGCTTGCACAAGGGGACATTGGAGGTAAAAGAGGGGACAGATGCTATGGGGAAGTAATGTGCATGCCAACCCTCAGCTGTGTGCATTGTGTATAAGGGTTCTTGGGACAAAAGTGGTTGCACAGAAACTACTGCAGTGATTCCAGCTGTGAATAAACAGTAGCAGCTGGGATATAGGGAGAAATAAAAATTATAATCAAAGGAGGATCTTTAACATTAAAGCTGAACACTGCTTGTAAATAGGCACTGTCCATCATCACCGCTATCCCTACAACCCTTATATAAGCCGCAGACCTCTTAACAGTTTAAAGTATTTCGCTGTAGAGGTCTCACCTGTGTGGATGTACATCTTGCCTCAACGTCTAACTTGGTCATGATGATATTATCAAAATTTACCACTTTTTTCAAGCCAGGAGAATACTAACATCAAAAAACAGGTGACACAATGCATTATTTACAAACAGAATATGCACATAAAATATTTGTAAGAAATAAATGCAAAAAATCCAAAGACCACTAAAGAAATACAACACATCGGCCACGAGTTTCAGGTGTGTAATCCTGTGTAACAAAATCGAAGGGTTTATATACCTGTGTGACGGTGCCTATTTACGAGGGGTATTCAGCTTTAACAAATGATAATTGACATTTTAAGCATACTGAGCCAATTTTATATGTAATCAATAAATGAAATCAATGGTAAGACAAAACAAACATTTTTGTGGGTTAACTTTCTCTTCTCTCACATTCAAAGCAATTACAAACATATTTATTTATTTATTTTATTATTAAAAAGGACAAAATATGTCTAAACATTATGAAAATCCATGTACCTGGTAAACACCAATCTTTGCTGGTCGACATGGTCAATTATATGAATTGTGCCTTTGTCTATGAATCTGCCCATCTGTGAGCAAAGACAGCATAGGCCCAAAGATTGTGGGTTTTATTTATGAAAATTGATCATTTGATTGAATATTTGTTTCTTTGTTTTTATTTTCATTCAAAGAATACAGAACAATATGACTGATTTTACAATGCACAAAAAAGTAAAATGTTTTAGATGATTCATGTTTTTTTCATGTCTGTAATACATGTACATGTTAATTTTTATGTGATTAAAATCATGCACAAATAACGTACATTTCAGAGTTTTGGTGATTCGGAGACATTTTGCATTGTGACCAAAGTAAAACCAGAGTGCCAGCTCGTGAACCGGTCTCACCTTAAGCCATTAGAGTGTGTGATAAGCATTAATGGGAATGATGTAGGTGGGCTGAGTGAGGAGCTAGTGTTTGGACTCATTGACTCTATCCAGGAACCTGTTGTGACTCTAGTAGCTTGTGATGTCCTAAAACACTCCACAGAGCAACCCTGGTCAACTTCACCCAGTTGTGAGACATACAAGAGATCTCGATCCCAGCTCTCCAACTCCAGCGACTTGTCAAGCTCAAGCTCGATGGAAGTCAGAAAGAAGCTGAGCGGAATGAAGAGAATGATCAAGTCAAATAGCGTGGAAAACGATGAGAAAGAATCAAGTGAGCATGATTCACTGCTCGCTGGAGAACAGAGATACAACTCTCAAGTCGATCAGCATTTCAATACGGCCAGTTGTTATGAAGATAAAATATGTTCTTTGCCAATCATGACCGACCGTTGTCACGTCGAGGATGAACAGTATCATTCTCTGCCTGCCACAGGGGTGTGTAAGGAATGCAGGAACAATAACTGTAATGGACAGAATCATGTGATGGCTGTCGGCAAGGGCAGTAACTCCTGGGCAAAGTCTGTTGCATTTATTGGGAGTTACGAGGACTTGTTTAAGTATCCTCACAGAGTTAAATGGGATTGCTTTCCAAAGGCTGTGGTGTTACAGACTTCATCCCAAGGAAAATTTGGTTTCTCCTATAAGGTCAAGGAATTCAAAAATGTAAGTGCAGGAGTCTAAATATTATGGCAAGACATACTGCAGAGTGACAATTGTTTTCTTAAAATGAAATGAAAAAATACCATTTACTTCATTTCTAAATTTGATTACCCCAATTTTGTAATTGTGTTTCTTTTAGGTATTAAACAAGAAATTAATACAATTATGGTTTGTTCAAATTTTGTTGTTTTAGAACACAGATGATTGGTACACATTGGTTACCATGGTAACCCAGGATGGTCCAGCAGACGGCAAGCTGATGGTTGGGGATTGGATACGCTCCATTGACGGCCAGGCTCTGGTGAACCCGAATGAGGTATGCAGCTCTGAGAAATGAGTTTGCGAGTTTGAAGAATGTAGCATGATATGTTGTTTGTGGAATACAGAAGAAATTGTGTGGAAACAAATATAAAGAAATGATAATATTTGGATAAACAAAAAATAATTGTAACAAAGGTTCATGCAATTTATAATTTTTAAAATTAAATCACCTTTCTTATTCTGCAGGCTCTTTTATTGGAGAAAAAATTGGAAAACCTGAAGGAAGTAAGGGTTGTATTCCAGCGCCCGGAGGGAATGTTACCACGACACAAGTCATTCCAATCTGGACCACGCCAGGATGTGGTGGAGTCTAACCCCCCACACCCCTCCATCAGCTCCCCCACCGTGATCACCGACATCACGGGGCAGCCGGTCAAACCCAACGTCCCCCTCCCTGGCAGTTGCTCCCCCATCACGTCTAAAATAGGTGGTCGCTCTGATGGCTACATACGACAGACTAGTGCTATGTCACAGTCTTCAGTGACCTCCAAACTCAGCACAGGGAGCTGTGAACCACGCCATGTCAAACCTAAGCCCAGCTCTTCATCCCTGCTGGACCCCAGTAGTTTGTTCACTGTCCAGTCCCTGCGGCCAGTCTCACCAGGTGCAAAGGTGGAACAGGTGCAGATTTTTGTACCTGGTTTACACTCCTCGGATAATGCCTCAGGAGGACTAGAAGACTTTCAGATGAAGGTGAAGTTTCCCAAAGTGAGAATCTTTATTTGTGGGACAAACGCAAAACATCTCTCACAGTTGCTTCTGCCTGACTTCTTATTGCCAGTGGACAATTCTCTTGGACTCTTTGACAGAGTTTGTGCTACAATGGCAATGGAGAGGTCAGGAGAGGTGAACTTTGAGTCTTGGTCTCAATATGACCGACTCTTACAGAATGATGAGAAAGCCAGGCATGCTAGCAATGATTCACTCAGTCGCTGTGATATAAATACCACAGACCAATCCTTTAGCTGTGGGGCCATTAACACCGAAATCTTTATTGTGTATGATGAGAAATTCTTTCTACAGTGTTGTCAGTATTTGTTTACTAGAACCAGTGTATTTTTATTAACTTTTGATGGGGATAAAATGTTGAAATCTCCACGAAGTGAAATTCACCGCTTACAAAACACAATTCACACCATTCGTGGAGCTGTGGGCTATGAGTGTCCCATTCAAACCTATGGACTTCTGGGAACTGACACTTCAGACTCGGGCTCCACAGCCACCATTGATGAAGTACGCACCTTATTTTATACCTCACATGGCTATCAGATAGTGAAATATAATGTTCCAAGGCATCCACATTTATTCCACATGGCAGATGGAGAGAGATCAAATATGGATGCTCAGACTAGTGTGTGGAAATGCATCAGTGAGGTTCAGGAGAAACAGCACATTTTACTCATCTCAATGGCAATGATCCACCAATTGGAACAAAGGAGACAGAACGAGGTGCTGTGCATTGATGAAGACGATTTTACAGCAACATTTCAGGAGACAGTTCCAGGGGTGGATCTTGGTATTCGGCAAGTGGTTTGGACTGAACTGCTTGAATTTGGAGAAATTCTTTCCGCTAGTGAGTTTCCTTGTCTTGTTTTAATCAAAAAAATTAATGCGAAGAAAATAAATATTCTTTACAGAAATACAATGATTTTTCTTTTATTTTCAGAGGCTGCAGTGCTCCCTGTCCCAAGCATCAGTCAGCTAGACAAGATTCTCTTCATCAGACCCGACGTGTTACTGGACAGAATCCACCAATTACAGACAATCTCTCCGCGAATCATCCAATCAAATGAGGGCATTAAACAAATCTGGTTAAAACTCATAGCAACCGGATTTATCTCACAATCAGAGTGGTCAGAGTTCTGTCCCCAGACTGATTCCTTTTCCATTTCAAACATGAAACTACAGATCAGTCCGGAGAAGATCCAGCTTCTGCTACAGGCATTTGGAATGACCTACCGACAGGAAGCAATCGATGGCAGCCATTACTTTATTCCTTGTTTCATACCCGAGCCAGTGTACTCAGAATCCACAGACAACATGTCTGAGAGTCTGTACTTTCAGCTGAAGGGAAACCCACCGCACATATCTAGCATGCTCTACTTTCATCTTGTGTTTCGACTGAACAATGCCAGTGATTCGCGCTCTCTAGCTGTGACCAATAGCAGCAGCTGTGTGATCCACCATGCTGGACACGAAATCATGCTCATCCATGAGAAACTCAGAGACCGAATACAAATTCAGCTCCACAGGTATTTTCAGAGTCTTCACAATCCAATACTGCCTATTTATTGCTACACCCTTGTTAACTTGTAGGGGTTTGAACCTCTATTTCTGATCTCTGTTTAAGGAGTACAGTATTTATTGGTATGGTTGAACTCATTGTGCATGTTTTGACTTTTCAAGAAATGATAACCAAGCATATATCCAATCTGATGGATAAAGTTAAACTGTGCTGGTCATAATGTTTTGCCATCATGTAAAGTAAACGAATTACAAGACAGTACAATTTTTTTACATTTGAAACCTACCCTCAAGTACAACTGTTCTTGGTTGCTATACCGTACACACTATTTGTGAACAAGGTTATGCATAGTTAAGTTAAAACTTTATGACATAAAAACTTGCCTCCACTTATGGTCTATCAGATTAAATACCCCTACATGAATATCAAATCTCAATGCTGATATGAGAAATATGCTAGACTATCATTTTACCAGAATACCTTCTCGTTATTTTCTTCTTATTTGACAATAATTAGTGATAATTATACTTGCAAAATGAAAAAAAAAAACAATATCAAGGAGTCAACGTTCTTTGCTATGGAGTGATATTAAGAATTTAAGAAACAGGCTATTGTTATTTAAGGAGACTCCTGGAGTCCCTGTTGAATTCTCTTCTGTGTACCGGTAGGCGACTTAATGAAGCCATATTAAAGTTTGTTGTAAACCACCCAATAATCAATAGAAAGTCTGTCATATTCCTTTCCATGGAGAGCAGGAAAATGGAGAGGATTGGGTGCCACATTTAATAAAGCAGTTGTTTTTTGGAGTAGATAATCTACATACAAACACCGATATGACATCTAAGTGCATTAATGACCTGATCTGTACCTAATCAACTTGGATGCTGGTTTCTGTGGTTACAAACAGGAAGTTATGTTTTATCAGTTGCAGGATGTTTTAAGATGATATTACTAAGATTGAATAAAAATTTGTATTCTTATTTTTTTTTTTTACAGATTAGAAAAGAATGTCAGGTTGCACACAGTTTTAGACTGGCTTACCGATGTCTGTAAATCAAGTTTGTCTTCAGAGGTTAAATATGTACTGGGCCCGGCCTGTCCATTACAAGAGAAGTGTAGTTATGCCCAGCACACACGGAAGAAATCTGGGGAACTCCATGTCATTGACTTGGCAGAGGGCCTACCCATCTCCTGTGGCAACATTAAAGTAGACAATCAGGTCAAGGTCTGGCTCAAGGTCAGTAGTAAATGGGTCAAGGAGTCATAAGTACATGTAAAATTTAAGGACCATATAGGTACATGTATATAAACAGTAAGAGCTTCTTTTGTGTTTCCAAGAAAGTGTAATTGTTCTAAATGTCAGATACTCAAAACTAGAAATCACCAGCATGACTTGCTGTTGCATGCTTATCATTAATGTTAAGTCTTACCTACATGTAATTAAGATAATGGTATATGATTTAAAAGATAAAATGATATTTACTGTAAAACAGCTTTTATTCGGGACAACTTTATTTCACAATTAACTGGAAATAAACTGGTTTGTAACTACAAATTTTTGCGTCCAAGCCTTATCCAGACCCATGTTGTTATAGCAACCATACAACAAGAAAATTTCACAATAATGAAGCTCGCACGGACCTTAAGAAAATTTCTCGCACACAAAATAAAAGTTAATTTACAGTGTTAGGTATGCATTAAGTATAAGGCACTTCTCATCTAACTCATTTAAGATATAACCATTAAATAAAGAATCAACTAAGCCTGAAACATACCTGCCTTTTTATCTAGTTTTTTTTTGTGGCCAAAAGTATCCAAATTTTGATTGTGCAGTTGGAACAGTACTAGAAGATCTAGATCTGATAAATGATCAATAGAGAATGTAAACAGTGTTTTTTAAAAATAATATGCAAAATAAACAAGTTTTAAATTATAAGACACTCACAACAAAGATCATTAGTTGAAAATGGTAAGATGAAGACATGGTTCATTTTAAAATAATTTGTAGATTCTTTATTACTGACTTTTGAAGTGTACGTGTAAAATGTAAGTTTTGATGTATATGCAGGTTATGACAATATTTGATTGCATGTAAAACTTGTTAATTAATATTACGGTTAATTTTGCAGCCATCAAAGAAGCAGCAGTCCATTCGCCATGAACCACTGACCCACCAAGACACAGAGACAGGGTCCAACGAGAGCTTCAAGTCATTTGACACGCCCACTGGCCCCGTCCCCATGTACATCAAGTCCCTCCCATACAATGTATTCAGGGACGTGTATGAAAACCTCCAGATCAATGTGTCTGGTGACTGGAAGTGTCTCGCAGGTAAGATGTCCAGGTGTCCCAGAGCTGATTTCTTTACCTTCAATGAAAATCACAGTCATTGTTTCTAATTATAATCGATTAATTTTACTTCATTTTACATGTAGTTTGAATGAAAAATCATTTCACTGTTCATTTAGGCGCAATTTTTGTAATAGTAAAGTTATAAAAGGCTAGAATTTGCACACAAAAAAACAAAAAAAAACCCCATCTAATACCTCTTGTACATGTACTGTGGAATCATTTAATTTCGTGGGGACCAATTTTCGTGGATTGCAGATTTTTTGCTTGTTCGTGGGAATGCAATTTCGTGGATGAGTCAGTTTTCAGTTTCAGTAGGTAAACGAACCCTTTTATAATTAGTTTTCGTTGAAGATGTAAATTCGTGGGCGAGGACTATTACCCACGAATACCAAGAAAATTGAGCCACCACGAATTCTAATGATTCCACTCTATTTCTTTTTTATGAAGAAAAACGCTTGGTTGCAGGTATTAGCTGATGTAAACCAGTTTTTCATTGGAAAATTGAGAATAAAAATTTGTTGCAATGTTTAGAGTAAGTGAATACAATTCTTATTTTGTTATGTGTGTATTTACAGGCTTAATTGGCTTCACTTTGGAGCAGATACTGGTGTACGAATCAAAACCTGAACCGGCTAAACTCCTCCTGGTGGACCTGGACCAGACCCACAGAATGACCGTCAAACAGTTGGTCGACTACCTGGCCAAACCGGAAATGCAGCGACACGACATCATTGAAAAGCTGTCCAAATTCCTGAACGGAGTATGACAGAATGAACAAGACACTGGGATAAAAATTGACTGAAAGTTTTCAAAACAATAGGCACTTCCAGTGTGTTGGTTAGGGACCAGTGATTCAAATCAAGCTAGGGCAGCCAGAGAGATACATGTATCATTTATTTTCTATTTATATGATAAAAATTAAAGCAAGGATGTGCTATGATTGCCTGTGATCGGAGTTTCAGTGAGAAAACTGCTTGTGTCTATTATATACAGCTACCAGTGTGTTTTCATTCTGAAGTTTTCTCAACTACCAGTAGCTGTATTGAATAGTACATTACAGTGTATAACCTATTTCTCCTTTCATGGTTTTTTTTATAACAAATGTATGACTAACTCATAAATAATTAGAAGTTTCAATATTTTATGTAAACCATACCCCTTAAGGCCTTCTAGATATCACGATATGAAAATTTAGAACTTGACAACCTCTTTGATACACATATTATTACATGTATCAAGTTTTGTGAATGCGCTTTATTAAAAGTGTTTTTTTTTTCTTACACAAAATGTGCATGAAACAATTGATATTATTTGTGCAGGTATATTGGATTTTTTTTGTGCATTTACGCAACAATTTTGGACCCTTCACTTAAAAGACATGATAATTTATTAGCCAGCATTGTTTGTCCACAGACTTTTGAGATTTGAGTGCTATATAGTTACCCACTTATGAGGTCTCTTACTTCATTGTGTTGATTCTGTAGCATAGCTGTAATTGTGCCAGATATTATATACATATACTTTATTACTAAACTAATTGCACGACAGACTTGCTTTTTTTGTTGTTCAACATGTGTTTCTAGAACAATGTGATGACTTTTTGGGATGGGTCTGGTATGGACTATACCTATGGCTGTCCTGTATCTAGATTCCTACTTTCAACATTCCAGATTTTTGTTTTCCAAAAGTAATTACCGGTACTCATTCCTTGTTAAAAAATTTTTTAGCAGCAAACACATTCCAAGTAAGACCCATTCATACATGCATGCTAATCATGTTTATATTTTGATGGTTACTTTCTTAAAATTTCATGATCACATTCTGAATTCATTTCTTATGAGTATTGTTACATAATGATATTGAATGTCTAGCTTGTAAATAGACAGCTATAGACAAAGACCCCATCAATTGATCAATGTTAAATTATACCGCTCTAGCAACATAGCAGCCATCATGCAATCACATGCAGTTTCTGTGCACTGATCTTTAATTACAGTGATATCTGTTTTAATGCTTATTTTATTGCTTCATTTTCACTTTAAAATACTGTTTTCATCTCAGGAAACAAGTTCATTTTTACAAAATGGTGTATTATCAACTGATATTACTTTATTTATACCAGACAATCAGCATTGAGGGAGAAAATTGTGAGAGATTTTGAAAACTGATCAAACATGAATTATAAAAATGATCCTACATCTCATTACAATGATAATACAATATGCAGCCACTTTAAATTCCCTGATTTAGGTGGAGGGGGATATTAATTAGTTGATTAACTAAGGCTGGAAAATATACTCTGTAATACATGTTCACTATGATGGCTTAACATGAAGACATAAATGATTTAAACATGCAGACTTCCCAAATTCCCAAGCTTGTTGGTTGTTTATTTGTTGATTTTGTCCTTCACTTATAAACAACAACAACACCTCTCTATCTGCACCAGCACACAATCTTCTACTTCCTCGTGGCAACAAGTGCTTGTTTTGCTCAGTGTTCAAGTGCTACTCTCTCCTATCTCTTGTTTTATTTACGTTTATAAGTCACATCTTTAGAAACAAGAACTAAAAAAGTTATAGATCGACGTTCATACATGTATCTGCAGATTTCAGAGTGCATTTGTTGTTAGATGAGTGTGAGCTGCTTGAATGTTTGATTTATGTGGGTGGTGCATGCAAACAGTTCCATGAACCTGATTTATATGCATTTATAATAGTTTTTAATGTTCGTTAAACTTAGATCAGTAATTACACTACATGAGCATTAGAATTGTACATTATATATGCACTGTATGTAGGATCATGATATAGCCATTGATGTGTACTATACATATTTTAGTATAAGCATAAGGGTATAGAACTATTTGTAAATTCTATTGGATTGAATTCATGTGTATTACACCATGAGACATATTATGTGGAAGGAAAATTGTCATGTATGTGTACATGAAACTAGCATTCTGATTAATATCGATAAAATATTTTGTAAAAATTTTCTGGATTAATTTATGTATACATGTACCAGTACTGTGTTAGATTTGAACCTAATCCTGTGGAAATCAGATTTATTTTGATTAATTTTCTATTTGATTTTTTCAGTATTATTATTTTGAGGATGTAATATTTAAATAATAATAATCCAAACAAAAAATTCTCGTGTTTGTTCTGGAATGAGGATGGCCGAACCAGATACTGTTTTGAATATTTATGCTTTATTTGATTGATCAACTACAATGTATATATAAACTCTGGATGCACTGACAATATATATACAGTCACTTTAGTGTGGACTTTCCTTTGACCTTAACCTCTGACTCACAAAATTAGTTCACAATCATTGCAATTCCTTTATCCAACAGGCACTCTAAGGGTGTAGATCTAGAATAATGCTGATATGGCAAAGAGGGGGATGATGTTGACAAGGATTTAACACAGGTCTGTCTGCCCTGACCTTAACTTTTGATATTACCTTGATTCAGAGTTATTGCACACTCCTTACTTACAAAGTCTTTTGGTAAAATCTGAGAAAGATTTGGCAAAGAAAAGAAAACTATTTTTCAGACAAGAATTTCCAGAGTTCTGCCTCAATCATGAATTTAGACCTATAAACTTGGTACAAGGTCACTGTACACAAAATGCCTACAGGCAATCGTTTGGTCAAGTCTGACCAAAATTGGGCCAAGGAGAGAAAAAAATTATGGTCTAAAACATTCTCAGAGATCTTTTATGACTTAACTTGAAAACATGGTTCAAGGTCACTGCACACCTATTACACACAGACACTCTTTCTGTTATGTCTGAGCAAGATTGAGCAAAGAGACAGACAATTTTGTCCAAACAAGGATATTTCAGACTGATGTCTGATGTGTAAATTTGTGTATTAATAAGATTAAAAAAAAAACCCACAGTATTAATTATTTAAACACCCACAAACAATATGCCTTCCTGAACAAACTTTGAAAAAAAATGCAAATCTACGTATGTAGTTCAAAGTAATAATTGATTGAGAGTGGAGCTGCAGTTTCCATTATATGTGGTGTTATGCAAATTTGGAGAATCTGACCTTGACCTAGAAACTTTGCTCAAGGTCACTGCATATACCCTTTTGCTAGATTGGGTCAAGTGGGGAGAAAATATACCACCTTGAAGCCCCGGATAGGCCTCTTTGGATAAAAGTAATTACACCATTTTAAATCCCTTTATTCTGCCATTTATTAAGGAGATTGAATGGTCAACAAACTTCAACAACGACAACAATCAGATCTGCATGAAATTTGTTTAATTATAAACTATTATTTAGTAAAGGAAGAAATCCTTATCTTTTACCTTTAAAATTTGGGTATTTTTCTATATCTTTTAAAGAAGATAAATACAGTCTTAAAATGTCCACGACAATCGAAACCATTTCTTCATACCATTTATGACATAAATTGACAGCCGTACTTTTCGAATTAAGAACCATACCAGTTCGAATTTTACCGACAAAAGCACTTGTTCCGGCGGCGAAGAGATGGCGACTTTCACTTTGAATAGAATGCACTTTTTGTGCAGAAATACACACTGCAGGTCATTCTTTGGAGGTTTTATTCAACGTGCACAACTGTCGACACTTGAAAGCGTGAGAAACAATGAACAATGCAAACTAGAATATCTCGGTGGAGAAAACAATGGTACACAACCTTGACTATATCATAATGTCGCGTCAATTGCGTCGATCTATGTTTGATATGCAATGTATGCAACTTTATACTCATGCAACTTTATTTAGATATCTTCCATAATCATTATGATAATACCGATGTGTATAAAGCGTGATATTGCGTTTTGGTTAAATGCATAATGTGGATTTACTCAATATTGCACACCCCCATTATAATTTATACTGCGATAAGTGGTGCAAAGTCCACACATAATAGTTTTCATACATTTTCATCAATTCCATATCTTTTTAATAATCTATACATGAAACATAGATAAGAAAAAGTTAATATCATAAAGATTGACTGTGACAGTGAGGTCCGTTTGATGTTTACGTACTTTGCTATAATTTATCAAATTTATATTCATAATAGTAATCAATTACAGTCAGTCCCAAGATATTTATGCAGCACATTTGGTCGATTTTTAATAAAAATATACATACCTGTGAAAAAAGTGCAATTAAATTTGACGAAAAGGAAAATTTCCAATAGATATCTTCCTTGACACATTATCATTTTTCATTTGAAGGATCGAAAATAGATTTTTTTATGGAGATTTATAATGAGGAATGTTTACATCTTTTCTCCATTCGGAAGTCACTCAGAATACCTCACGCAATTTTTCAATGTTATCATTTGGGCTTACTGCAATACAAAATCCCCGTAGACATCACATTTTTAGCCTTGTATTGAAACCTGATAAGATAATGGGGGCGTTTCAACTTAAAAATCTTGAAAATTTTTCATACTTATGAATGAATATCGTTTGAACCCTGAGGTATTTACAAATATCAAGTAATTAAGCAAAATGTGAATCGAGGATATCTTGGGACAGCTAGAGTATAATATATATGTACTTGGAACTGTGCAATAGTGGAACATTCTTCATTCAGAAATATATATATTGCACTGGTTTGTTTTGTCTCCAAGATTTGTTTTGTCTATAGGAAAGACCACATTTCATTGAATCCATTTTCATGCTAATTGAGAGTTTAAAAAAATAGTAAGGTGCTATTGCTGTGATATATAATATAACTAAGATATATATTTGTTTTGGGCAGGTATTGCAGTGATTTCTATGAATAGACCAGAAGCCAGGAATGCCTTAGGAAAACAGTTTCTGAGAGAGGTAACCTTTTCCCTGATTCCTGCTCATAATGCATGTATACAGAATGTAATACATTAAAAAAAAAAAAATTAAAAAAAATCAAAGTTGAAGCTTTGAAGTCTTTCAAGTTGATTTTTAAAACTTAAATATGTGCATAAAATTTATGATATGATCTAATGTTACATTATTCATGTATATCTTTTTGTAGTTTGCAGACTGCACAAATGTTGTGAAGTTTGACAAAAACCTTAGAGTGGTTATTCTAAGAAGCTTAGTCAAAGGTGTATTTTGTGCAGGTAAAATCATACTTCTGTCAATTCAAATATATTTTATATGCAGAGAGATTATAATGATTATAGATTTCATAAAGGATACAAAATTTGATGTTATTGTGTAAACAATTTTTTTTGCCCGAAAATTCTTGAAACAGTCATACAGTGCCTATGTTGATTATACAATTTTGTTCTACAGGGGCAGACTTGAAGGAGAGAGCTAAAATGACCAATGAAGAGACAGGACCCTTTGTGGCAGGATTACGAGCAAGCGTGAGTGAGGTTGCCAACCTTCCTATGCCTGTCGTTGCTGCCATTGATGGGTTTGCCCTAGGTGGAGGACTAGAAGTGGCTTTGGCTTGTGACATTAGAGTATCTTGTAAGCTTCTGAAATCAATTTTTCTACCTGAATATGATTGATACATGTATCATAATGCTACATAGGCTAGATACGTTAACTTAAGGGAACTGTAAATCAACTACAACATAGTTGATGGATTGTTTAGACCTTGGCCGAACTAAAAGTGATTCCACAGTGCATGCTGTATGCTGTTACAACAACAGTGACTTGATCTTTGTATTGTATTGTAATTAGCAATACATAAATTTATATTACAACAGAATTGATCACAATTTTTAATCATTTCTGTTGTAATATAAATTTATGCATTGCCTAATTAATTTTTACTTTTAAAAAGCTGATGATGCAAAGATGGGGCTAGTGGAAACAAGATTAGCCATTATTCCAGGAGGAGGTGGGTTGATTTATAAAACTGATGGATTTCATGTGAACATCAATGTATCAGAAATGATGTTTCACAAGAGAAGTGAAGTCATTCTTCATTTTTTTTTAACATCACCTGTACACTCCCAATCATGATTATTAGAGAGCCTAATTAAGATTAAAGTTTTGATTTGAGTCAATAAAACAGTTTCTTTGCTATGGACTTAATTATTGTAGTTTACCAAAATTCATATGTAAACACTATACATTGTAGGAGGAACGCAGAGACTAGCCAGAGCCATAGGACCAGCCAAGGCCAAGGAGCTGATCTTTGCTGCCCGCATATTCACCGGTAAGGAGGCAGCAGAGATGGGGGTTGTCAACCACAGTGTGGAACAGAACTCTGACGGAGATGCTGCCTATCAAAGGGCACTGAAACTTGGCCAGGAAATCCTTCCGCAGGTATGTTGTGTATTAACATACAAATACAGAAATCCTTCTACAGGTATGTGTATAAACCTACAAAGTCAGGAAATCCTTCCACAGGCATGTTTGGGTATCCGGGTTCAATCAGGGCATATGGGGATTTACCATGCTGGGTTCGATTTCATAAACACTGAGGCCCCTGGCAAAAAGGTGTATTGAATTAACCTAAAGTTGATTGGGCGTGGATAACATTTGTTTCTTATTTACAAATTTCACATTTATACCCTAAAGCAGCGGCTTATTTTAACTTTTGGTAAGAAAGTAGGGGCTTATTTTCAAATTGCGGCTTTTTATCAATGCAGCATTCCAGTAAACAATGAGATCATTATCATGGCTTATTATCAAAACAATATAAATTGGAAATGATTGATTGGGAGCTATTTGACTGTTCTAAAAATGGTATATCCAGGTAAATACCTGTAAGAGTAAAATGAAAAGTGGTAAAGCGTTTTTAATGCAATTTTATTTCATGTATTAGAATATTTATTCACTCTGATCAATGCTCCTGATCATTTGTACGACATGATAATGACGATAAACGACATATACAGACGATTCTTCACAATGTTTATTTTACAATAATGAAATAATTGGATTAATTATCAATTAAATAATTACCGTTGTTGGTTGTTTTGGTTTAGATTCACACACGTATGTTATTACTTTTAAACGAATTGAGTACATGTACATTATGTACGCATGCATATCTAAAACTTTTTAAAAAATTTGTCTTTTTGGGAATGAGTGTAATGCATAAAAACAGGGTTTTTTTTTCTCAGCATTATATAAACAGGTGCGTGCTACACATGAGGCTTTACAATAGTCTAAAAGCTTTCCAAACTGGCATTGTCATGACTGGCTTATTTTCTAAACAGGCTTAATTTCAAGTAATTTTCAGTGCAAGGAATAGGTGGCTTATTTCCAAAAACGGCTTATTATTAAATCCAGCTAATTTTCAAGGTTTTAGGGTATTTTTGGTTACACACAATTTATTCTTTAAATGTTTATCTACAGTGTCCATTGCATCATGACATAATTTTATTAATCCTGAGTTTAACAACCAAAACGGTTATATTAACATATATAACCAACATCTTTTGACCAAAATTTGTTGTTTGTTAATTCTTAGGGACCAGTTGCACTAAGAGCTGCAAAGTTTGCCATCAACAGAGGGAGCGAGGTAAAAGCAATAGCTATTTGTATTTTTTAGTAGACATCAGTAAAAAATTGAGGAATTTGAGCTTATGTTATGAAGTACATACAGGTGTATGTATATTAAATTTTCAATCGTTCTATTTATACTTTGACTATTGCTAGACAGTTTGCTATCCTTACTCTACAAATGCACCCTACTCTATCATTACATGGTGGATACAATTATATGAATTCAATTTCAACTAAATATACCAAACAGGATGAACAATTATTTAATTATTTTATTTTTATTAATATACATTGTGAAATGATATGACCCTGTGTGTATTTCAGGTGGACATAGCAAGTGGACTCTCCTTTGAAGAGGCAGGATACTCACAGGTAACAATTAGTTCAATGCAAGACTTTGACAGTTTTATTATGCAAGATTTTGAGGGTTAGAAATGTGGAGACAAAAAGGATATGTTGGGAGTGATCTGTTCAAGGTCAAATTGACTATGACCTTTCTCTATTTGTGTAGGTAATTCCCACCAAAGATAGAAGGGAGGCTATGCAGGCATGGCTTGAAAAGAGAAAACCTGTTTACCATGGTTACTAGTTGTGTTGTCAAGACAACACATGAAGATCTGCTAAAAAATGATCTGAGCATCAGACAATTTTACTAACACCACTAGAACCAAGACCAACACTTTACCTTTTGGTTTCTAAACAGAAATGTGCAATTTCATTATTAATTATTTTGTTTTATTAATTTGTGCAATGACCAATTGTGAGGTGTTGTAAACAGAATACAATATTCATCTAATTGTACACAATTTAGCAATAAATAAATTATGAAAAAGAATGGGAAGAGGTAGGGGGGAGAGTGATAATTTGTTTGACAGTGTAGGAGTGTATGGAGGGGCCTTATTTTTGTGGATTGAAAAATTATAGAGGATGAATGCTGTATTTTATTGCAATGTTTGTGAATCATATATATATTTCATTTATACAACAGTTACTGTTAAATGATAAAAGAATTAAACGTCTCTTTTCTTCATTGTGTGTGTGTGCGAATCATTTATTTTTAATTTAACGTTGCTACGATTTTAGGTGATTAATACCAAAGACAGACTGGAGGGGTTGTCCGCATTTAAGGAGAAGCGTCCACCAAGATTCTCTGGAGAATAACCCTGGACATACTGCATGAAGTCTTAGTATATAGTGCTTCTTGATAAATTTGTCTGTGATAATGTATTTCTGTTCTCAATTTACCTCATCCATTGAAGAGGAAACAAGACAAGATTAAACCATCTTTTCCTTCTTTTTGTTCAGTGTTTGGTTTTATACTATGAAAAGTCCTTATTTGTAAACTTGCAAGACTAAAATGTCCAAGGAATAGCTGATTAATCATCATTTAATGCTATAAGTTGTTCAACAAATGGCAAAATTGCATAAAAGAGAAATGCAACTACTTTTTTCATTTTGAGGAAATGCAACAAAAACTCATGATTTTACAGAAAATCGGCGATATTTAACATTTAACAGAGAATTAAAAAAAAAAAGAATGGATCTTCTAATTTAAAGTAATTTAAATAAACCACTGCATGAACATTATTTACAGGAAAAGGCAATTAACCCCCCCCCCAAATAAAAAATTAAATAATAAATGCCAATTTGAGAGTTCTGCAATGCACACATCAAATGTACAGACAAGGGAAGTAACTAACTCCTTGTGGGGAATTCAAAACATAGTCCTCAACTGTCTCTGCCATACTCCATACAATTAAGAAATAAATAGCAATTTAAAAAGTTCACCGGGATATGAAGTTGGTTGGTCACGTGATCAAATCATGTGAAGCCCAAAGGGCTTCTCAGTAGATTTGATCACGTACCAACCAACTTTATATCCCAGTGAACTTTTTAACATTGCTGTTTATTACTTATATTTACGTTTGAAAAAGAAAAATTGTTCAGAAGTTAAAATTACTGAGATTTTATGTTTTCAATAAGACAAGCGATAAGCACGTGCTATGATCATTGTGACATCACTGAAACATTCACACAGAATTGAATGTTTTCGCTATTCTATAGGTTTATATAAGGAAACATATTTGCAAATGTAAATATATAACTATGAAGAGCTCAAAGTGGTGTTAAACAAAGACAAACACATGCAAAAAATAAAATGAAAATTTTATTTCTCTCAGGGTAATATAAATACATGTATATAGAATTGTAAATAAAAAGAACTGCCTTTTGAGATGTCGTGTATAGCTAGGTTCAAGCTTTGTATGGAAAATTCCAAACCAGTAAATAAATCAAAAAATAGGAATTCTTCAAACACCATTAAAAATCTATTTTCTATCAACATACATTGGAAATATCATTAACATAGAAGTATGAATTTTTATTCTGGTGAAATGAAGAGATCAGTTACAATTATAATGACAGATATATGACAAATGTATCGGAACATTTGGCAGACAATTGCACTTAATGTCCTTCAAATTTCTTGTTGATTTTTGCTCAGAAAAGATGTATTGTGTAATACTGATCCATGAAATATGGTTTCTTTATAAGAGAATTTCAGAGGGAAGATAAACCCTTCTTCTAGCTATTAAAGGAATGATTTTTATTATTCATTGCAATTATACGTTAATGAATGAGTGGCCAGTTTATATATGGATATTCAGGGTTGCAAAACAGGTACCAGTGTATATTTTTTGTGCATATGCAGATGTGGTGGTCACAAAGTGTATGCAAAATTAAAAACCAATGTAGATGAATGTGTCGGACCTACGTAGCCTTTGCTGAAGACGTTTACTATTGATAAGTCTGATAAGCAGTCTCAAGTTTCAGGGATACATAGTTCAAGCTTTTGTTCAGAAAGTGCTAAAAAGCATTACTGGGTAAATGTAAAAGAAACTCTAGCACAGTTAAAGGTCGTAAGCACTGCTACAGAGAATTCGACCATGGATCTTCCCACCGGTTCATCAAGAAATAAAAGTGTAACAAAAAATGTAAAAAAAAAAATCCCCAAAAACTAGATGATATGTACACGTCCACAAATTATTGTTTAGTGTCTATATAAAATAAAAACATTCACACTTCATGCAAACAACGATAAAACTATTTACAACTAACCCAGGACATACAGATTTTATATATCACCATACAGACAGATGTGATACAAAAGTGATCAAAGACTTTCAAAGACCATGACCAGCAAAGACTCATGGGTCCATGCATGGTAAGCTTTTACTTAAGTTTGAGCTACTTCTGTCAGACCACAAAATTAAGTTCAAGCATTAAAATCATGTCTATGGTTAGATGCACAAGATATAAAACAGGCACAAATATATTTTCTATAAAATGTCCACATCCTTTCAAGCTTTCAGCCCATACACATGTATATAAAAAGTGTTTACCAAGGAGGCATATTGAGCAAGCGTTAATCTAACATTGAACAACGTCTTATATCACAGATATCTTTCTTCATTGCTACACATGTGTTTCACAGGTCTATATGACTGACAGTGTACAAAAAGACAAAGCTATGAAACTACCTAACTACCAGTAACAATCAAGTTCTCATCAAACATTCCAAGGGAAAAACGAATAAGGTAACTTTCACATGTATCTAAAAAAAAATGCTTGAGATTCACACTACACTTTAAAGTTCAAGCAGAAATACAAATCTCAAGCACTCCAAATTACCGGTACTAATAAATATCAGAAATATTTTTTGATTGTGTTAAAATATGAAGAGCTATTAATCTCAAGAAAATGATAAAAGTTGATGAATGGTCCACTACATGTCCCAGTTGAAGTCATCACTTGGTGGGGAAGTTTGATAGAGAGAGAGTCTAATTGCGCGCTGGCGTTTCTCCATTCCCATCTGTAGCGCCATCATCACATCCTGATCACGCCGTGACATCCTCTGTTGTCTCTGTAATGGATGAGGTGACTGGGATCTACTCCTCACATATCTGGCAGCATGTCTACCCCAGGCCACGGGGGACGCACTCTTCTGAGTGGCCCGCCCTCGACGCTCAAACTGAGTCCCGAGACTGTCTGCTGAGTGACTGCGAGAATGAGGCTGGAAAGTGGCTACATTAGGTGGGGCAATAAAACTGAGTTTTTCAAAGTACTTCCTGGCTGCCTGTCCCTTGGGAGACAATAGCCAGTTGTTGGTGGAGTCATGGATACTAGGGCGGCGATGATGGGGGCTTTTCTCTGGTGGTTCTGTTGCCAGGTGGAGCTGGCTGGGACTCTTGTAAACATGGTGGATGGGGTCGTAATCGGAGGAATCGAAATCCATGAGATTGTTGTCCTGGTCCCTATCTGGGGAGTCGGAGCGGAAGGATCCATTGAATTTCTTGGAGACAGGAGAGGAAGAGGAATCAGGAGAAAATTCATCACTTCTGCAAAACAACAAGATTCCGTTAAAGGACAAGTAAAAATAAGGGTGAAATTATGTACAAGTATTTGGCTAATTGTAATTAAGATTTTAGTACCAGGTATAACGAGTGCCGGCAACACTTACAAATTTCTTAAATTTTTCAATCCCAAAGGAACTAAATGGCCTGTACCTGAAAAACAAATGTCGATTGATTAAAGTCAGTGCTATAAGTCTGCAAAACTGAAAGAATCCATAACTGTCAAATCAGCAGGATGAACATTTTGAATAGACAGAAAGAAAACAAGTGGCATCAATTAGTTTGAATCAATTAAAGTTCTTAAAAGAAGCTTAAAGTTAATCTTTTTACAAGTTAATGTAATGGAATTATTAATGTAATTTTCTGGATATGTGATTCAATATTGGTGTCAATATTCATTAAGGGATGGAGGCTCCTGGTAATTTGAGAGTACCCATGAAATTTAAGAATTTTGATAACCCATTAAGTTTTGAAAATGTTTGATTATAAAGTGTATGTGTCCCCTTACACATGCTATACAACATTACTGTACAACATATTTCATGACATCAGTTTCTAAACAAAATAGATGCATTTAGCGTAGTTTAAAGCTTCCATTTTGTCTAGCACTTTGTATTTTCTGATTAAATATACAGAAATTCTGATTTGCTGGAGTATACAGGCAAAGGAAAGTATCATCTGATTATGGTATAACTAGATGTTTCTGCAAGGGTGCTATGTTTTTGTTTTTTGGGGTTTTTTTAAGCTGAATTTTACGATTTCATCTCAAGCATAAAAATTTCAACGGCAAAAAATGTTTACTATTTGTAATATCTTTATGGAAACTATAATTCAAAAATTGCAAAAAAAAAATAAATAAAATTTGGAAGCCAAATACAAAAATTTGCACCTCCAGAAAAATAAACACCCAGTTACACAGCATTTATGATAATCATTACAAACTACACAGAATAATCTTTAAAAGCTATAAAAACTACAGTAAGTTCTTGTATATATGTACTACATGAAGTTTCATTCTACAAGACTAGAATACTTCATTGACTAAACTAATGTTGTATAGTACATGTACATCAGGCCAAAATAAAATTATTGTTTGTTTGGTATTGCCTCCCGCCTCATTGAAATACCCCCCCCAACCCCCACTGATAACATTTTATTAGCAAAAAATAAAGAACTTTTCTTTTTATCTTTTTTACTAGTTTTTAATTAGTTAAACTTCAAGTTTGAAAAATAACAAATTTCTTCCCTCCTTTTGGGTCTAGAAACATCCAAGCAGCAATTCCAAACAAACATTTTTTTTAAGGATGGCTTCATTCATTTTGGACCTAGCTGTTTTTAGTTTTGCTGTTTATCCTTAACGGGTGAATATAAAATGAGGCAAATTTAAATCAGTAAACTTTATATACATGTAAATAAATTGTTTTGCTTCGATTATAATTCACTGCTACTGCGTATTTGAATTACTAGACAAAAAGCAGTAAAAATTGCAAAATTACTGTAAGTTATCAGTTCGTACAGGAATTAATTCCTTAATCCTTAATAGGTGATTCAAACCATTAAAGCATGGTAATACATGTAATGAGGGAATTTATATAGAATCTCCCATTATCTGTGATTGCTTAATGACTTCTTATCAAGGGTGTATGTGTCTGCTGCTTTTCTCTGGCATTGGTGAGGGGTTAGAAAACACATGTCAAAAAGATGAAAATCGTTTACCATTCTACCGGTAATCATGGAAAGATACATGAGAGGTAAAGAAAGGGAGATTATAATGCAGGCAATGAATCCTGTCCAATGAACACAATCAAAATTAAAGGGAAATCATTCAAAGCCAGGATAGTTTGCAAAAGTAATTAGCATATCAATGTAAAAGAAATGTATACTGTACATATTGTACGTCAGAGTTTATTGTCTGCTGTGAATAATCATGATGTAAACATATGTGCATAATTGATCAAGTAAACATTTAAATGAACTCTTAAAATCTTGAAATCATGATCCACTTTTGACTATAATGATATAAAATTGTTTCTAGAATTTTGTATAGAGTATTTGACTCTGTTGTACATTACAGTAAGGTTTTAATATTAAAGAAGTCTAAGAAGCTCTAGTTTAATAAATGAAGCTGGAACATGCATGGTTAATGTTTAACTGAGATTAAAAATGTTATAAAGATGTCTTTTGAGTTAACTGATTAAGTAGATGATTTAGAACAAACAAGGATAAATTTGGTACCACACAACACAGGGCTGGAGACTTCTAATATGTGTAACCAGGAAGGAAAACTGAAATAATATACAATCATATCTGAATTTATTTATTATAGTTCTAACAACAATATCCCTTCTCCTATGTTAATTCACAAACTGCTGCTTCATTTTCTAGATTGAAATGGGCAGAAAACTGCCAACTGAAGGTTACCAGTAATGTACATACACTTATGAATTATTCAATGATTCAGTTTAATTTAATATTTTCTAAGTCACATGATGGTACTAAGTCACAAATGTTGGGGAGGATTATCACAAAAATTTCATAGAAAGAGCAACTAGCTAGAAAGTCTTGCTAAACTTCTAATATTTTGGCAAAAAAAGGGGGATTAACTGGAAGGCTTAAAGGTAAAGATCAAGATTAGTGCAGAACAGTTTTCCATCTACTAGTTTTTCTCATTTCGTAAAGCAATGAAGTCTTGCACTTAAACTTAAATTCCTTAATTTTTTGGGTGGTACGTGTTAAAGAGGTAAGATAGTGTAACTGTTATAGATGATGTGTTGCCTCTATAGTCAGGAATGATAGTACTATAATGTGCGGCTATATACTGGAATTAACCACTACAAATCCACACAGTTAAGTGGTTCATAACTCTCCCAATTAAAACCATCATTAAGAAAATAATAATATATCCATCAGACAAGAAAGTCTTTAATTTGAAGATCAGTATCCCATATTCAGTTCAGTGGTGATTAGTCAAATTTCATATCTCTGTTATCTAATTTTTAAAAGATATATTTTGAGTCAACTCACAAGTTAGAGCTACAGCCGAATACTAAATACAGCCATCATCAAACAATCTACCATATCATATGATAGTTAAGTGACTGTTTAAAAATCACTTGATATACATGTACATATAAGTGAGACAGTATCAAATTTGATTGCTATTTTGAAGAGTTTCTACCAAAGTTCTATTTCAAAAATACTACCTATGTGAATTTAGAAACAAAAATCTATTTAACAAAATCTAAATTTGATAAGAAATTCAAATGTTCAAAACAAGTACTGAAATTTTTTTTTATTAGAAATAATGTGTCCACAAGAGAACAGGGTGTCTGAAGTATAGCTTCTGCTGAAAGTGGTCAGAGTTCTGATATTTATGAGACACAAAAGTGTTGGTCTGAGACGGACAGAAATATCGACACTTACCGTCATCTTGTACCAGTCGCCGGACACAAACCAGGAGACGTTTGGAGCGGGTAAGGGAAGAAATCTGCCTCTCTGTCAAATTTCTGATATCAACTCCGTCAATCTGCATGAATTACAAGTAACCAATGAAAATATATTCAAATGGGTAATGGCTATGTTGAATCATCTCTGTCTTTTTTCATTGCTGAATAGAATTGCTTGAAATTGATATATAATTGTAATCACAATCACTCTGATATTACTATTAACAACAATATGATCCTACAGAAATCTCGCATATAAATGCTGTTGTAAAGAAATGTTCCCTCTGTGTTAATTATAGCTGGTAACATAACTGATTAAGAAAAAAAAAATTATACCGGTAAATCAAAAAAGAATATCAAATGAAGAACTGAAATTTTATTTAGAGTCTGCATGAAGATCAAAGATCAGAAAAAAATAAACATTACTTGAATGTGTCATTTTAGGGTTTTAAGTGTAGATATACCAGTATATGTTCTAATAAGCTGAAAAACTCCTTGTTTTTTCGTCAAAAAAGTACTTCAAAAGAATGTGTTACCTTGGTGATATAGTCACCGACCACTATTCCTGCCTTCTGTGCAGGAGAGTTCTTATCCACATCTTTCACCACTAGGTAACGAACCTTGTTTTGTCTGAAAGATAAAACCACAATCAATAAATCTCAAGGTATAATCAATTATCTCCTATTGTAACTAACATCAACACGAAAAGAGTCTTCAAATTCACTCGCAACTCTAATTAATCATTCCGTCTTTCCTGGTAGTCTTAGAAACCACGGTTACAGTTGGTGATCAAGGCAGGCAAGCTCTTTCACAAACCTGTTGTAGTCCTACGCAATCATTAATTGATACATTAATTGTACCATATCCTTAATGACATTTAGCGATACATTTTTAGTTTGAGAAATCAGTGACATGCAGCCAAAGTTGGAAAATATATTATGTACATGTACCAATACTGGTAAAATATAACTACGAGAACATAACAAAAGGAAATTAGTGTAATAATTTCAACTCAAGGATTGTGCTATTGCTATAAAATTTAAACCTGTTATAATTCAGACTGTTAAAGCAAGAAGTCATTCAATCATCAAAGTGAATAACCAAAATAAAACTAACTAAAGGTAAATTAAATACAGGTGAATCTCGATAACTCAAACTTCAGGGGACCATGATTGAACTTCGAGAGATCAAGAGTTCGAGAGATCGAAAGTTAAAAAAAATCCAGAAATTTTTGTTCCGGTCATTTTGGTTGTAGAATTATAGTAGCCGGAAGTTTATATTATAACATGGAGGATAGTCTAACATGATTTCATTCGTATTTTCTGCTACATAACTTCAATATAAACAATACAGAACTTAGTTGTGTGGTTATTAAGTGGATTTTTTTTTCAAGTTAAAAAACTTTTTAGTATATTATGTTTTCTTTATCACATAACATTTTAAGTATATTAGAGCGGTTAAATATACCGTAATTTTCGCAAGTTGTTGAAATGTTTCAAATTACTTATCTGCCCTTTGAAGGAAGCAAGGTGTAGCGTCACTTACGTAATCAACCAATTAACAACACTACGCTAGCCCCCAGGCGTTCACTTGACCATCCAGGTAAGGTCCAGGCGGAGCTATAATTATACGCTTGATCGGCTGCGTGTACACAGCAACCACTTCGAGTTATCAAGAGTGAAAAACAATGAAATAAGTATAACGGTAAGAGTAAATTTGCTTAGTTATATAGAGAAATCAAAGGCCTGAAGGCCTGAGCGGCGCATCACATTGAAGGTAGCTAAAAACATCACTACAAGTTGTTAAATATCGCCATTCTACACATGGGGAAGGTGGCGCGCTTTTCCTCATTCAGTTAAACGTCTTATTCGTTTTATCAAGTGATAAAATATGAAATCTGTTCCTAGCTATAGGAAGACAGCCACTTACTCTCATTTTGATATAAATATTTTATATACGAAATTATTACTTTTTTACCTCCGATATTCAAACAATTAACGTCACCGCTGTTAAATTGAAGTACGAACTGTTGTTATGCAAATTATCTCATCGGTTGACTGGTCCTCTGTCCCTATCGTACGTATATCGCATTGCAGGCATTGCCAGTCCATCTCATCTGCGTATTAATCTTTGTTTTGATCTTTCATTGATGTTGATGTTTTTTCAATGTGTAAAGGAAATATCTGTTGTAATGATTTGTTGATATTTTTAAAACGAATACTGAATATATGTTCCTGGTTGAAAATACGTAACAATCAGAACGGCACTATATATTTATTGGCGCATTGATACTTGTGTTCTATGACGCCGCTTGTATATAAGCCGAGAGAAGTGAGCTGACAGCAATGAGGCTACATCGCTGATAGTGATGCGCCTCAAAAAATTTGGGGACCGTGATTTCACTTCGAGAGATCAAGAACTTCGAGAGATCGAAGTTCGAGCCATCGAGTGTCACCTGTAAAATGCTTGCATCCTAATGAATGAACAAATCTTGATTAATTTCAAAATGTTTATGAAACATGATAATAAATGATTCAAAACATGAATACTAAGGATATTTCTACAATTAATCAAATTATTCTTATATTCTATAAAAAAATATTGTTGTATTATACATCATAAATGCAGTTTTGTGGTGTGAAAATTTAAGTAAAAGTATATATATATATGCATGTCAGTATTTTCTTGAAGAGAATGTTTCTTTGTCATGTTCATGATGTTTGTTGTTATTCTCATTTGAGAGATCATCAGTACTCAAAGTTGTGTCTATATAGTGAAACTACTGTATTTTTCTTCTTATCGACATGCAAAAAAAAGAAAAATGCATAGATGGAAAACTCGGGTTAGGTGCCCAGTAGAAAACAATGACAACAAAACAACTGAGGCGTGTTCAACAGAGCGAGCGCTCGCCAAAATTCCCTAAACCCACAACACAAATTTTGGTGAGCGATTGGGAGCGCTTGCTCTATTGAACTCGCCTCATGTGTATATCATACCAGTACATATTTACTTAGCCATTTATGAGTGTTTCACGTATAGTACATTTACATCAACCAATTGCAAATTCCAAACAGCAATCTCACACACACAGACAATCTGATTAAAATCAGCCGTTCTGATACGCTACTGCTCTCGAACATCTGAAACAAGCCACTTAGAGGTCACGTCCAATCGACCTTTCGATAAGCCAATCAAATTGTGGCTAGCAAAACTCTGCCAGCAGATAATTTCCCATAAATCTGTGCGGTTATATTTACCTTGCTGTTACTTCACCCGATAGTCTTTAAGAGACGTGATTCTCATTGGTCAAAAAGGTCACGACCTTACATTTAAATATTTAGATTGTCGGCTTGTTTCAGATGTTCAAGAGCGGTAGCGTATCAGAACGGCTGATTTTAATCAGAATGACACACAGACACACCACTAGAAAAACGTGAAGTTAATTTTTGAAAAAACAAAAACAAATTAGGTTAGAGTAAAACAAAATCAGACTGGAGTAGTCAGTCTACTTTTAACTTGCCTTTTTAAATTCTCGGACTTTTTGTTCTCCATAAGAACACTGTCAAAACACAGATAGCACTCTTTTCTCAGAACATGCAAACAGTACAAATCACAAACACGTCTTAAACGGAGGAATGGGACTAATCCATATTAAGATTAAGTTTCTTTACACAAAGTAAAGAATGAACATGATGATGAAATTAACTAAACTTTTTAAATTTTCTTTTTCACCTAATCTGACAGCACCAAGCATAATATATTAAAACTTTTGATCCACAAGTCATACAACTTTAAAACTAGCTCCGATTTTAACAATTTTAAATTTTGTTAGAATTTTAAGAATGCATTCTACATGTTTTATGGTCAGATTTTGTAAAATTTTAAATACAAATTTTGATATACAGATATATATCATTTGAAATATTACTTTTATAAATATTCAATAGTATCTAAGAGTCCCATACCACCTAAAGGCCAAAGCAAACAGCATATTATACATACAACTAGCTTGTTAATGATGTGCGATGTACACATGTATATACCTGTTTGTAGAACATCCCAGCCTCCCATCAGCCCCTGGGTGAACTATCAGCTCAATGTCCCTCACATGGACACTCTGTGGCCGTTCACCTAGACATAAACAACAAATCATTGGTTAATAGATATCATAAAACATTATTTTCCCCCTCAGATACCACATGTAGCATGGATACACAGAAATAAAAAAAAGCTCGAGAGTACAAGTAAGTAGATAAAATCTATACTTATAAATTAAGACATTTTGCCGATAAACTTCGAAATGCCTGCACCCGAGTAACTGCTCACACGTTTGGCATTTCAACACGTGTGAGTTGGTGTCCGTAAGCTATAACTGAATTTTACCTGATAAGTAATTATTGTAAGATAAATTAAAAACCTACTTTCATTTTCGATAAACCAGCCCGAAATAGCAAATATGTGAGTAAGGTGGTGGACACGCTTTGGCGGATCCAAGTAAGTGGGAGTTTGCATCAAAAAATATACTTACAATGAAATGATATTGAATGATTATGTAAAGAGTAAATATATATCCTGTGAACATATTTCGGGTATACATAAGAATTGAGATTTGACAAATGTTGAATAAATAAAATGAACCAATTCGTTTCTTGAATGCGCGATTTTTGTTTTGATGAATAGAACGGTAACCAAGAACGCGGTTTGACTAATTAACGTCATGGTGGAGAATGTAGGATGAGTCACCATGATGATGCTTTGCGTCAGATACCTTGGATCGGACATCTGGTTAATACAAAAAGTTAATAAATAAAATGGGCCAATAGACGCGATTTTATTTTTAATGGAAAGAACTTTACAGAACGGGATGCCAAAAAAATGGTGTTGACTAATTAATTAACACTGTGGCGAAAAGTGCGTACACGTTTTTAAATTAGATATACATTTTTTATACACGACAGATTGGTAGTAAACCTTACAAATTAATTTGTTGACAGTGTTTTATCTAAAATTCTTATTTTGGGCAATAATAAGTGAAATTTGACATAGAGAACAAAGTTCTAAAAAGAAATACCACTCACTATACACCCACACTCTGGTTTGAAATAAGATAATAGTCTATTTTTTTCCAGTCAGCTGCAACAAAAAGAATTAAGGCCACGTAAATGTTCATGTGTATTTACTCCATTTTAGTTTAGATTTTCATCCCTGTCCTCTCCTCTAAATTTACAGCCACGCAGTTGCTTTTTTATTTCAATTTTATAAAATATTTTATGAAAAGCAATTAAGAAAAAAATCGGACACAGTACATAGAAAAATGAACAAAAAAAAAAAAACCTGGTTCAACATATAAATTAAGCATTGTATTATACTAATGTGAATTATTGTTAATTCCCGCGCTTGCGCGGGATATCACCTAGTAAATATAATACATGCCCATTCCTTTCTTTCATAATGCTTAACATGCTTATCGATAATATGAGGTTTTTTAAATTTCATCTTTAAATTCAAAAAAAATTCTTTTAATCCATAATTTTTAAAACTTGCATGGTTGCTGCCATATTTGATATTGATTCTCTGAGCAATTCCACTACAATTGTTTATTCACTTCGACACTTAAGTTTAACTTTAAAATAGATTTTCCTCATTGTCAAGTACCAGAGTGTCAATCTATACATCACAAAATCATCATACCACAATCAATCATTAATTGACATCCAAAGTTTACTGTAAGGATCTAGACTAGTAGTATGAAAAACACACACAGTCAGAGAGCTGTGATCTCATGCAGAAAATTTTCACAATTGGCATGATTGGTTTTGCAAAACAATCATAGAGTTCTGAAAGTTTACTTTACTTCTAGAACACTGAATTTAATATTTAAAAAATTTTGAAACTGCTAGGGCTTCTCTATATTCAAATGAAATTTAACTCTTGGTAGAGAATAATGTAAGCAACAGCTAATATTTCGTAATCAATAAAAATAACATTTTGACCCCCTTTTTTGGAAGGGGTGGGTGGGTGGAGGGGGATTCTTTTACTTTTTAAGAGAACAGGGTAGAGTATAACTGTTGAAAAAAAAGAAAGAAAATTAGAATGCAAATAAAGGGGGGAATCTGATATCAGTTGGTTACAATGGCTGATTTGACCCTTCCACAGTAACCACTTCCTATTTTCGTACTTTAAAAGTTTATCATCATTTTAAATCAGTCTCAACATTAGTGCACATGATAAATCCATCACCCCACAACAATCTTGATATTGATCAGTACTCATACTGATGTCCTTAAATGGTGTCAAATCATTCTCATCTAAAAATCTATATTATTCATCAATAATCGCGGCCCTATGCTCCCCAAGGAGCGTACAGGAATAAGTCAAGTATTCATCAATAACTATTGTACATAAAAATACATATTTTGATTATAATTTCTTACTTTTTTTTGTTTACTTAAATTTTTATTTTAAAGCAAAGTAACCTCTAATTAGCAGCGTTAAAGTATTAATGTGCCAGTGTATTATTAATTTTAAAAGCACTGGTACATGTGCTTTTATGAAACATTTTAGCAAATATCAATCAATTTAGTAATTCATTTTCATGTAGTTTAAATTTGAATGTTATAAAAATGCACATTAAAGATTTAATTTAAGAATTGTAGTATATTCAACTGTCAGCATTTTTTTTTTTAAAGAAAATATTAAATCACATCTAGCACTAACAGAACTTATAATGTTACCCGATTATCTCCCCTTATAGTGACTATAAGGGGAGATAATCCAGTACAATTATGAGTGTTACTGCTCATATTATGAATTCTGCCATAAAATGCAAAATTATTTGAATAATACCGTATGACATTGAATGACCATGATTAAATTGTTATCAGTACCAGACGTGTCATCTTGTCAGTAATTGGCTGGTTACCTTGGCTACTTTGTCTATAGATGGATGCTGATTGGACCTTCATGATGACGTTCCATGCGTTCCTCATTAACGTAACAGCCTCCGCGTGTGACATCTGGTGGAAGTCTGTACCGTTTACTTCTAAAATTCTATCTCCTGCACGAACCCCCTGTCAAACGGTAAAATTTATTCATAAACATATCAAAAGTACGAAAAAAAAATGATGAATACTACATGTATAAATTGTTTTCATGATGGTTGCAACCCTATATATACTACATATAGAATCTATATATAGAATCATTGTACATAACAAGTTGCTTTTTAATATGAAACTGATTTCAAGTCCGAACTGTAACACAGACAACTGTAATGAAATTGACACTATACATCATAGATATTTCCAGTGTAGAAGCATACAAACTTTCTGGAAAGATCTAATATATTGGTGGCAACAACATATAGAAAATGTCAATCACTTAACCATGCAAGATGTCATATTTGGTATCTACAAAGTTAAAAATGTTCCACTAAATTATTGCATTTTACTTGGAAAATGCTTTATACATCTAATTCATTCAAAATCTCCTGGCAAACAAATAGAGTTCATTGCTTTAAAAAATTTTCTAAGAAACAAGCTTCATGCGAAAGAAAAATATCTCTGTTCGAAGAACCAAATGCACATTTTTTATGAATTATGGCAGCCAATATTAGCTAACTTGTAAACTGTGGTCTTTTAGTAATATATTGATTGTCTGGTTTGCTGATTAATGCTTTTTACTATGTTAGAACTAAGATACATGTATATTTTAGCTCCATCTTAATATTTTAGCTCCATGTCCAAGGTTCTCATATATTGATCTGTCTCAATGTTATTTATTCTATTATTGTGTTCTAAATATATCTGTACCATAATTGTTGAGCCAATAAAATATTCCTCACAAAAAAAATCCCAAAACCAAAAACCAAAAAACCCCTATATATACTCAAACTGTACATATTTAATTTTACATGTTTAAATATTATGAATATACTAGCATTTAATTATTACACAAAGGACAATACTGTCAAAATAATAATTTTTCACTTTCTGTGTTGAATATGTAAATCCTACGATTCTTAAGCTAATACCCCAATAAAACTTTATATTATCAAATAAGTGTACATGTATTGTTGTAAATTCTAATTTTGATACCTGTTCAGCAGCAGGCCCATCTGGATCCACCACGCTGATGATGATGTCGGATCCGTACTCTCGACCCCCGACAATTCCCAGCCCCAGGCTACCGTCGTCCCTCCGAGCAATAAACACTCGTCTGATGGCACCGTCGTAGGATTCCCTGGAAACGAACGCCGATTTACTGGAGTCAATTCTCCCGTATTGGGGAGTCCACACAAACACGTCATCGTCTTTCTCATTACCCAAGTGTTTCAACGAAGTCAAGTCATCGTGTTCACTGTATATTCCACTCGTAACACTGGTTCCATGTTGGGATGTCAGGTCACCATTTTTGTATCCATTGTAATCAACTAAGATTTTCTTTTCACTGCCATGAGAGACAATTTTGAATTTTCCAGAGGAATCTTGAGCAATGACTTTTGGAATTTCCGTCATTGCGTTATCATTACTGTAGATCCGTAAATAAGTTTCGTAGTTTGGAAACTGGATGCTGCAGATTCTATGAAAGTCTTCCTGCAGAGATTTAGGTAGTCTGTTACACAGCTCTACCAACAACAGTAGTCTCTCTGTAGAATTGATCACAGGACGCAACTGATGGCACAGAGTTGGCACAGACTTGGTCTGCTGGAAGTTGTTCACAGCGTATTTGAAGTGTTGATACTCGCTGTTTGACAAGAGCTGCTGGGCCAAGTTTCGGAGGATTGCTTCACCCCTCTGGGTTTCACCCATGACATAGGAGGAGGGGCGGGGAGCGGGCACTGGCACAGCTCTCTTTCTACTTTTCACCAGCGGCCTCCAAGTTTTGTGTTCTTTCTGAGGGAATACTGCCTGGAAATATTTCATGTTTGTTAAATAAATTGCACTTCAAATATGCAGGTGATATATGAAATATTACCAAGGTAAAATTGCCAAAAGTTATAATGTTTCCATCAATCAGATGATCGCATGCACAATTAAATGGATGAGTTGTGTCTCAAAATCAATGACTATTATGTTGGTGATTTGTCAGCTCTACAAATCACAGGTGATTTAGAGATATTACATCCCCTGGGTAAACTAAAACTGAGAATGGCCTACACACCCAATAAATCCAATCACTTCACAATCAAAACACTATGTCCGCAAAGAATTAAATTTCCATTAGCAAGGAATTGGGCCACAATCTTATAGTCTCTTGTTTAGATACTCTGTGTAATCCTCTGAGGAGATTTTCTGAATGACTGGTATATCATGTAAGACAACATATCCAATAACAGGTTTGGTGGAAAAAACAATAAAACATCACACACGAAACACAATTTGTGTGGGAACATTAACAAAGTTAGTGTCAACAGAGTCTATCAGACCACAAATCCTACAGTACACCAGAATATTACATTGCAACAAATAAGCAGTCATAAAATTGCATGCCGCTTGATTTCACCTTTGGGTACGCTTCTGATGTATTTGATTCCGGACTGGAGCTATGAAGCATTACGACTAAGAGAATGTTCCACAGCGCATGAGAACTATTCTGTGAGGCACTGAACAATACCATACCCACGGTTAACAAACACTGGAAGGGCCAGAAAAAACAGTTGTTACACAATGAGTCTCTCCCAAGTCAACATCAGCACATTAAGTTCTGTTTGCTTCAGACAACCTCTAAATTCTAAAGCACAAAAAATAACGTTTGCACACTGAAAGGATGTCTTTTCTTAATAAGTTAGCCTTTGTGCAGCTATTTCATTGCTCTGAACATCAACACTATAAAATCCTATTTTCTGATTTTTCAGTCCAAAAATCAAGATATCCTTTGTCTATAGTAAGGAAACAAATCTGGGTGTGGAAAGTACTCAGCATAAGCAAGTCATGACTAATTCATTAAAAGGAGCAAACAGTCTGTTAAACAGTCAATGAAACCATTAAATCAATAAGGGGCTTGTAGCATTAGAAAGAGGGTCCTGTAGTAAATGGACTGGAACATCCACCCTGTACTGTGAAAATCAGTGGTGCAAGAACAGGGCATTGCCTCATGCCTTAAGTGTGCTCATAAAATATATTCAAACCTATAGTGTCAGACAGGCCCTAACAATCTAGACCGGTCAGTCAGAGGTTACTCTAGGTGAGTTATGGCCTGTGGATGTAAAATTATTACAAGTATGGACCTTTAGTGAACTTCAATATCTGATTTATCAACTATTGACATGCATGCATATACCGGTATACTGGTACAAAAAAAAGTCACAATGAATTAACAGCCACCTATTGCCTTAATATTGCTATACCCGGTACATATAGCAATAGATAATCATATTGCATTCAGGAAAAAAAAAATAACATATATAGTACATGTAATTAAACTTCTAAAAAATTTCTTAAAGTAAAGTCATAGCATTGGTTATTTATGAATGGGAACATTAGATCTTGTTATACATGTACACACATATTACATTAGGCATATATTGTACTTACAATATAACACACAGAAAAAAATCCTTTCCTGTAAATTCCACAATTAGTATCAATTTTCTCATCAAGTTTTAGCTTTGCACAATTGACCAGTACTGTACAAGACAAACCAAGTTTATATTTTAACTTAAAGATCTCTTAAATTTTTAAATGTCAATGAAAATGTGTGGTATGGACATAGTTCAAAACGGGGGCGTAAATGAGTACATAGTCTCATATATAGTCTTAAACAAAGACAGCATGGTCACACTGCCAAATATTTTCTAAAGTGTACAACAGATTATAGGTGGGTGAGAAAAATGAGCCCATTGGGGCATTAACTGGACCAGATAGAAAGAAGCCAACACAAGTTTAAAGTATTGCCTTTGTCTTGTAGAGCCAACATTACCAGTAGAACTTTGAAAGGGGTTTACAATAAGTAGTTTGATCTGTCTTATTGAATTCATTCCCATGGGTAGTTTGTATTTTAACACAGGGTCATATGAATATAACCACAATGGCCCAGTGTCTTTAGTTCATTCAGCCCACACATTGTGGAAAAACCAAAGATCTGACAGTCACTCATCAATTATGACTAACATGTATAAGCATGTGTAATCATGCATGAATAACAGAATTAATACATGTCCAGTGTAGAATCAATATTTAAATCACAGAACCTAATTAACTTTTTCATGGCATGCACAATTAATGCATTAATAAACAGATCTACAGAATGAAAGAAACTCAAAGTCAAGATATGAGTAAGGAACAACTTAAACTCGTTCAAAAAATGTTGCATCTTTCATTATACCCGGTAAATGTCTGTTGTATAACGGTAATGGGCAATATCATTCTATATACTTATATATAGATTCTCACAATTTGCATCAAATACAGACAGAAAACAGACAGAAAGTTTCCTTAAAAAAAAGTTTTAATGAAATACCTTTAATTGAAACTGCTCCACACACACACAAAAAAAAATATATAAATATCAACACTGCAGCCTTTTTCAGATACCCTACAATGCTTCTCAGAATGAGACAGGCTCAGATGTCTGTCAAGCCTGTATGCAATGAATAGATGATAATTGTTGTAGCATGAATTAACAGGAAATTACCTTTAATCTTACATAATCCCTCTGCTAAACACAAGGTGATTTCTAAAATGAAGCCTTTTCCTGTCTGAGGTCTACAAGAGAACACAACTGTCTCTCTGTGTCTCATGGCTTTTTATCCCAATCCTAGCAGTTGATAATTAATTGCAAAACACTAGATAAGACTCAAACCATTCAAGCATAACCCACCAGATGGGCCTGTACATCATGGGTTATCTCCCTTGAGGTCAACAAGTACAAGTACTTACTGTTTAACTCAGGGGTCCATGAGCCATAGGGTCCCATGTGTGTCCTGATTTAATCAATAGATGTTGATTTCATGGTCAATTGGTTCTAATGTTTTTATTGGGTTCTTTGTTTAGAATTAGGCAAATGTACTTAATAGTGACAAAGTGATTTGATAAAAGGCTTTACATTCCCAATATGTGATCTATTACTGGAGGGGTGCTATACATACTGATCACAGGCATCAGAACCATGATCAGAACCTGGAGGCTGGGAAGGGGAGCTAACCTCCCCCCCCCTCCTCTTCCCCCACCAGATTAGGATTTTGAGGATAGGCAAGAATGGTTTGTCCTTCTGATTTGGGGGGCAAGATTTTGGACAAGTCTGCCCCCCCCCCCCAATTTTCAATTTGCTTCCAACACCTATGCTGATAACATTATCTCTCTCATCAGGAATAATCTGAAAACTATCAATTTAATATTGTTACCATGCAGGTAATGAGGAAATTATGAAATTTAGCTGAAAGTACCATGTAAAAAGATATTATTATGCAAAATTCAACAATTACATAATTTTTCAAATTGATGAAATCTTAATTTTCTAGTTATTTGAGGAAGTAAAGAGTTGGATTGATCTACCATCTAAAAAATTACAAATTTTACATATTAAAAGCAGCTATTTGAAAGCTGAGCCAGGCATCTTGAAACATGGTCTGCTGCACGTCTCAGGAAATCTCTCAGGTGCAACTCGATCCACAAACAACCATTAATAATCTAAATGAAGGTGGGGTGTTTGCATTATTAATCAAGCAACAGGTATGGCCAAACAGCTCAGACTATATCCCCTCTTGTGTTTTCAAATACTAGGTTTGTCTTCTGAAGAGGTCGAAAAAAATCTCAAAAGAAAATATTGTGTTATATGTAGTGCGTGTCACGAGTGATTAAAGTCCCTAGCTGGTCTCCTCCATTCAGGACACTTCTATCAAACATTGAAATTCACCTCCAGTGAACGACAGCCTTTCTTTGTTCAATCCAAGTTACATTATGACGGAACATTCAAAGCCTGAATTAGCCAGTAACCAATTAAGATTTAGTTTTAAAACACAAATACACTTGAATTCTTTGCCTGGCCTACTTCCTTTAGATCTGTGTCAGCGTTTCCATTAAGCCATTGAAAGACGGATACTCAATACACTAAGGACTGATCACTGAGGGTGAGGGAATTATTGAAAGGGTATTTAAAAATTCATTTTTAAGACGCAAATATATTATAAAATACAAACGCAGCAAAAAACCTAGATTTCTATCATTCAACATTACAATCAACATCAAGTAAATGATCTATAATGTTAAAAAAATATCAACACTACTGATCCTGATGTATTTTTAGCTGAATAAGTTAATAAGATATCAGTAATTAAAGAAACAATTAGTGAAAAATTATTTAAAATCCATATATTTCCGAAATTATTTCTGAAAATAGGATTAAAATGTCTTTTATGATCAATATCAAAACTTAGTAATACTCATTTTTTTTTTTATCATTTTTATTCAACAAACAATTGCAGTGTCACCCACCCCTCTAGGGAAAAAAAAATTAATTAAAAGATTTGCAGAAGTATAGTTTTAAAAGGTAAGAGAACTTTTAAAAGTTGATCCAGTACAAAACCAAAATCCTACAGCTGAGGTATTTAACCTTTGATTTCTTAACCAAAGTCATAAAAAATACCTACGCAATTAAGTTGAATGTAAACTAATTACTACAATCAATAAGAGGCATTTAATTACCTTCTCGAGATCTGGAGATGGGCGAGCTCGTCCATGTATGGTCCAGACGTACCTAGGATGATCCATGCTCATACAACAACACTTTACACTTTGCACAGAGATACTACAGAGTGCCGATTTATTCAGTGGGAAAACTAACTTACTATCGCGTAAAAAATAATGCAAATGAACACAAGACTTAATTAATTCACCATGTTCACGGTGCACATGTCACAGGTTTTGATTTTTACCGACGAGTGACACGAGAGAAGGTGTCACATAGAAACTAGATCAAGTGAAAACACACCTATACCTGAATGTAGGAGGATAATAATGCAGTACACCTAACATCAATTCATCAGATAGGATTCAGTTGCTTTTTGTGACAGCGAGATGGCTGGGTAGTTATAAACTGGATCAGTCTGACGTGACACTAGTTATCATGGTTACTATAAAGTGTCAGGCCATCATCTTTATTATGATAATCATAGGTCTATAGGTCAATGGGTGTATATGTTTTGGTAGCAGTCCCATCATGATCTGATCAATCAAATCACTACCATACAGCAATACTGGTACAATACTGGGGAGTAGCGCAGGTAGCATGCAGTTAATAGAATCCATTAAGGTAGAACATTCAGAATTCTAGTTAATAAACTGGAGCTTTCATGGTGGATGACTTTACATTCATAAATCAAAATAAGGAAATTAATATCAGTGTACACACAGTCAGAGAGAGAGAGAGAGAGAGAGAGAGAGAGAGAGAGAGAGAGAGAGAGAGAGAATGAGTCATCATTATAAACTCATCTGCAAACAATATATAAATAGTGCCTGTTTGGGAGGGTACCAGTTGAAATTGACACCCCGAGAAAACCATTGTCAACCGACGCGAAGCGGAGGTTGACAATGGTTTTCGAGGGGTGTCAATTTCAACTGGTACCCTCCCAAACAGGCACTATTTATTTTATTATACTAAATGTCTTAATTTTTATGGCAAATTTTACTGCTTTTATATAGAAAAGACGTGAATTCTACGGCGAACCGTACGCGCATAATTAACGCGCATGTAACAATTCGTTCTATCGGCCCGTTGCTAAGCGTGCGAGGGAGAGAGAACGGATTGTCAACTGCGTCTAAACCAATCAGATTGCAGTATTTAACATGAAAGTATAATAATACTAATTATAATGCTTGGAATTTTATTTTTGATAAAATTCTTTATATCATCATTGGTTTATAAAAGATATAATATATATCTTAATATCATTAACTTGCACAAAAAAACCTGTCTTGAGGGTTTATTTTGTATATAGTGGCACACAAGCCTGAATACCATGTTAAAAAGATGTTTTAGAAACTGCATTCCATTCAAGTCCAATTTCAGAAATAAAAATGGCATTTTAAATACTTCAAAAACTCTTGAAACCAGTTTTTTCAATAACAGTAGGTCATTAGGGTAGATCCTGTTGACTTTAAAGATAATTCCCAACAACAATAGAACTCAAGTTATATTTATCTAATCCTTTAGGCGTAAACTTGCATTTGACAGTCGGAAAGAATTCTCAAAAGAGCTCCTGCACTACCCAAAGTCTTCATTGAGTGAAAGCTATTGTTTCAGTGTATACTATATCTATTTCTAATACCTTTAAATCCTAAAAGCATTTTCATTAAACAAACAAAACATAATATCATATACAGCTCTGAGCAAATATACAATTAAAATTTTTATCTTTTAAGCCCCCCTGCTTAGATCATGTAGATTTTAGCATTGTTACATGTGCTACTCTTTTTTGTTTTCTGCATTGAAACTATTAAATAAGACTTTCCCTTTATCATGTTTATATAAATGCATGTAAAGTTATCAAACTGTTCAGCTGCTTACTGCATGATTTTCACCATGATACACTGAATCAGATGATGGAATCTGTATTTGTGCAGATAATGGAGAACTCCAAATAGATGATAGACACTGAAACTTTTTTTGGGCATTCAAAATTAAACAATGATCTGTTTTCTCATAGTACCCTGCATATTCAGAATTTTGGGCTATTTTTATCTTGATATGATCCTGCATTGTCCATTGTCTAGTGGGGTATAGACAAAGACTTATTAAAAAACATGTACCAGTGGTGTCTACATTGACACAAGTAATTCTAAGTGGCGGGTGTTAAAAAGTTTTTTTCTATTGTGCTTGGCTTTTAAACCAGATTACAGGGAAATTGTCCCATAATCCTTAATTATAGAGCAAAAAAGTTACATTTATATTCCTTTAAACATTTAATACCTGGGCTAAACTATTTCTGAGGCGCCCAACACAAATTCTACGAAAGAAACTCGTAAATAAAGAACTCTACTTTCTCATAGGAATAATGTAGAGAAATTCTACAACACTTGAATCGTGTGAATAAATCATCAATTATAAAACCTGAGACCTTGTTTAAATGTTTTCATTGCCTTTTAAAATTCACCCTTTTTTCCTCTAGCACAGTGACATAAAATGCATTCACCCAACCTACATGCAGGACAAGAATTTTATTTTAGACATATTCATTAAAATCTAAATAGTTCACATTGTTAGATAGACTTTTTGAGTACATCAAATTCTTTCAACATATTTACTTATTAAATATTTACAATACTTATGTTTAGCTTTTCAATGACTATATATATATTAAAACCAGCATGAATTCTCCATTAAAGACACCGAGTTCTGTCCCAGAGTGACATATTTACCCTGGCGCTTTGTCTGCATTGTTGTAACAATATCCTGTGAGTAGGTCCCCTTAAACTCCCGCTCCAGCGAACAAAATGTTTGTTTCTGGCAAACTGTACACTTTGCAATGTTTGAGGATCTCACTGGGACAGAGAGTTTACCTCGTTTCTGATGATTATTACTTGACAGGTCAATATTTCTTCCCACGCCTGGATTTTTTTTAACATTGGTCATAATGGTCAATATTCTGCATCATTAAATCATACCAATTAAATGATTATAAACATTAACTCACTACACTCACAAATGCACACCAAAGGAAATGGTGAACAAATCTTTCCATGTACTTGCAGGTATACTTGAAATATTATACATCATATAAAATTAAAAATATAAAATGCATTTATAATTTCAACGTCTAGTGCTGAACTAAAAAGTCTGAAAATCGATTAAAATTAGATCAAACAAATTCGACTTTGGCATCAATACTCTGTCAGCTGAGTCAGTGAACCTACCACCCAGTACCTGATATTGTAGATATCAATAAACTCAATGTAGAAGACTTGAGGATTCCAATGTCAGTGTCTCTTTATGACACTGATGCATTAAATAGAACATGATGGGTAGAAAATTCAGGATTTCAACACATAACTGGTATCTAACAGGAAGGCAGTATTGACCATTCAAGAACTCAATCATTACTGAGGTAATGAAAATTGATGAATATTGATGAGCTTCCAACTTCTACGCTATTATCAAATGTTTTGTGCTCTATTTCATATTGTGAAATTATGCCATAATTGAGCAAATTGTTTCTGAGAAAAATCCACTTGATCTAAATGTATTCATTTTGGTGTGTTGTGTTTTGATCATGCAGGAACATGCATACTTGGTGTGTTTTTGTTGTGATTTTACACATGATTTTCACAACTGACCCAATTAAAACTTTATGTATGAAGCAGCAACAAAACAAATATCAATGCAAAAATTATTGATTAATGAATTTCAATGCAGTGTTGCAATAAATTCAGAACATTTATAATTAAAGTAACATCGATATGCAACATATACTTCAGTAACTTCACAGAAATAAAAATTTACAATCTCAGACATGAGTCAAAGCATTAGAATGATGCTTTATTTGCTTAAAACGATGAAAATTCAAGAAACAAATGCATTTCCAAATCACAATGCAGCTATTCAAATTCTTGCAAGTATGTGCAATCATGCAGTATTTCTCATAGCAAGCCCCGGCCAGGAGATAAAAGGAATGAACAGACTGGTTTACTTTTATTCAGAACTCTTGAAAGCTTGAATTAAAGCTTTTGTGTTGATTTTTATACAAAGCACATAGTCAGTCTATAAATAAAGGAACCACTAATACAATCAATAAAAACACATTGTGATTTTGTATTATATAACATACCTGCTTTAATAAGGTGGGCTGAATCCAGACTGTTAGGAGTTTTATCTATAGTCAAAGACTTGATTAATTCCACCCAAACCAATATTCCATACACAGTCAGGGACTGGATCCTGGAAAATCCAAGCCTGATTGGTTAAGTACACAGTCACACACCAGTCGTAGATCGAGCAATTCTCACTACGGAATCAAAGAAACAAATTATTTCTCATAGTGCAATAGGCCTCATAAAGAGGTTGGTATGACTGTATTGAGTTTACTGATATAGAACTGACCCAAGTACAATTGTAACGTCAGACAAGAGGTTTTTCTCCCCGATACTAATCTGCCCTAGCGTATAGATGGGTGTTTTAAATACACAGTCGGACTAAGCGTGGCCCAACATGCTGTAACTCACCCGGTACCATTGATCAATGTCTTTGCAGGGTTAACATTCTCTTTTCTGGAAGGACACTCCTTCGTTATTGGGAAATCATAATTTAAATGACTTGACAAGCCATCTGTAAAAAAAACCCTAACAAAGCCATCGACTGACTAGAATATAATAAGTATAAAGAAACTGGGTGAAAATATCCTATTAGAACTTGATAATTAGGTGAAATATAATATGTTCACTCTACCATGACTGACAAAATTCAAGTTATCTAACATCTTAAAACTACCGTACCGAATGTTTAAAAAGCTTTGCGTCAATTATTGAACGGTGTAATCAAAGAGAAAAATGGTAGGAATTTCAACTGTGTTATAATGACACAGCAGGTGTTAAACTTTATTCATTATACTGTTGAACACTGTTGTAGTACACATTAATACTTACTGATAAGTATTAATTGTACAGTATACTAACTAAAATTAATATAATTATTTATCCTGCAACTACCCCTTGCATTGACCGAATAAAGATATACATTCTATCAATGCCCTTATATAGCCTCGTTCATTTATCCAACGTTCAAATGCATTGTGATGTCATCTTTCTTGCTTTGTTTACGCAATGGAGTCATGGTTTCAACTGCAGATATGCAGCAAAATTTGTCAAAAAAAAAGCTTGTATGAGGCATAAAATGTGATATTATGTTTTAAGATAATTATATATTTTATTGCATGTACCAATTGGTTTATTGGTTAATTGAATACATACTTTGCATATAAAGTACATAATAGAATTTATAGTTTACATGAAGCTGCAATAACGTAGCCCACTTCCTTTTTTGGGGGGGGGGGGGGGGAGAAATCGTTCAGAAATCATTACATAAAATATGTAAAATGAATTTTTTTCTTAATCGGTGAGCTAGGACTTTATAATTGCAGCTAAATACATGTTATTGTAGTACTTCTTTATTAAATGTGCATGTAAGAATATAAATCTCCAAAACCAAATGAGAAATATTCTAAATTTTTTTTTTTTATGTCATTATATCATTTTATATTGTTGAAATAAGGACACTTATAAATATGGACCGGAATAAGAACTTAACATGATCTACAGTTAAATATCGGTATCTCGAACTTGGAGGGACCTCAACAAAACTTCGAGATATCCGGGGTTCGAGATATCCGAAGTGGCTTTCCAATTCTAATTCCGTGATGTTCTTGTATCAACACGTGTATTAGTACCGGTATATACTGAACTTTTCTATTACTCATAAACAAATAATCAACCATTTGATTAAATATTTTTAGTTTGTGTGTTTTTATTTGTGAAATATAATCAACATTTGTAAAGGCAATCAAATTATAAAATCAAATATTCCGTAAATAATACCACTTCACAATTTCTTCACTATCGACGTTCAGAACTTGGAAGAAGCACTTGTAATGTAACGTTTGAAATTTATCACATAGGAAACAAATAATACGGATTTGAAAAAAAAAAAAAAAACCCACCAATAATCAAGAATTAGAATTCACATATTTTTATATCATTATTGTTTGTGAACTAACGTATCTTATATTAACTCATTACGCTCACAGCTTTAGTACTCATATTGGAAACAACCCGTGTACGATGAACCGGAAGTCACTTTAAACCCTGCGTGTTCAATAAATGGACTGGTTCTGTTAAATTTAAATAAGTTTTCTTTTAAATCTTCGTATTCCAATCATGCTTCATTTTTATGGGAGCGTACATGAAAAAAAAAAAAACTCGATTCCGGAACTAATTGTTTTTATAAAATTGGCAGTCATCAATGCTAGATCTATTCTCCGTACACAGTGTGTTTTATCAAACACATTATCTGTAATCGTGGCTGTGTTTTGATTTGAATTTTATGAAAAGGTACTAAATGTAAAAACACCCAAGCTACCATCCTAATTAACTTGCATCGTGCAGTTTGATATACCACTAGTTTTGAAAGGTGTGAAAATTTCCGCGGGCAGAAATGTGTGAAGTAATGACACCATATATGTTCAACTGACCGGGAAAATGGCTCCACTTCGAGATAAACCAGGTAAAATTAGGGCTTCGGCCTTCACACACCTCGACATAAGCAGGGTATTCGAGATTACCGTATTCGAGATATCAGGAGTTTTTTAAAATCATTTATATAGAGAAAACGGCCGGGACTGGCGGAAGACTTCGACATAAGCGGGGTATTCGAGATGTCCCATGTTCGAGATACCGATATTTACCTGTATTCTCATATTTAAAAGGATCTTTTTATTCATGACTATCTATTCAATACACACATTAATAATTCTGCACAGTTTATAGTCAGATTTAAACCACCAGCAGATTAATGATAAGACAAAGTGTTTACAATATATATCTCTTTACAATCTCTTCAAAAATACATGTTTACTATTTAAATGATAAAACAATAAGATGGGTAATGGGAGGTCCCTCCATTTAGATTTCTATAAATCCATTGACAGTTCAGCAGAGACCTATACAGATTCAATCTGAAACGTACATAAGACACTCGGCAGAAGGACTAGATTGACCCTTACACCAACATCTCAAAACAATTGCATGGTACTGCCTTTGTGATATTTTGGAAGATCCGTCAAAATTTTACAAAATCATCATGATAGTTCCATATCAATTTGAAATATGAATGCATGCATATGTTTTTAAGGTACACCTGTATGATTGAGTTTTAATTATTGTCATTGACAATACTTCCAAAGCATGCAAATCCAGAAAATTTTCCAAAGGGGGTGGGGGTGCAGAGGGATAATTTTGATTCAAGGTGGAAGGAGGGAGGGGTTCGAGGCCTATTTTGGGGAATTGAATTTTAATTTTCCATGGGGTCCGAACCCCTCCCAGACACCCCTCTAAATCCGTGCATGTTAAGGATATAATTTAATTTGATAAATCAGCGAGAATATAAAATGTTTAGTAAAAATAGACACAACCAGACATTGGCTCAATACTTTTGTTTCCTTACATGCCTTAACCATTCATCTATAGACATGATAGAAGTGAACAAATAAAGGGGGACAACTCTCATTGTGTATGATGGAACATTAGCAAATATCAGCGGATATTACATTACTTACAATTATGAAATGTACATTTGCATAATACACAAATCACAGTAAACACTGGCCAAAACAATTGGCAGTACTCAAATGAAACACTTAAATATGGCAAAGGACTATATATGGTTTGAGCCTAAAATGGTCCCCTAAAATGAACATCATCATTTTACTGTAATTCTTTGTTTTCTTTGTACAGATATACATTTGAAGTTTATTCATAATTTTCATTTTGAATAAAGTGCCCACAATTTAAAAATATAACATCATAAAGTGATCAAATATTGAATGCTTGACTGGGGAAGACACTGGGTTGATACTCATTGAATACATGTATCCTACCATATCATGTCAACTTTTTCATGTGTTCATTACCTTCAATGTAAGTAGAAATCATAATTTGGAGTTCAATTCTTTGGCTTTTTCTCGTGATTTTTCTTGGGGCTTCTGAAGACAAAAAACTCTCCGCTTTGAAAACAAGCGGGAAATGCTTGATGATCTGAGAGGTAGACACCAGAAAAGTACCGAGTGTGTATTTTGGTCATATGATTTTTTATTTCGGAACACCTTTTTACTTTCACTTTGAACAGAGACAGCAAACTCAGATATTGTAGCAATGCGAAGAAAACGGTGATAATTATGTCTACGTCAGGCGACAATGTCGAAGATTCGACAGAATACTCCAGGTATGGAATCAAGGATGCACCGCAAACGGCAATCGCCACACCTCTAGGACAGGTAAGTGCGCGATTGCTTGAAACTTGCTAGGTGTGGGCCTATCATGTCAGATCTGAACGAGTGATCAACATCAAAGCACGTGATATAAATGTTTTAGGTCCATGTAAAAACAATGGGACCGTTTTTAATTATTGTTTGTTTGTACTTGTATCTTTACATGTCACGTTTGTGCATGTTAACTTGTAGAATAATTATGTTTGATATCAATCAGAAAGCTGTTTAACTAGATCTTTATGGCATCAGATGTTATTCCTTTGTTTGAAGCTGACTGACATGGTGTAAATGATTTAAGGTTCAGTTGATTTTGTTCCGTTCACTTAAGAATGTGTACTAGGCTAGCTAATATGTGCATGTAATTCAGTGTTACATACAGTCAAACTTCGTTATCTTGAACTAGAAGGGACTGATAAAAAAATTCAGGATATCAGAGTATTAGAGATACTGAGGGTAAAATACTTAAAAAATAAGTGTTTGGGACTTACAAATCACTTTGACATATCCATTGTATTTGAGATATCAGTGTTCGAGATTATGATCAAAGTTCAACAGTACATGTAAGTGGATATGTATACGCCAAATTTTCCAACTTAAGGGAAAGTAAAGTAATTTCCTTTAGCCTTAGAGATTTTCAATGGCTGTCGTCAGTTCATTATAAACATGACTAATATGTAAATACATGTACAAAGCAAACCAAACAGAAATCTGAAATTCTAAAATAATGCTTCAAATTGAAAATAAAGTAAGAATCCCAGTGCACTTCAAAACCATAACAATTATTAAGTGAAATGCCTGTGATAAACATGAAATAAAATAATTGATCCATGCATTTAAGACCACAAAGGAAAAATATCCATATAGTCACTAAACCAAACCTAATCTGTTCTCCAGACCCTATTATTTCAGCACATGACAGTTTACACACATGATTTCTTTTGGCGTATAATTAAATGATAGATTGTTCATCAAAATGTGACTAATGTAACATGCTCCTCCACTTAATCCAGGATTTTTGATATATATAGTTCATCATCAAAGTAAAATCATGTGAATTCACGTGCTGAAGTCAATTAAGTTGGTCCAATTGTGGCAATTACATGTGTCAATTAAAAGTCTTGTTTTCCTGATAAGTAAAAATCAGCATGATATCTGATTGTGAAATCAATACTTTAAAATATTTATGTACTTGATATTCATTTACTTAACTATATGTGCAATCATACAATGAAGTATTATTACTTTAATGAAATAAATATATATATTAAGAAGACCTGCATTTCCGAGTGATATATGTACAATGCACAGAGAAACTGAGATTTAGATACCCTGTGTTTACAAATGCAAATATTTTTTTTTATACTAAAACATATCCAATTACATGTGTATATATATATGCAACTTAATTACATGTACTGATATTTATTATTTAGTAATGGATGTTGCTTAAAAGTTTACAGTTTTCTGTTAGAGCATTATAAATATATGTAGATCAATAAAACTTATATAAATATGAAGTGCTTATACCCAGTACACACATATTTCATCTTGAACAAAATTGATATTAGACTGGTTTACACAACATTTGGTTTTCTTGCTTCCATATGTTAGTTGAATTTGTTGGAAACAGTTTAACAAGACCTTGGCCTTGGGGTTCAGATAGTTGCATCAAACAGCAATGGGCACATAGCAATGTTAGCCATAACTACATGTATTTCATTGTTGTCCATTCAGTCATAGCTCACAGCTGACGCAGCAATGTTACATGTAAGGTGTCCCGATGCTAAAATACCACTGGAAAACCATATCATTTGAATCAACCAAAAATTCTTTGACCGGGAGTGTTTTTTAAAATCTTAATTACATACAACTGACAGCAATGTTCAACATTCGATGTATTTTTGTGGCGTCATATGTACTTCGTAGTCACATGACTTGCGTATCCTAACATTGCAAATGATATACCGGTAAATAAATCGCATCGGCGCAGGTGATTAATAAATGACATTAAATCATTTTGTAAAAAAAATCCTTCGATATGTTACATGTACTTTGAAAGTCTTGCTTGGGTTTCAAATAAATAATTTTTAACATGCTTTCATGCAAGAAGTTGATATAGTTACACCATACCAAAAGTCCAAGATTTTGTTTAAATGGTGCTACAATAACATATACAGCAAATGTCTGGACATTCAGTTATTTTCTCTATCTCATAACTACATCAAGACCAGTAACTTTATGTAGTAACTCCAGTCATAGATAAAATATATAATTCATTTCTATGTCATGCAGTTATTTGGTTTCTTTTTTTATGTTTAACTTATTCAGCTTTGTCATATGTGATAATCTTCATTGTCTTCCCTTTCCCATCTTTTTATAAATTAAGACAAAGACTTGTGATTATTTTCATCATTTCCCCCTTTCCCATCTTTTGATAAAGACAAGCCTTAGGATAGTTGAATTAATTTTATTTTTCTTATTTTCATTTAAATTCACCTTTCTCATTTTATAATAAATACATAAGGGCATGACGCATGTGCAGCGATTTTTCTCTTTTTCTAATTTTTACTCTCCCATTTTTTAATAGACAAGGACGTGTGCAGGGTTAAATGCCAAGGAGACCTCATTTCTGATCATCAGCATTGTGAATATCCTGACCGCCCTGGGACTGACGCTCTACCGCTTCATCACGGTCATCAAGGACGGGGAATCGGGCAGCGCTGATTTTACCTTTGCTCTCATTCTTATTATTAATGGAGGTAATAACATGGTACTAGCAATTTCCCAAGCCTAAACAAGTAAGAAGGCCTTTCAGACAGGTGGAAAAATAAACCTCAAATGTAAACATAGGGTCCTTGACAACCCCCATTTTCACAAACAACGAGGTCTGATTAAATCTAACAATACACTGTAAATTCCTTATTTTACGCGAGTACTTAATTCCATGATCCCGCTGGTTTGTATCAAATCACGAGAATATAAAATCGCGATTGAGAAAGTTTAACCCTAATGTCTTATAGTTCTTAACTGTCAAACAATAAGAATGAGATTTTAAAATCCGCGAGGGGTGCTTCTCTTGATTTTACATGGATATTAATTCCTCACATTTAATTAGGAATCTACAGTACTGTAACCTAAAATCTACTAATACAGACATTTTGATCTGTCCTACCAATACTTTGAGGAACATATGAGATGTTTTTTTTCCAAGCTGTGCTGGAAAAGTTTGAGAATGTGTGATTGAGTAACTTATCTTGATTAACCTGCATATTGAAACTTTCCTTTTATGATCACCTGATTTTCCTTTTAGTTAAAAATTAAGGCGTTAATATAAAAGTGATTAAATTAACATGAGCCGAGTAAGTAATATATAAATAGTGCCTGTTTGGGAGGGTACCAGTTGAAATTGACACCCCGAGAAAACCATTGTCAACCGACGCGAAGCGGAGGTTGACAATGGTTTTCGAGGGGTGTCAATTTCAACTGGTACCCTCCCAAACAGGCACTATTTATTTTATTATACTGAATGTCATAATTTTTATAGCAAATTTTACTGCTTTTATATAGAAAAGACGTGAATTCTACGGCGAACCGTACGCGCATAATTAACGCGCATGTAACAATTCGTTCTATCGGCCCGTTGCTAAGCGTGCGAGGGAGAGAGAACGGATTGTCAACTGCGTCTAAACCAATCAGATTGCAGTATTTAACATGAAAGTATAATAACAGCATTTGAAAACTGTGAGCATCCTGATTTTAATTTGTTTCACAGTGATATACTGGTATAAGTTTCAAAGTGTGTACTTCCTGATGTCACTTTTGTTAGTTTTTGATCACTGAAACATCTCACACTTTTACCAGTGATAGGTGAGGCACATCTAATGTTAGACACAGATGTTGATATTAATAAAATTCCTCAAAACACTTAATTTCTTTTCATGTTCAAATACATTGTATAGGTAGCCTCAGGTTAAAACAATGCTTATTGTAAAAAGTTAAAGATTAAATTTTTTTAATAAATAAAGCAAAAATTTATTCACCAGTTATATGTCTCTACCTTTTGTAAGGTTAAACAACCACCCAATTGACCGTATGCATGACCACTTACCCGGTAGGTGCGTACTTATTGTGAATTATTCTATTTTTGTAGCATTCTCCATCTTCTATGTGTTTCATGGTCTGCTACGAGAGAAAAAGTATGAACTGTACGTCCTTATCCTGGCCATCTTAGTAGTAATGGTCTACTGTATCGTAGAGTACATTGTCAATGTAACAGGAAGGAGTACACTCAAACTGGTTTGTTAACGTCAGATACTTGCAAATGTATTTATTAATTATTAATTAACGTCTAGCTTATAGAGGCTCCAGTTATTTTTGGTCACTGTCGGATTGATCATTTTGTTGATGTTTTAGGTGAGGTTAATACTGGCCGCTGTGTTGGCCCCGCCCAACATTGTACTGGCTTGGTCTGTAGCCAGGCACTTTGGTTACTTGACTTTCCGCATTGTTGGAGCTTCAGAATACCTTCAGTGTGAGTATAAGGGTCACATGATCATTGAGGAATTGGAAAAGATACAATACTTATTATATTTGTTGTAATTAAACGGGTGGTTGGTTTCAGATTAAATAGTTTGATGCATGAACATGAAAAACAAACACAATTAATGCACACGTACATGTAAAACCAAATACAATGTAAACTGGTAATGGTTTGTTATTCACTTGAATCATTGCTGCAATTATGTTATTTTATTTTCAGATTTATACAAACAAGCCTCCATATTTTCTTCCTTATTGAAGTTTGATGTTCAAGTAACGGTAAGATAAATGTAAATGTATAGATATATGATCATATGAATTTTAGAATCACAGATTTCGAGAGTTTAGGTGTAACTTGTAAGAGAAATCAGTTTCAGAAAAAAAAAAAAAAACTAATTTATATATAACACAAGATTAATATAGTTTACCAACAATTTATTGAAACATTCCATATTGGACACTGGGGACTACTTACTGTTTACAGCTAAGATGAACAAATGTAAGTAAATGACAAATACTGTCCGAAAGGAAAAAACACACCCTATAATCGGGTGACATAACTTCCAACAAAATACATGGATACTTAGATGACAAAAATAACCCTCTAAAAGAGAGTTAAAAATAAGTACAAATTTTTCCCTTAGAAAACATGGGGGGAAAATTGGTGAAAATTCAAAAATTTAAACAAAAAGAATTCAGAATTTGAACCAAGAATATAATCAACAATTACATTTTACCTGCATCAAATGATTTCTTTGAAATAGGCAAGTTTTGTGATATTGGTTCTCAGAGATGGGACAACTGTGGACACGTTCCAACAGGTGGCGCTATCTGTGGGTCTCCCGTACTCGGTGCTGTGGAACATCTATGGCTGGTTCATTGTAAGTGCACACAATATGCACCTTTATGTGCAAAATCATATACATGTACATATATATTAATTTTACAGTTCATTGAGAGTTGCAAAGCTGGTTTTGATTCTGTTAAATGGTGTTCCAAATTAACATTTTGGATGCATAAGAGTTGTCATATTGGTAGTTTTATTACCTAGTACCTGCAATAAACTATAACTTCAGAAAATAACCCTAGAAAAAAAAATTAGTATGAACCAAAAAAAATCTGAATATTTTTTTTCGGAAAAAGATATGAAGATTGAGTTTACTCGCTTGCTTAATTTGTTCTCTGTTTTGTAGTTAAGAAGAGAATGGAAGAAACAAACCTGGGTCTTTGCTTTCTTTGGTCTGGCCAAACCTTCATACTATATATTCCAAATCATAAAGGTAGACAGCATTAAAAATACCTGTTTTTTTGTGTAGATATTTTGAATATAATTAATTCTTCTAACATAAAAGCAATGCTTTCATGCTAACTTTATACATGTAATAAAAACCAGTATGATAGCAAGGTTGTTGTATCTTTAAGATGAGTAACTTGTCTTGATGAATGTACTTCTTCGAAAATTTGATGTCATCAGCACACAGTGATTTCTGTTTGACAGGAGTACAGCCAACTAGAGGATGATGCCACAGGCGGCCAGAAATTGATAGTATACTCCACCCTCGTAGCAGGTAAGACACAGGATAACATGTTGATGATACAGAAATGCTTGAATGTGTATCTATTCGGTAAAACATGATTACAATGAACACACTTATAGCGAATTCAATGAAATGTTCTAGTTTAATTAACTTCATGCAGCTATATGAGTTTTATCTGTTTTGTTTTTCTGTATATAAATCAAGATATCTTTAAACATGTACAGTCAAACTTTAGTATTTAGAACATGGAAATGTTGAAGAGAGCTAGATATCTCAACTGCTGTATCTCTCTGTTTAAGTGATATCTTGAATCCTTGGATATCTGATATATCTTGAAAATGTTATGTTTTTCCTCAGTCCTGACAAATTTGAGATGAAGAGTTTGATTGATCTCCATCTGCTATCAACAATGCCATACAGTTAAACTTCGATATCTCAAACACTCATATCTCAAATACAATAGATATGTCAAAGTTATTTGTAAGTCCTAACCACTTATTTTTTTAGCATTTTAGCCTGGATATCTTGAATACTCTGATATCTCGAAGTTTTTAAACAGTCCCATCTAGTTCGAGACAACGAAGTTTGACTGTACAGTACAGAATAGAGAATTTTTAAAATTCAATTTCCTGATGTTTCAGGAGCTTTGGGTGTGCTGATTTGGTGTGTCATCATGGTAGAGTTGACCATTGTCTACAAAAACTTTGGGCAAGGACTAAAGGAGAGAGGTATGTGCATTACAATACATACATGTATTCACATGCATCTCTCTGTGTAAAGTAGACGTTTGAAAACAGAACTTGAATGTCATTTTTGGGGGGAAAGAAACCATGAATTTTTGTATGTAAATGTTGAAGGGTTTACTACCAGTATATGTGGTCTATGTTTATTGTTTTATTATCCTGTTAATTTGTATTTTTGTTTTACGCAGCATTTGATGTTCTGGCCTCGGAGAAGACGAGTCTGCTTACAGGGCGGAGGGTGCGGAGCTGATCGAGACCGGAGAGTATGTAAATAATGGAGGCTGGAGAGATATTAAAAATCTTAACGTCAACCATATACAACATTGATTACTTATGCCTTATCTGAGGAAAAAATAGGACATTTAAGGAATGTTTTTAATTTTTTCCTAGATTATCCGATATAATCTGGTTTGAGGCAGTGCATGCTTTATAATCCGCAAAGCGGATTATAAAAAAGTGTGCACTGTCTCAAACCAGGTTATATTGGATAATCTGGGCAAAAATTAAAAAAAACATTCCTTATAATTTAATTAAAAGATAAAAAAATCAATTATTAAAGATAGAAGTTATCTATTTTTGCATAAAATTTAAATTTACATTAAAAACTAACATATGCATGAATATGGGGTTCTCAAGGGGGTGTGGCTACATAGCTAACCAGGTTATACAAAATAAATTATTTTTTTTCTGTGTGGTTAGCCAATCAAAATGCAGCATGGTTACAAATAAAATTAAATTATTGGCAAATGTAGAAAACAGCACAATGTTAAGAGAGAAAACAATGAGGATTTTTTTTACCGCAATACAAATATATCTGTATACTTTAGATTTTCTAACATCAGCATAATAGATTCATCAGTTTGTCTGGACGTAGGAATTTGTTTCATTTTTATCAAGAAACTTACAGATGAAAGTTTTTATCATTTACTGATAATTCTTTTTCTACATCCATGAGTACTGGATTTTTTATTTTTAAAAGACTATATATGGTTTGAGCCTAAAATGGCCCCCTTAAATGAACATTGTCATTTTACTGTCATTCTTTGTTTGATTTGTATAGATATACTTTTGAATTTTTTTTCATTATTTTCATTTTGATTTAAGTGCCCACAATTTAAAAATATGACATCATAAAGTTTACCTTTTTACCGCCATTTTCGGATTTAACAGCTTGTTTTCAAGCTGTTTTTCTTTAAGAAAACATTGAGCGATTGCTTGAACAAACAAAATATTTTCACCAAAGATGTATGATCTCTCCAGTACTTATAAGTGACAAAAAATTTGTCCTTGTTCCAAGAGTCGCTCTATATTTTCCATTCGAAAAAAGATAAGAAAAATGTCAAGTTTTGACTGATTTTAATTGAATTATAAAAATAGCGTCACTTCTGACATCATATACTGCCAGTGAGTGCATATAAATCAAATAATTAGGTGAAGAACATTTTTTATGTACACTCCTCTAAAAAACAACACAACAAATTAATGTACCTGAAACACTTTAAAAAATGGTGAATTATAGGGGCCAGATTTGACTTATATCATATATAGTTCTTTTATAAATATGTAACTACCAGGTACATGTGTACATATGTACCTGTATTGTTGATATAAGATATTCATATGTGTCGTTTTGTTTTGATATTGATTTGTTTAGCTGAAAAGAGTATTTGTAAAAGATATAAAAAAGTACTTGTACATGCATTAATGATATATATGAAATGTGCATGTACCAGTATTATTGTACCTGAGTTCACCTTGTTTACATATGTTGCATATCGTACATGTACTACTTGTTCTTGTCTTTGCAAGTTGTAAATACATGCAGTAGTGCATTTCATTTCTATAAATGAATCATGTATATTACATTTTTCAAACCTGCAATGTAGCTTTGCATTGACTTTGATGTATATATGCTGTTAGAAATCCTTTCAGGGGGTGTTGGCGTATTGTTTGTTATAGAAAATGATGAGATTATCACCTGTGACTTTAAGAAGATTATTTTACCTGATAGGTACACATACGAGTTGTATATAATCATTGTTTATTTAATCGTTGTTTATTTTGTGTAATATGGAGAGGAAAATGATCCACCATTTTTTCTTCCCATAATTTGAAATTTTAAAGAAGCAGTGTTTTCATTTAATTTCATAAAAGAATGAAGGACTAAATAAATTTCAGTATTTGGGGGAGAAGAATTTATATAAAAATCTAATTACTTATATATAATTAACTAGTGAAAAATGATTGTTGGAGGGAATGTCCTGTGAAATAAGTTTACAACACTATTTATATTAAGGGATTGGGTTTAGTGCAATATTTATAGCCATATTGATAATTTTTGACAACTTCCATTGTTTAAAGTTATACCATTTTTCATTACTTGTACATATGAATTGATATATTAAAAGTACTTGTAGTTTTATCACAATCATCTAAAAATGTAATCATTGGATAATTTAGTTTAATACCAATAAATACATACATTAATCATTTAAACTCTACTATACAGCAGATATGAAATATTTTAAGCATGAATTGCAATATATTTTTCAGATGATAAAAACCTGATAAATACCGGTAATTAATTAAAAAATAGAGTTGATACAAAATGAGTACTGGATTTCCTTTATGTAATAAGTATTGTTATGATTCACAATACCTGAACATATCGAATGTTAACATGAAAATGTATATAAACAATGTACATATATATGATATTGTTAAATAAAGTGTTGATATGCATTGATGTTATCAATTATAATAAGAAGACTCGATGGTTGGGTCATTTTTAGACTGAATTCATAATTGATCTACCAAAGAAGAAGAACTCTAATATAAAACTATAGAAAAGTACACAAATAAAAATGGTAAAATATATGTGGATGTTTCTTTACTAAATAAAACTTCATAGCTAAACAGATGAGATCATAAAATTTAAGGTAGATCTAATGATCAATATGTTGACCGCCGAGCCTCCTTAATTCAATGTAGTATGTTACAGAAAGAACAAGAGAGAAAAGTTTCAAAAGTACCTCAGGACAATGCATTTAGGATGTCACATACTTGAAACTTTAAGTGTATCTATGATAAAACGACATCGACAACATAAAATAGAAGATGGCTTCGTTGCAATGGATCACATGATGAAGCAAAGGAAAAGCGTGTTTGGATTTCGGGGTTGGGGATTCGGAGGGGGTGGAGTGTTGTCGAAACATTGGAGTTGAAAAACTTTTTATTTTCTTTCGTTTTTTTAGAGGGGGTTACATGGGCTAGAGTATCGGTGGTGGGCCTCTACCCCTGGATAAAAATCTTAAATCTGAGTCTGCATGACAATTTTTATCAAATGAATGAAGGTTTTGCTAAACCCTTTGGGCAAAAGAACGCGGTTGAAGTTTTGTTTCAAGAAACGAAACGGATACCTCTAATAATCCCCCATGCATACTGGTTTGTCTACCATGCAGATCACATATCTTTCATACTGGACAAACGTTAGATCGTCGCGATCATATACCTTTGCTGTGAAATTAAATTAAATGAAAAAAAGTCATACAGTTTCAAGAATATTGAAGCCTATTAAGTGTTCTTATTTTTTACTGTAGCGAAGAAAAGCATAGGTGCCCCTAACTAAATCGATGTATAAAAACTCGTCCTTGTACTATAACATAGGCCACATCACTAACAATAGCCATAATAAAATAAGCTTAATGGGGTCATATACAAAATCTCTGGGCAATGTAGTAGAATAGATCCGGTATAAAAAAAAATTCAAATTTTTCTCCAGATACTAGTTTTCTTATGTTAAGCACTTAGTAGCTGTTGATATCCTTTGGTAACAGGATGTTTTTATAGCCACACCACATATCGCAGTTCTTAAAAAGAGCTTATACAATTGCTTAATATGCATGTACATGCATATAAATAAACCTACATTAGACTTTGTACCCTTGTAGTGCCCAAAGTTGTCCAGGGCCACAGCCTAAACAATTTAGAACCAACAATATTTCAAGAAGCTTGCATATTATACTAGTAGGTAATACCATATATTGCATGTATTACACTTTAGTTTTTGAGAATAATTTCAATTTTTTCCTACGCAAAATTTGACCACCCCCTCCCATTGTAACAACACCCTTCCTCTGGGGATGATAATTTGAACAGGCTTATACAATATACACTATCTGAGGATGTTTCTACCCAAGTTACGCCTTTACTGGAAGATTTTTAAATATTTGTTAATATTCCTGTGTAAAAATGTGGCCAAACCCGACCCCGGGGATTATGATTTGAACAAACATCTTGTTTGGTTAAAAATTCGACCCTTCATTGTTGCCCCATCAATCCCCTGAGGAATATGATTTGAAGAAACTTGAATACACACTACCTAAGGATGCTTCCACACAAAATTTAGCTTTTATGGCCGATTGCTTTTTTTTAAAGATTTTTCTCTATATATCTTTAGTAATATTTTGACTCCCCTCCCCATTGTAGCCACATCCTACCCCCAGAGATCATGATTTGAACAAACTTCTACACTACCTGTGGATGCTTTAACATAAGATTGGTTTTTAAGAAGAATAATTTTAAAGGCTTTTTTCTATATATTTTTCTATGCATATTCTTTGTAATTTGTTCTGTCTGTGGTTATCATAGATAGGTCATTAAAGCTTTATGGACTGCATATTTCATGTAAATATTTGTTGTTAAAATTGTAATGATGAAAATGACTAAAAAATGTAGCAACTAACAAATTCATGCTATTCATGCTTTTGTGTTTAAAGCCATCATGCAGGCGGGTTTGGTTGAAGTAAAATTATGCTAAAATTTCTTGCGGCGTTTATAGATTTTTATTCTTTATATTTCACAGAAATCTTTCATCTGCTATGATATTATACATTTATAGCCTTTTTATGAAGTGAATACTATACAATTACAAATATGTATATCTTTTAGATGAGAACAATACATGGTTTATAGACCTGATGGGAGTATATCGTCCTCGGTCGATATACTCTCATCAGGTCTATAAAACCATGCATTGAACAATACCAAAAGGCTATAATTGTTTTATTTAAATAAATCAAAAACTAGTTCTCTTCATTCTCTTCAAGCGTATAATAGTGAAATGATTTGGTCATAATGCATAAGTGCTGATTTCACTATAATAACGCCACAACGTTGCACCTGTCAAAACCGGTATTTTGTCATGAAAATCTTTTTTTAGTATAGTGAGGTCTATAAATTTTCTATTTTTAGTAAAGTTAGGCGTAGAACAGAGTTTATAGCACGGTCACGTGACAGCAATCGACCAATCATGTGCTTGTGAAAAATACAAAATTATAATAATAGAATTTTTAGCATGGTCACGTGACAGCAATCGACCAATCATGTGCTTTGGAAAAATACGATATTATAATAAGTTGATTGGTTTTATCTTATTCATTATAAAGTGCAGAAATATCACAACTTACATTACCTTTCTTAGGCAATTAAAAGAAAAATTTAAATATACAGCGCATGTTGCTTTAACAATAGTTGAGAAAAGGGTTAATAAAAAGTTTTTGTCATTTCTTTTTTTTTCCTGATTTTTTTTATCCAGTTATAAAATTCAGTAAATTAATATCGTTGAAGCTATTAGTGGTCGGATTTTGAGTTTCGAAAGGGTAAGCTCATCAGGATATATATTATTGCCATATATGTAGATCGTGTAGATCAATATTCTAACTGTTTATACATGTATACTAAACTTTACAGATTTCACAAATTATAATTGTACGCGTAAATACAGAATCTATTAAAATTCGTACCTTTAAACTTTTCATTTACTTACATGAAACTTGCATAAAAAGGATATAAATACATGTATACTTTAAAGTAGTATATAGGGGTGCATTGGGTCATTTTCACTTTTTCCATTAAATTACTTTTGTTTTATGATTTTTTTTATTATTATTATTTATTTATCTATATACATACGTGTTTATCAATAAGTGTAATAATATAATTAAAATTTAATTTAGATATCATTTTAATATTTTATTTTTTGTGTCAATTAGCATACAAGAGAGGTAAGCAATTCAAAGACTACCAATACAACTGTAAAACTGAGGTACTTAAAAATCAATATAAAATCATGATGCTAGTTTGACGTGTTTTTGCGTCTCTTGACTTTAAAAACATAAAATGTACAACATTTACGTTTTTAAAGCCAAGAGACGCAAAAACACATTTACGTTTTTAAAGTCAAGAGACGCAAAAACACAACGTCAAACTAGCATCATGATTTTTTATTGATTTTTAAGTATCTCTATTCTCAATAATATTTTGTTAATCAATTATATGTCAAGAAATATGATTTCTTAACATATGAAGAACCAAAATATATAAATAGACTTAGATTCTCTTTTAAAAATTGTTCCATGTTTTAATAGCAGATGGCCAGAGATCGACCATCTCTTGGCAGCAGGTACTAATTGATAGACATTTAAAAAAAGATCTTTTATTATACCTGTATTTAAATTCAGAAGCAAAACAACTTAGATAAACAATAAACGTAATGAGTAAAACAAATAATATTATTTGCTCATGTAATATATCGCATGATAAACAACTATACAATTAAGTTATTTTAACTTAAACGTAGCCAAATTGTAGATACAATCATATTAAAATTACAATATATTGTCATTTAAGGTCTCAATTTAATTTAAAGTTAAATAATACTAAATGGAACACCCCGACCTTACTGATATCTGCTTGCAAACGATACTGGTGCATCGTGGAATTGACCGTGGTCGTTTTGAATTCAAGCAACACAGAATACATAATACAATCAGCACATTTCAAATTGCACTTATGTACTTGTATTTACAATCAGAAGTACTAGTATTTGAAGCAAACGTTAAGCGTATTTTAACACTGAAAATAAAAACAAAACCAAACAACAACGAATATCAACTATATTCAACGAATATCTGAAAGGGAACTTTAAGATTTTTGTAAAGTTACAAAGCATTATACAGAAAAATATACAATTAACAATATTGAAAATGAACAACGTACATTGTATACAGCAAACCAAATATTACATGCCGTATAACTTGATTTATTTCATCAGAGAACAGCAAGATAAATGCAAATGACATACTGGCGCAAGCAGGGTTTGCATATTTAAACGAAATTAATATAGAAAAATGTCAATATTTTAACATCTAACCATACAACTGCAAACATAAGTAATAAGGAATCATTCTTTGAATATTACCAGTTGATACTCATAGTCATGGGCTTGATCGAATCTATCATAAAACCTTTCGAATTAGGGCTTTATTAGATAAGATCAGGTCGTACCCAATTTATCATCTGATAATACTTAAAGAATGATTCATTATTGTTTATATAATACCGGTATGTCACAAAACAAAGAAATAAGCAGGTGCTAGTTTAATCCAATGTCTGATGATGTCGATGGCCATGTTTGTGAAGTCCTTCATCAGTGATGACAAGAGATTTAAGTTGGACGTAATGTTTTTTTTCGTCATCGTTGTCAATCAAGTCATTAACAGACAGACAGACAGACCAGAGTTAAAAATAGGTAAGGTACAGGTATTTCTTACTTCGATACTGTTAACTATGTTTTATTCGCTCCAATTGCATGCGAGAAAAATCGCAATTTTCGCCATTTTGCCATACATTTGTTTGATTTAAAAAAAAAAAACATATAAAAAGGCCAAGTTTTGACAATCAGTCGCCGAATATCATATTTCAATTGCAAAAAAAAAATTATGTACTGAATATACTTTTATAAGTATCCTCCCCAAATAGGATATAAAAGAGAATGGCGAGAGCTGTGACTACCATTAATGTAAGGAGGACCACGAAACCGAATGTGCAGCTCTGTAAATAGAAAAGAAAACGTTACATATGCATTGCATCTTGAGCTGTTATCTAATAATAACATTTAATGATAAACACTGGTCATAAAACAAACATAACTCGTTTTTTGTTTGAAATATATTTTTCATAAAACACGGTAAACAATTAACTTAATTTTTTTATACCAATCATGTCTGACTTAAACTGTCAAATTAAGACTGTCTCCACGACGAGATTTCCTGTAAAATTCACCTTGTTTCGGTTTTCTTTTTTATTGTTTTAATTTATACATGTATTCAATTATTTGTCCCTCTTAATTAATCAAATAGGGCCTGCTGGAATAGGTTTTTAGATTTATTTCAACTTCACTTTTTCTTGGATTTACATATAGATATGTATTATTCATAGAATGTCAAGTAAATAAAATCGTTTTTCATAAATTACACCATTAATACTTTTTAATATGACTTTCTTGGAATTCTCCTACCTTTCTGATATCATTGCACCATTGCGTCATGTCTGCTTCCTCTGCTTCGTTATATTTTGTTGACATTACTAACGGTTTCTAAAAGTATTGAAAAATCGAAAAATATTATCGGCATATACGCTCACAGAACATAAAATTAGGTTTTAAGGTAGTACGAAACACCCGTGAAATCAATATTTTGAAATATTTTCTCAAATAGGCAAATTAATGGCCTAATATTATGTAAAAGTTAATTTCAATCCATTATATTAAGAAAATAATGTAAATCATACCCATCAATCACTCATAGCATAAAAAAATTGAGGTACAGAGGATTTTGGTAATTTCGAAACCCACATTTGAATTGAATTTGCGTGATTTTTGTGCAATTTAGCCTTCTATCATTGCAAAATGTGTAACTTTTGTTTCTTTCATAGTAAATACCTGAAATTTGGTCACAACTATCCCTAGTGTTTAGACTTTATACCCCAAAAAATTCTAGGTCATATTGAAAGGTCAAAGGTCATCTAGGATTTTCATTAATTGTTACCTCCGTCAAATATACTTCAACCTCAATTAATCTAAAAGCAATTGTCAAATTTTCATTATTTTGATATATTTTAATTGCAGGGTCATGTCAATCATACTGGTAAATTTTAATTAAATATGAATTATACAATTTCTTTTTAGAGACTGATAAGTGATGCAAATTATCATCTTAAAAGAGAATTCATGAGCGCTAGATTGACAATATATTACATCAGAAGTTACCTTAAATTGCCAGTAATAATTTATTTCAGTGTCTTTAAGTAACAATAAGATATCCTGTATAAAAGCCAGCACAGACATTTGTAATATCTTGAAAAGTAACTTATTGGCATAGAAAATAATAACGATCACTATTTTATTTTACTCTCCACTCAAAGGAGGTTCAATTGGTAGGTTTGGGGCGATGTAGGCAAAAATTGCCAGGTCGGATTCAAATTTGAAATATTTATAGATTTTATTCAAAAGAACATCAAAATTATTAAATTTTCAGGAAAATTGAATGATGGGATAAAATTAGCTTATCTGTTTTGTACTACCTTAAGCAACAATTTATTACAAATATTCTAGTCCGAGTTTCCTCTATGAAAATTTCTACACGTTACCCATTTTTGACTGAATTTAACAAAAACTGAATGATAACACTAAACACTTACGTTGAATTGATTTTGTTGGCATTAAACTCATTTGAGGTCAATGGTCAACTTTTTTAGATATCGTATCTATTAATTGTTTTTCAGCATTTTTCAATTTGTTTGCATTGCTTGCTATACGAAACACGTGCATTGAAGTTGTAGTCACAGCGCATGTCATGTTAATTTCAAAATGTTATACGTGACGTTACATATAACAAGTAAATGTTTAACACGTAGGTTAGAGATAATTGGACAAATATTACATTGACTAAGGATATACAATATCTAAAATATAATAGAACTTCTCGGATTCATTAAACAAGCGATTAATCTTTTTTAATGACCAGTCCGATATTATTTGTTTCTATGATTTCCTTTTGGTAGAACAATACTGATTTACGTATCATAGATGTAACAATAGTCCATGGAAAGATTACAAATTTATTAAAGTTAAATGTACTTTAAAATACAATGTTTGTTAAATAATAAATGTCAAGTCTTACCATCAATTGCAAGAGCTCATTTCATGCAAAGAAACTACCATAAACCAAGACAAACATTATAGCCTAGACAAAAGCCAAGACGAAAATGGATCTGTAATCAGACTGCTTCATTCATCTTTAACTTTTACTAGTAGACTACTTAACGTGAATGTCGACTCATTGTAAGGGGACAGGTACCTCATCACCACATTGAGGATATATCAATCACAAAGGTACATATATCTACTGCAGGAAATTACTATGTAATGTCACGCATTTTGTGCGTTGAGATCTTTTAGTATTCTATCACAGTGTGTGAAGGATGTGATCATAACTGAGAGAACGGCCACATTATGAATTCAATATGATAATAAATTCATGATCATGTACCCTATACTAAACGATGTCTGAATAAAGATTTCTTCTGAAGTGTATTTCAGACATTGAAAAGTTTTACTCCTTTAGGACAGTTTTCACCACTTGTACTCGATTTTTGCATGTACAATTTATCGTAAATGTTGAAACAAAGCTTCTTACCAAGAGTTCGTCACCTGTTGTCCCTTGGTTTTCCATAGCTATAACGACCTCTGATTGATAGCACTTCCTGTCAAATTTCCTGGCACTATGAAAAAAATGACAATAACAAACCGCCAACCATCTCAAAAATCCATAAAACGAAATACAAATTCAAAGCAGAGCAACACGGACCTCCAAGATAGAGGTAGTATCAGGTGCCATGGAGGAGTGAGCATCCTCTACTGACCGGTCACACCCGCCGTGTGTTCTTAGTCGTAATCGGGAAAAAAACCCCGCAAAAGTCCGTAGACAATTAGGTAATTAATTATGGTCTAACAATTAGTATGAAAAACGTCAGTCAGCATGCGACTCAGTGGAAGATTGTATTTGCTGACAAGGTCGTTGTATCGACCATAGAACTTACGAAAAGATGACTTTAAACGAGACTGTTGATAGTCCTGTTTAATCAACTTGTTTGTCAGTAGCTTGCCTCGTCTTAGAAACTGTTCATACGAAGAGCATGCCCTTGCGTATCGAATTAACTGAGAGACAAAAACACCATATGCAGGTGATGAAGGTATATTGCTACATAAGTAAGGAAAGTTGACTATAGAAAAATTGAAGTCATCGCGTTTATCATAAAGTTTTGTTGTTAGGTTACCATCAATGTCCATTTCCAGTAAAATATCAAAATACTATCCAAATACTATCTTTCGCCTTCCAGTATCCCTTCCTTTCCTCAGCTATTGTGAGCACTTTTAAACCCTTTAGCGCTATGTCGATTGTTATTGTGGCAAGCTCAATATTTGACGATTTTATTTCTGTTAGAGAAACCAAGAGTAATTTTTGACCAAACAAATTCTATACAAAAATTGTTTCCATTCGAATCTTGCATACTGCGGGCAGTGCGTTATATGCCTGACTATTTTTTTCTATATTCTCCCTCCCCCTTTTTGTTGTTGCTCTTTTTCATTGATAAATCATTTTTTATTCATGTATTGTTTTTACAAACTTCATTATAAATACACGGTTTTTTGCATACTCTATTCAGCCCACTTTACAATACCTGTATCAACCTCCAGAGCAAATAGAATCATGCAGGGCCATGCTAATACTTTTCCGGCTAAGATACCCTTGCAGAACGCTTCGAAATTAGGTCGTCGCTTAACATACAAGTTTGTTATAAATACATGTACTTTATTTGTAATGAAATGAAACATTTTATGATAAGCAGTAGCTTGTGTTTAATCTACTCAATATTAATCGCGTCATTGCAGGTATTGATAAAAAATGGTGGAAAAATAAAGTCTGATATCACAACAATTTTTGTTCTTGTTCTCTGTAAAATTGTTGTTGTTACTTGAATACTCATTACTTTAATAAATATAATCTGGTGTCAATTTTATCTTGTAAAAGATGTTACACTGTATCTAATTGATATTAAAATACAAACCTTTTTTCACAATAATAGCCAGAGGGCTGGCGACCAATATCAGTCATCGACTCATGGCTGATATTGAAGCCAAAAGGAAAAAAAACCCAGTATCATTAATGAAGCTTGGTAAATTGAGAACGTTTGTGCGTTCTTGCTGTTGTGCAACGGTTTTGGGATTATCGAAATACACAACAGTGTCTTTGCCTTCAAGGAAATGAATTCCAAATGCACCTGACATTTTATCAATTTAATTACAAATCAAGAAAAAAAGTGCACTTAAAGATGATTCTAAAATCAGTCTAGTGTCCCCAGTTTGTAAAATCTACCAGACATATCTTAACGTCTTTCTGCCGAAAATACGAGTACTTGTTCTTGGTCATCTCATGTGTTGATCGCATTATACATTAGTCTTCAGCTTATACCATATTTATGGGAGTATACCACAGTAATTTTTTTAATGAATGTAATAGAAAGTACAAGGACATTCAACGTTCTACAATATTGTCAAAAGCGATCTCTGTTTTAACGATATCCATTATAAACAATCACAAATACAAATATTTTTTTAAAACATTTTAGATAAAAGTATGGTAATGTCCATTTAAATCCGACAATTAAAAATAACATTGTAAATGCAATATTTGGCACCATATATTGGAACTGATTCAACTGAAGGGCGATATTTTGCCCCACTAATGAGTCGGATTTATATATAGAAGGATTTTTCACATTTCGATTGCCCATGCGCCTTTTAATTTTCTTTTTTACCTCAACAAAAAGTAGCAGTATTCTAACTGATTTCATATTTTGACAACTTTGAAAAGAAATTGATTCTACTGTGTGTTTCATGAAAAATTATTTCTTTCTGAAATATTTTTAGTCTCAAACCACCAAACTTAATAATTTTTGATGAAAAAATAAACTTACCTGTCTCTGATTGGTATTTATCACAATATGTTTGAAAGTGATTACACTGATTTTCTTGTGATTTAGTTTTAAATGTAATATTCCAGGAAGTGACATAAGAAAAATGAAAAATACAACGGATTTTCCTCCTATTTAATTTGAAGATTTTCAATTAAATGAAGATCCGAGCTATCAATTTGGAATTTAAGAAATAAAAGTCATCGATAAAAAAACGAATTTAAAAAAAAGAAAATAACAAATTTTTTTATAAAAAAAACCCATCTATTTTTTTTAATTTGATAAGATTATTATATATAAAACTACCGCATCATACCTTGGATTTGTGAAGACGTAGAGTTTTCAACTAACGGGTACTATTTAAGCGAACTTTAAAAACCTTAATTTATGCACATTCATTATTACACTGTGCCGGATAAATATGCCAGTGCCAAGGTGGCGTTTTTGCAACTGCTGAGTATATATCCACTTTTCTGTTTAGTGTGTTGCACCTGGCAGGTGAGATATTTACCTTTATCAATTAATATCCCATAAGAAAATGTAATTCCCATAGGAGAAATGATTCTCCTACAGGAAATATTGTCATTCCTACAGGGTTTTCTGAGCATCCTGTAGGAATTATATTTCCTATAGCAGAAAGGTATTTCCTGTAGGAATTTGATTCAGACAGGTAGGTTTCCTATAGGAAATTAAGATTTCCTATCGGATTTTAGCAAATTCTATCGGAATTTAAACTCCTATAGAAAATTCTTGTATTACGATAGAAAATTTTTAATTTTCTAATAGGAATATTGTTTTGTCTACGGGAAAAATTATTTTCCTGTAGAAATTTTATTTTTGAAAAGTAAATATCTCATCTGATAGGTGAGATGCAATGATAACAAAGGTGGTTAAAAACTCTTTAATGGTTTCTATGGCATATCTGATTTTTTCTATACATGCAAAAATGCCACTTTGGCACTGGCATAATTATCCGACACAGTGTTTTATCTTTTGTTTGATCTTTATGCACCACTAAGTCACCATCGATTAATATTTTCATTTGGTAAAAGCATAAAAAAAATTAAGTACAAATAATCTATATGTATTACTCTTGAGGAGATATAAGACACAATACTGACACATTCCTTTAGGTCTCATTAGAAACTCGAAAACCAGTAAAACATAAAAATGCATATGGATTGCTACGGGGTCTTCCCAGTAGTCCGAAGGTTCGTTAGTCCGTAAGCCAACTAGTCATTAGGTCATTAGTGAAAATACTCATTAGTTCTAAAGTGTACAAGTCTAAAGACCCTCTACTTCGATGGTTCACTAGTTCGAAGTAATTTATTTCATTATCAATTCAACCATCCATGTAGAAAAACTATTGCAGATTTTTATTTGCCGTTAGGCTGTATAGTTGGTCTATCGTATAGGGGCCTACTGTTTAACAGTAATCATGGGAGTATGCTACTGAAACTTCTAAATGCAATGCAATTCAAAAAAGGAAGGAAATGCAAGTTTTTAAATTGTAGTCGCATCCGTTGTAAACAAACACAACTACACGAATAAGATTTTAAACATTTTTTATTGAAGCTTTTAAATCAATAGCATTTTAAATCAAACATTTGGCAACATTGGAACTGGTTAAAGGTAAACAAAAGAGTAATATCACCTTTGCAAATAATCAAATAGTTGTCCCAATAACGATCCGGATTTATTTATAGAAAAATGTGTTTTAATGTTTCCATGTCTTATGCACATGCGCCTTGTTATTATTTTTGTGTGTGCCTTGTAACGTAACAACCGTTAATGATACAACGCCGCTTAATGATATAAATAGCATTAAGCGTTGCAATTGCAACGCTTAATGCTATAAATTCTTGCATTAACAGTTGACATGTCCAACTGTTAATGATAAATCGCCGCTTAATGATAGAATTGTATCATTAATCATCACAAATGCACTGCAGCTTTAACGCTTAATGAAACAAGAAAAATATAGACACCCTCAACCGCTAATGATACAAACCTTATATCATTAAGCGTTGCAGTCGCACCCTTTAATGATACAAAATTGTATACATGAATGAAATTAAATCTTTTCATTTTCTTCAATTTGCTCAACAATAATAATTTAAGTTTTTAATCAAAATTGTATATAGGAGTTCCGGCACACATAGTCACCAATTATCTTTATATTGCATACAATGATACATATTGTTGTAATAAGAAGCTAGATAACATACATTTGTTGCCAAGGGCTACAATTGTCATGGTAGTAAGGAAGTAATTTCAGCTTATTTATGTTATGAACAGTAAAATTAATAATTAACTATTTGGTTAATTTTCAAATTATAGAAAAACACTGGTGGGCAAATCAACATCTAAAGAATGTTTCAATGGAAAGCTAAAACTATTTCGAAAACAAATTTTCCTATTTTTAAAATACCATAGAAGTTATTTTTGAACCAAACTCATAAATGTATTTCCAATATGCACGTCATATAAAAATTTGAAATATGCTTCTGTGGAACAAGGTTAAAAAAATGAAGTAACTTAGTTAATTCCTCTGAACAAATATATTATTCATCCGAACAAATCCTAATTCCTTGATTCGAAACGCTGCCGCTAGCTGGTTAGAGCCATGACCAATGTTACTTAGATGAGCGATATGGTTCCTGGGTCTCCTGTCTTCAAATCTTGGACGACTGTTGACCACAAATAAAACCATAATACGGTTATTGTTTCAATCTTAGTTAACAAACAAACCACTACATTTTTCACTTTTAGATTGTTAAAAAAGGCCAAAAAGTGGCTAGAAGAATATTTTTCTAGTATTCATACATGTACATTTTTTCGTAGATAACAGTTTTTATTATAAAAGAGACCTATACAATATCAGTAACTTTCTATCAAAGTTTTTAAAGTCTATTCCTGATGATCCTCTCTTAACAAACTGTTATTTTTATTAAGGGGTTTTCACACCTTTAGAAAAGTTTTGTATAAAAGCCCACTATTCTGTATTCCTTAGAGATATTGAATTTTAACATGCGATCGACTTTAAATTCATCAACATCATTTTGGTGAAAAAATCAACTTTTAAAAATTAACTGCTATTCACGAAAACAAAAGCACCTGCTGTATTTGATCTTGGGATCTGTGGGTTATTTGACCGGCCCTCAATTCTTTTCGCTACAGAGATAGACATTCATTAGAGGTGATGTATTCAATTTTGCAATGAATTGATAGCGGCATGATGTGACGTACTGTAAAAAAAATATGAAAGTCTCGGGGTTTCGACGATTCCTAGTTAAAAATGGCAACTATTTTACCAATATTAAACTCAAAACATTTTGACATACATAATATTAAATAAATCTTAAAATCCAACTATGCTTATGGCCAGGCTTTAATTCATCAAAACAGAAGAATGTAATTACATGTGTATATGATCACAAATACCAGAATGCTACATTTAAACAACCATGGGGCTTCTTTAAATTAAAAAAGCTTATTTCATACAAGAAAATAGCGGATCCCGTCTGGTTGCAAAATTAATATATTTTTGATAAAATGTAAGCGCTTTCATTTTTCACAATATTGTGAAATGTATTATCTAACGGTTCATTGGTTGTTCTGCATTTGTAAAAATGCAGTTTGCTCTCAAAATCAAAGTTTATTATTTGCATTCATATTTTAGGTTTTATTCCAAATAAGTTTGTTTGTCGTGTATATGCATAAAAGTTCTTTATTTTTCTTTAAAAATGGGAAAGGAAATTGTTTCTTTGTGGCTTAGTTGGTACACAATATTTTATCGAAATGATATGCAATTATTTTACTATGTTTAAAATTTGGAATTGTTTGGATATTTTTTCTTTCATCAATTGCCTTTTGTCGTTGAAAATAGAAAGACATTCCTAATCCCGATCCCATACTTTCTATCTCGAAAGAGTTCGTTGTATTGTGGAATTGAGTTACTATCCTATTACATCTTTGCAAGCAATTGAATGATCTAAAAAAGTAAAACTTGACGTCCAATCAAATTTCGAGATAGTAACAAACATGATTATATAAAGCAACGCCCAACACATTGGTGATTAATTGCTCTTTACGATGGCACCTGATCCTACCTCTATCTTGGAGGTCCGTGTTGCTCGGCTTTGAATTTGTATTTCGTTTTACGGATTTTTGAGATGGTTGACGGTTTGTTATTGTCATTTTTTCATTGTAAAAAGATTTGTCTGCTGGTATATGTTGTTTTTGTTGTCGGGGGTGTGCCTTCATGATCAAGACAAAGTTTCAGGTGAGTTTTCATATTTCTTTTCATCATAAATACCCTAACTGATTGTAGAACAGGAAATACAGCAGATATTCTACTTGTAAAAAATATAAAGTGAAAGATACCGGAGAAGTAGTTACCGACAAGTGTAGTCCAGACCATTGAGTTGATATCTTATGATGGTCATTAGGAATAAAACGGAGGGTGATACACAAAACCTTTTCAATCCCTTGAGAGCTATATATATTTAAAATATATGAAGTTTTTAACTATATTCTGTTTAATAACAGCAGACGATGATTAATACTCGATGCACTTAAGGTGAGTGCCCCAGATCCGTTCTTCTACCAGAATGTAAAGCACAGATCTTTTCCGTTTTTCCCGATTACGACAAAGAGCACACGGCGGGTGTGACCGGCAGATGATGCATACTCCTCCATGGCACCTGATCCTATCTCTATTTTATTTTAAGATGTTCTTGTTCGCTCTGCTCCTGTTTTGTAATTTTCCTTTGGACTTTTGAATTTGAACACTGTTCAATATCACCACATGTCATCTTACCAATTAATGGCAAAGTTAGGAAAAGTTAATCAATCGTTAAATGTATATTTTAGGTTCTAGATCATAATCAGTGACGGTCAAATACGAATAAGAGATTGGTCGTTTGTTGCGCATCTGTAAAACGTGCTTGATCCAGACGAGTGTCAAGCTTAATAGAAATAAAAGAACATGGAATTAAGTTACCACAGCTAATCAAACATCATTCATTTAACATAGTGTGGATCAAGAATATTTGGGTATAGAATGAGAGAAAAAACAGAGAGAACTAGTTTTTTATGCTAAGAAATGAAAATCCAAATAGGGGTTTGATGTTTTCTTTTACTTGATTGTTTAACTGAACGCCCGTCTGTTCAAATTATTTTTTCAAATTGATCTTATACTTATTGGAGAAAATCTATCTGATTTTGTCATTAAAATCAACAATATTGATTGGCTGTAAAATTGATAAAAATTAATGCTATCAGCATGTTTAATTTTTTTAAGAGAATCCGAAGTAGAAGTTTCAAACTACATAGAAGAGAGAAATAGTTGCAAGTGATCAGCAAACAGTGATCGACGCTCACAACGAGGCTAGGAGCAATGTTAGCCCGACGGCTTCAAACATGCGAAAACTTGTAAGTGTTGTTTTTATTTTTTTTCAAAATATCAAAATTGGAATATTAAAAAAATAAAAAACTTATCAATTCATCCCTATAGGTAAATTATAATACACTTTTATGAAAAACTAATACTCAATACATGTATATAAATACATTTTTATTCTTATTAAGAATATTTCAAGAAGACGCGGATTATATAAAGCTTTGTTTAACTATTTCAAGTATAATTTAAACTTTATATTCGAAACTATTAATCTTCGACGAATTTCTAATGCGAACTAGCAAGAAAGTTCAATGATATCAATCGTGTACTTTTATCCCCTCAATATGGAATATCGCACCCCTGCGAATGTGTTCGGAATGCTTTCTTTATCGTTGCTAAGTATGTAATAAATCCAGAGGTGCTCGAATGAAAGTTCACGAGACTTCGCCGAGATTTATTCAGTTCCTGTGAAAATTCGAGCGGAAGTATAGGTGTTCGGATAATTTTCTCAAAATACGTAAGTACTGGTTGTTTTTCATATCATGTCCTACTTTGATTTATGTTAAAACATGAAAATCTTTTAAAATATATGTCTTATTTCATCATCTAGCGGTTATTTAAACTAAACGATGATATTCAGAACAGAGTTATCGTTCGTGTTTAACCACTCTACACGTGGTTGAAAATGTAAACATTGGGTTGCTTGATAAAATCAAAGCCTTAATTTACGCTTTTGGTGTGCAATACCATGCTTTTTAACAAAAGAATTGGTGTCTGTTTTTTTATAAAAACTTAGTATATCGAGCCATTTTCAAGTAACATTCGGCATAAAATAGTATAGTCTGTTTCACTATTGATGCTATTTCTAGGTCAGGCGCGGATCGAAAATTATTCCTTAGGGTGGATCGCTACTAAGCATGTTAATTGTTGCAACAGCAGAAAAAAACCCTTTATTTTCTATTCTCACATTTATTTCTAGAACTTGTTTTATCCACCAATTAATGAAGATAAAGTTTAAAATCAATAAACGTCTAGATTTTATATTTGACAACAAATACCTAGATTCTAGGAAATAAACTATAAACACGAGGCACGATTTTTACTGCGAAACTGAAAGGGTCAAATAAAACCACATGGTCTAAATTTAAATGACAATAACATTCGCAGGGGTGTATCGTTCGCTGTTGAATCTGAAATTAACAATCAAGGGAATCAACTGTTTTGAGTATGTTTTATTTACATACATTTAGCGGTGGAGCACACAACTGGAAACAGAAGCCCAGTCCCTTGCTGATGCCTATAATGTTTCGAAAGCGCTAAAACAAAACGTGTACACATCAAACTCAGGTAAACTTATTTTTTAGGGAACGTTATAAATTTGAACTTTCATTTTGTCTGTTTGAGATCAACATACAGTGTATTTGTGTTTCTGACGTTTAGTACTTTAATCTTAACTTCAAAAAAGGCCTTGATGATGACTTATGAGAAAATTACGAAATAAAAATATGTAAAGACGTCGCGCAGTATTAGACTATTTTTTTAAAAACAAAAATTTGGACATATGTAATTTTATATACCAGTCTGTTCGAATGTGTCTGGACTTCAACAAAACATGTAATAAAACGCATGAGTTTTTTTAAATATTTGATAAATAGGTGTTAAAAACTTTAAAATCTTACTCTTTGAAAATAAAATTATTTACAAATACCAGTCTGGGTTTCAACCTGGAGATTCTACCACTTACCAATTAGTTGAAATTTATAATACCATCATATCCAGTCTTGATAAAGGTAAAGATGTGAGATTTGTTTTTTGTGATATTAGTAAAGCCTTCGACAGGGTATGGCACAAAGGTGTATTATAATAATTAAAACTATATGGCATTTGCAATCAAATTACTAACTGGGTTGAGAACTATTTAGTAGAAAGGAAGCAAAAAGTCTTTCTGGATGGTTTTTCCTCATCACTCAGACATACTACCTCAGGTGTTCCCCAAGGATCTGTTCTTGGACCATTTTTATTTTTATTATATATTAATGACATGTCTTATGATATATCAAACAATCTTCGTCTTTTTGCTGACGACACTTCTTTATATGTTATTGTTGACAATGACACACAGGCTGTAACGAATTCACTTGTTTCTGATCTTGACAAAATATGTAAATGGTCTGACATATGGGCAGTTGATTTTAATCCCAGTAAAACCAAAAACCTTGATTTTAGTAGAAAAAATATATCTCATCCTCCTGTGCAGTTTGGTGTCCATGGTCCATTTATACAAAAAGTTGATAATCACATCCATCTAGGTGTTAATCTCCAATATGATGGAGGCTGGAAACAACATATTAATTCTATTCATGAAAAAGCTTGTATAAGGTTAAACCTATTGAAACTTGTTAAATATAAGCTATGTAGATGCTCTCTTAAAAAAATATATTTCTCATTTATAAGACCAGTTTTAGAATATGCTGATATAGTTTGGGACAATTGTTCAGATAGAGAAGTTAAACTTCTAGAAGATATTCAAGTAACTGCTGCAAGAATTATATCAGGTCTAAGAATTAACTCATCCAGGTCTGCTCTATATGATGAATTGGGTATTGATCTACTATCAGATAGAAGAAAGGTTCATAAACTCACACTATTTTATAAAATGGTCCATGGACTTGCCCCCAAATACCTACAGGATTTACTCATACCATGTGTATTACCGCAAAATAATTACTCGCTAAGACACCAAGATGATTTTAAATTTGTTTTACCCCAGATAAAAACAACTGCCTTTATGAACAGTTTCCTTCCTTCAACCATAAAATTATGGAATGAATTACCTCTTCAAACTAGAATTTTACCAACTGTGTCTTCATTCAAAAAAGCTATAAAAAACATATTCTTTAGAAAGCCAAACAAACTTTATGACTTTGGAAACAGAAAAGCAAATATTATACACTGTCAGATAAGAAATAATGCAAGCGATTTAAATGCTGACCTATTTAATCATTTTTTGAGTGAAAATTCTATTTGTGATATGTGTGGTTATGTATCCGAAAATGCTTATCATTATTTTTTTGCCTGTCCACATTATGATGTACAGAGGCAAGTTTTTATACAGTCAATAACTAATTTAAACTTAGATATCCCCACCTCTGTGGACTTATTGTTATATGGGGATTGTAGTTTGCCTTATAACAAAAATGTTGCTATATTCAAGATTGTACATGATTATATAAATAGTGCCTGATTGGGAGGGTACCAGTTGAAATTGACACCCCGAGAAAACCATTGTCAACCGACGCGAAGCGGAGGTTGACAATGGTTTTCGAGGGGTGTCAATTTCAACTGGTACCCTCCCAAACAGGCACTATTTATTTTATTATACTGAATGTCTTAATTTTATAGCAAATTTCAATGTTTTTATATAGAAAAGACGTAAGTTCTACGGCGAACCGTACGCGCATAATCTACGCGCATGTAACAATTCGTTCTATCGGCCCGTTGCCAAGTGTGTTGCTAACGCTGAGGGTATTAGAACGGATTGTCAACTGCGTCTAAACCAATCAGATTTCAGTATTTAACATGAAAGTATAATAATACATAATAGCTACCAAAAGATTTAAGTTTTAATATGTTCTTCACAGTATCACTCAAACAGCTGAACTGCTAGCTTACTACAACTATTTCTCGTTTTGTACATAAATAATACCGGTACCAAGCATCTTAATTACACTTATCTTTCTTGTGTTTTTCTCACTTATATTCTATTGTTACACTGTACCATCACTGTTTGTCAAATTGACTGTTTAAGGAGAGGGCTCAAATAGGCAGATTGCCTGCTGCCCAATCCTTATTATGTAATATTCTTACATAATAAAATATTGTTTAAAAAAAAAAATTTTTACTAAAAATGGCATGTAGATAAGTAACACTTTTAAGATATATATCTCAAATAAACTACGATATCTCGGTGAACTTTCATTTTTGGGGGAAAATGTTTCGCGGACTAATTACTTTGATGATGTAACAGATATACGTCATAACGTTTTCCACGTAATCAATGCCAGGAATCGACGCCGGATCAAAGAAATCTTAGAATAAAGTTGTAGATGCGTAACAAAACTCAAAAAATGGCCACGTATGACCGATCAGTTAATTATCAAACTATAAATAGTGATTAAGGAAATTGCAATGATCTATTGAAGTTTTTTTAAAAAAGATAAGTTTTTATTTTTATTTTGAATAGAGAGAAATGGATACTGAAAAATGTAAAATTTCTGAATATATATTTTATAATTTAATTTTCTTTGATAAAAAAATCCGGAGTTTATTCAAGACATGTATCACAAGAGAGATATTTTACAGTCGAACGTTATGCGTAGCATGACGATCACAAGTATCATGCCCATTAAAAAAAAATCTTGGCTATATTTTATAATAATAGAAATCATTATAGAAATGTGCATTTTCATAGGTTGTATAGCCATTAAAAAGAAGCACATGTGTCCGCAAATTTTCTTAATAGAGACATTTTAAAATCTCAACATGATGTCACACTTTCATAAAAACACATTAGCAATGAGAAGAGAAGTAATGGATATATGCCGAAAACAGTTCTGTATGAAAAAATATCAGAGAGTTCGAGGCCCGTTATGAAAAAATATCAGAGAGTTCGAGGCCCGTTAGGGCCGAGAACTGTCTGATATTTTTTCATACGGAACTGTTTGAGGCATATATCGTACTTAAACATTGCTGTTTACTTAAGACAGTCTGATATTATAACAATGATGAGTTGTTTTGGGTTTTTTTTGTTTGTTTACCTAAGACAGTCTGATATTAGAACAAAAGATATCTAGAATGCCCAATTCATTGAAGCATGTCTTTAAAGAATGTAAGCCTGAGTTACTACTTAGTACATTTGTATTAGTATTTTAGACTGGTACTGACTGTAAAATGGAGAGTAGAGTGGGAAACTCACCTATTAATTGTCCTTTGGGTATTATAAGAACATGTCTTTTAGTAAAGTTCCTGTTTGAAATGCTGGCTAACTATTTAAGGAATGGGAAATGTACAAAGCACAAAAACTGATAAGAATTGTATTGTTTATTACCAAGAACTATATACAGTTTCTATGTTTAATGTAAAAACATGTACATGTCGTTGAATAATGTGTACAATAAATGCATACACATAAAAAATAATAAAAAACTTAAGCGAATGCTGTTTCAAATAACAAAGTAGATTTCATTTAATTCAATCGTTTGGTTCATATCTTGCATCTACTTTGGTTAGTTCAGAATATCTATTCATTTTGCTCATTTGCCACGTAACAATGAAATATCATGTTGATCTGAAAACACAGTCATATTATTGTAATTATAGGTTGTAATATTGTAATGTAAGGTTGTAATTTTCTACAATAGTATTACTTCTACAATCAATAGATGTATTTACGAATTCATGCATTAACAAAATGACAAATTCAGTGTTTGATCAAAATAGTTCAACTGTGAAATGTGGAACTATGGAACAATTGACTAGGGGTTTCACTCCCTTTTTAGACTCAAGGGAGTATAAATATTGTATACTTGTGAATTATAGTCATTACTATTATTATATATTGATGGGCTTTACTACCCAAAGTGAATACACATATGAATAATCACAATCGGCTAGACCCTGGGATCATCATATCAATTTTTTTTTCACTTACTAGTATTATAACAATAACATAGCAAATTTAACAATACTTGTTATAAGAAACATGATATGAAAAGGACAATCTCAAAAATCGTTGACATGCATTTTTTAAACTTGATTTTAAAACTTTTTATAATCTTTGCCTAATCGCATTTTCGGATTTCAATTTTAAAGATATTTATTATTTTCTAGTGAAATCAGTCAGCTAAATCAATACAAGGTTGATGACCATGTGTTTATAAATTAGGTTTGTGAAATTCCACCGCAATACTGTCAGTTAAAGAGAGGGATCTATAAATTTATAAAACTATAATCTTGCCTCATATTTAATATTACGGAACCTCGCAGTTGTTGCCTATCAAACAGCAAATTTAAAGTACAATAAGAATAAAAACATTTTTAATGATATATTAATCAATTCCTTTTTTAACGTGCCATTTTTTTTTACTCAAGCGTCGTCATAAAATAGGGTTTATATTTTAGTTAATTATTGATATCATTTGCCATAAAGCACGATGACGTCACAAAGCATTTAACTTTATATCGTTAAAAAATATCAAACCCTCGAAACAGGAATTATTAACTGAAACCAGATTAAAGCAAAGGGCAATGTCAAAGTAATATTCAGTTTGTTAAGATTGTGAGTGATATGCAAACAATGTAATCGGGGAGCTAAATTATATTGTATTACGTGTGTATGTGTCCAATGATGATTCCAACAACGACTGTCACAATTGTTGCTAGAACAAGCGCAAGAAGGGCGACGATTCCAATCCTCTTCTATAAAAATTGAAATATAAAGCTAAACATATAGCTTAAAGTGTTACCAAAAATGTAACTAAACATGTCACGATAGTGTACCTTAATCAAGTACAAAGTTTTCCTAATTAAAATAATAATGTGAGGGCTGCTTATTTTTAAGATCAACAATGTTTAAATAGACAAGAAAAAAATGTAGAATATATGTTACATGTGTTAAGTCTTTTGTTCTTACCAATCTAAACCTCTTTCTTTTCGTATGATCAACAGGCGTGTCGTCCGCCTCTTCGGAATCATCGATAGACAACTTAAAAATTATAAAACCTTTGATAGTAATATGATATTAAAGTTGATGTTTCAATTATTATTCTTATTATCAGTAACCATTATTATAAATGCAGTGCATAAGATTTTGTCTCCTGATATGGTATGAATTATAGAACACGTTAACACATTAGCTTGAAAAATTCAACAATAATAGAGATCCTAAAACTTATATGTGCTTATATAAATTAAAAAAACCTCTGATGATAAAGATTTTTAAGGTTATAAAGGAAACTATCGCTGCTGCAATTATTAAGTAAAAGTATGTTTATTATTATGATTGATCAAAAAATGAATACATTGGTTTCATATATTTATTGACCAAGCACGAAGTTATATAAAAATGTGTATTTCCATTAAGATGGTATGTTTTCATGAGTGTGCGTTTATAATGAATTGATATAAAACATAGATAATATAGGATGGAATATGGTTTGAAAATAACGATTCTTATTATGAGCAGATTATTGTGAACTAAATTCAACTTATGTAACATAACATATGTACTGTAATATTTGTTCTGAAGTGATTGAAAAAATGAAAATAGCAAATATTAGGCTTTGTAATTTAATGTTCGAAAATAATATATTTAACTTATTTATATTGTTTTAATTACTTCCAATACTTCTTTTAATTTTAATTATTTTGAACAAGAAGTTAAAATAATTCATAAGATTAGTTTTTTCAATGACTAATGATATAAACTGTGATTAAGTTGATGAACAGATAGCATCTATTAAATCTTACTTCATGGAGCATGTTGACCTACAAAAAAAATTTTTCATTAAAAATTCATATTGATGTTCATATCTTTTAAACAAGGCGGATATGACGTATTTATTAATTTTAAAAAAAGCCAAAGGTGAAGTTATATTTCTATGATAATGTTAACAAACATATATGTAGCTTAGTACAAAAATATGGATTTTCAAATCGATAGAAAAAAAATTACTCTGAATTAGGATTTAATTTTAATCAATTTAACAATCAGTTGTATTGTTTTGTATTCTGTTTCATTAATATATAATTGAATAACCAGAATCTCTAAATTACGCTAAATAAAACATTAATTTAAAAATCAATTATGAGTTAGTATTTATATAGAGCAACCATGTTGTCCGACGTAGAGTAGACTGACATTGAATCTTTTTGCGTGACTTAGAGTTTAAAAAATACAGGGATAAAAGAAAAGAACTTGTTTTAACGCAATTAAAGTTAATAGTTAAAATTTTCATTTTTTTCGTTTTCACTCTCATATTGTTCTTTGTCATATTTTGTCAAATATTTTAATATTTTTAATATTTTTAATATTTTTACAAATATTCAGTTAGTAAAATCGATTCTGGATGCAATAAATACTAGGATACTCAGTTTTGCGTAGGACAATGACATTTTTATGATCATCGTATATACTATGATAAATACTTTGCGTGATATTATCATGCAATTCAAGCCATGTACGGCCAATTTTCTGTTTTGCTGTAACATTATATACATATGTCTAGTATTATGCTTACTATTTCAAAGTCATCGTGAAAATATAATTCACGATTGTTTAAACCTGTGAAGTTAGAGGGGAAAAAAGTATCTAAATTGTCACTCTTAATAATGAAAAATTCGGACAATAAAACCATGTACACGATTTTCTTAATGTGAAATAATTACCGATAATTATTTTCAGAGATGCAAACATTCATAGATCAATAGATCATGTACCTTTACATAGACCAGTAGCTCATGTATAATTAGACATCAATTACGCAAGAATAGTGATCGTTTTAATTAGCTTATAAATGTATTATTAAATAACCAACGAGGCTTACATACCTGTTATCTGGCGCTTGTCCTCCGATCCCGCAATATCTACTTCTAACTAAACTAACTGAACACAGTTCACCGTACTGTAACTTACCTGTTTACTTTATAAGGAAAGAGAAAACTCTATTACAAGAACAAAACTTTGCATCAAATTTACGCTGCTTTAATTTCCGCGATTCGGAAATCGTCGCGAAAAAAGCGGAAATTGGATACACGCGAAAGAACTTGATATACGGTATTAAGAATAATTGTAGTTAAAAATAACAACATATAGGTGCCTACGTCTTGGAGCTTAGTATTGCATTTAGTTTGCACATGCTTGGAGTAACAAGCTTTTCTCACATGCTGATCACTTTTTATGTTACATATCATGGTGGCAAATATTACTTTCCAAAACACATACCTTTAATATATGTAGATTTGAAGTTTGTGATGAGAATAAATTAAAGATGCAGGGGACAGGAACTGTTTTGCTTATATTTGTCCTTTAACACAAAAATTGAAGCGAAAATGAAAGTAGAAGAAAAGCTATGAAACATTTTCTATAAAAAACTAAATATTTTGCAAGTAAGATTTAGCATAAAGTTTGTGAATGAAACGTAGAATTCGTTCAAAATTGTATGCAACTTCTTTTGACTTAATTTGCACTTTAAACAAATTGTTCATCCAATATAAATACAACAATGTATAGACTACTAAAGTACTTTTATCTGTATCAATATGCACAGAAAAGTGAAATATTCACATCATGATTACATTACCTTTCGTGAACAACATAACAATGAAATCTGACACAGTTAAACAATTATTTCCGACAAATCCCAATATAAATGTTTTAAAACTCTTCAAACATTTTTACTTTCGACATCTACTATCTTACTAGCTCAACATACCTTAATAGGTGAAGCTTTTGATACAGGTGTGATACATTAGAAGCAGCTAAGCTGGGACATAACGAAAGTAAAATAGGAAAGTCCCTATGAAACTTCATCTTCTGAAACTATATTTTCAACGAAATTTAATGAAAAAGAAAACTCAGATCTAAACAAGTATGCATGCAAATCCGAGTTCGTTGAAATTGTACAAAAACATCGTCATCTACACTACAAGAACCTACACGCCTTGAAAAAAAATTAATATTCATGTATAATGTTTAAGTACAAGAACTAATTTTTACCTATACCTCCTACAGAGTTTAACATGCCGACCGGATTTTGATATTAATTTTACTGCAATGAAATATCAAATAAGAAAATTAAATCTAAAGAAATAAAATGAACTGTTTCTTGAGATGTACACGTACACTGATTCGAAATTGCCTTTTTATTCTCTATGCAGGGCTCTGCAACATTACACGGGGATTATAAAAGAACTTCGCCTTAGACGAATGAAAAAGGGCACGAAGCGTCATCCATTAATACAAGTTTTTATTTAACCTAAATTTGCCTTTATTGGAGTTTTTTTCATGACAGACTCATTTTGATTTTGGATTTTATCCATAAGCAAATCGTATAAAGGTACGTAGGTTTCATCAAACCGATGAGCAATATCTCTCGGATTAAAAAAGAAACAATGGTTATATTGGTCTTTGATTGTTAACATGACTCACTTTAATTGAAAATAAAATATAGGACTGAAGATCTTTTTTTTTAAGAAAGAACTTTTTGTGGAAAAATTTAATGCACGGAATCCGCTTCAATACTAATTTGAGGAACTAACAGTATAATACTAGGTATGTATGTATTTACACATATTTTAACTATACATATCATATCCATTTGCTAAACATCTATTGCATCGATGAGATTTTGAATTTAAATAGGTAATTTAAAACATTTATTGTTCTTTTATTTATCTAAAGCATGCTACTGCTGGTGTTAATTCTAGTCGTAAAGGGAAACGAGGCTTACAACATGTTTGAAGGTAATTTGGTAAGACCCCTACAAATTCTTGTCAAATATCTATTGTCAAACGATGAGCTTAAAATCATGAATGCTTGCCTGTTAGTAAAATGTTTCTCTTAATATCTTAAAAACATCGCACCAGTAATATTCTTCATATTAGACATTGAATTTTATAGACCATTTATCAATTGTATATCAATTGTTTATCAATTGTATTTAACATATTTCACGAGCAGCAGCTTATTATTTTTAAGATGTATATCGGAGACTGCCAATTCGTTTCAGTATTTTTTGAGTCACATTCTTGTGATGCACCCCCTCACCACCTGAATCCTTTGAACTCGGAAGTGATTGTTGTGTCATATGAAGGAGGACCAATCAGATGCGACTATGTAGCGTTTACTACTTTCAATGACCCAGACCTTGTGTCGTATGAACTCATGGTCAATCCGTTGTATCACGAAGACCCAGACTGTGCTATATCATTACTATATAGGTCAACGCTTACTTCAAAAGAGCTAAAAGTAAGACGCCTACACACGTATATCAGCTATCGTCTGATTGTAACTCATGATAAAGTCTGCGGTTTGTCTTTATATGATTTATCATACATTTCATTTGGTGTTAATTCTTATTAACTAAAGATTCGATTTCTTTTCCAAAACCACTGGGACAATATCTACCAAACTTTGCACAAATCGTTTTAGAGAATAATAATAGATAATAATAGATAATAATAATTTATAAGGAATAAAAATTTTAAAAACCGTCCTTTTTAAGGGACATTTTATATATATTTATATTGTGTATAATCTAATTTTTATTTCTTCTTTTGACAAATAAGTTCTATAACATGTGTAATGTTATAATTAAGCAACCCTGGCTGCGTTCAAGATCGTAACTACAACGTTGGGCTACGTAGCAGCTACCCGTGAATGGTAAGCTAACCTAGCCGCTACGTAGATATTCGTAGTTTAAATATTTTATGTTAAGTATCAAATTAAAGGGGCATGGTCACGATTTTGGTCAAAAATTATTTTTCCGATTTTAATGTTTACAATGCTTCAGTAAGGCATTTTTAGTATGCAATCAAAATTTGAGTGTCATTCGTTGAGTTATAAGCGAGTTACAGCGTTTACAATTCTTTGCAATGTAAACAAAGCGTTTGTTTACATTTTGAACGTTGAAGTGAAAAGTCTAGTTTTAAACCTAAAATGAATGTGGTAAATGTTAGGATCTGTTTATTTATGCTTAAAATGAATAAGAAGATGGAAAAATCAGCTTGAAAAAGAACTTTTACCGGTAAATTGAACTTGTGTAAACAAAAACAGGGCACGAGCCTTGTTTACATGGCAAAGAATTGTGAGCCCTCTATCTTGCTTATAACTTCAATACTGACTCTCAAATTTCATTTGGTCATTGGAAATGCATTCCTAAAGCATTGAAAATAATAAAAACAGAAAAATAGAATTTGACCAAAATCGTGACCATGCCCCTTTAAAGATGGCCACCGTAGTTACTACTTTGTAAGAAACATAAAATCTATTTATGTAGTGATATTTTGTTCATCCTGTAAGTTACAATGACTTTTAACATATATATTTCCGCTTAACAAATTATGTCAATGTATTTAGTCATTAGTTGAATATTTCCAACTTCAAATCAGAGACCTAGAGGCTAACCTAGCGGTTCTTTCAATAGACCTAGATATCTACCCAAACTATGTACCACATAAAATGGATCCGCGCCTCTCCGCTAGGTCGCGTGAATTCCACCCATCCATTAGACGCGGGTCAGCGAGCACAAGGTAGGACAACCACGGAGGTTCTACAACCAGTGAATTACCAAACGTAAACAGTGACTCGGCCGTCTCGTCCAACTTTTCGTTTCAAGAGAATTCGACTGAAACACGTTCCGTAGATAATTTGGATGTCAAATTAGACAGAAAAATCAAAATACTAGGACTTAATGTCTGTGGACTCAATAGACGTTTAAACTATCCGGAATTTTCCGACTTTATATCGTGTTATGACATTTTGTGTTTTACAGAAACAAAAACAGACGATACAACACCGGTAGAGCATACTGATTTTTTATTTGATGCTAAAAATAGACATGAATATTCTTACAGACGCTCTGGAGGTATTGTTGTCGGGTACAAAAGATCTTTAAAAGATTATGTTTCATTTGTTCACACTGATAGTAAATATGTACACTGGTTAAAGTTAAAGTCTGATTTAGTCAATTCTGATGAAGATTTGATCTTAGGAATTGTTTATATACCTCCAGAGAATTCTGTATATAGCTCAAGCGAAGCATTTAATGAAATTGAACTTGAGTTTTTGAATTTAAAGAGTACGTTTAGTCATATTTGTTTAATTGGTGATTTTAACTCAAGAACTTCTGATAAAGATGATTTTATTGAATTAGATGATATTTCAAATCACGAGTATGATTTAGATGATCCTGATCTAGATTGCTTATCAAATATTTTTGAATTACAAAATATGGGAGTTTCAAAAACAAGGAAATCATTTGACAAGACTAAAAACAATTTTGGAAATATCTTACTGAATTTTTGTAGAAATAATAATATGTACTTAATGAATGGCCGATTAGAAGAAGGAAAATTTACTACAACAAAATCAAGTGTGGTTGATTACTGTATTAGTAGTGTAGAATTTTTGAAACATGTCATTAATTTTTCTGTACTAGATTTTAGTAAGTTATATTCTGATATACATATGCCATTATTGTGTGAAATAGGTGTAAATACTCAGACTCAGAATATCTTTAATTCTGTTGATATCGATTCAATTGAAAAATCTTTTATTGGTTTATCCTGTACAAAAACAAAACCTTGGGTTACTGAGAAATCGGTTACATTTTTAAAAAACATTGATATGGACGACTTTGAGAGAGTTCTATCCTCTCTAAATACCATTAATGTCAACAATTTAAGCAAAACCCATGTAGATGATATTTTTACAAACACTGCTAATTTACTTTTACACTCTGCTCAGAAAACATTTGGCACATTTAAGATTAATCCAAATCATAGTAAAAAACCAAAGAAAACAAAGGATTGGTTTGATAAGGAATGTTTTATAGCCCGTAAAAAATATCGAAGATCAAAACGGTTATATAGAAAGTATGGGTCAGTTATATTCAAGGAAGAGGTTCGGGAAAGTGAACGTAAATATAAGAAAATCATGGACAAAAGCATGAATCGGTATAGAAAAACTATAATGACAAAAATAAGAAAACTCAGGAGCAATGACCCGAAAAACTATTGGAAAATAATAAATAAAAAAGTAAATAATAAAAAATGTAACGTTAATATTAATGAATTTTATGAATATTTTAAAAATATTAATAAGGGTGGCGTAGAAAGTAACGAATTTGCAGCACATGTGGATTCATGTGCAGATGAATATTTGGATGGTGTTATAACTGAAGAAGAAGTAAAACAAGCTATAGCCAATTGTAAAAATAATAAAAGTGCTGGAAGTGATTGTATTTTTAATGAATACATTAAATCTTCAGCCAGTCTTATGTTGCCCATTTATGTCAAATTATTTAATGTTGTGTTTGAAACTGCAATATTACCTGAAGCTTGGATTGTAGGTAATATCCTGCCCATTTATAAAAACAAAGGTAATGATAATCTCCCAGAAAATTATAGACCTATTACTCTTCTTAGTTGCATGGGTAAATTATTTACATCTATATTGTCCAAACGATTAAACACATATGCCGATCAACAAAATATTTTGAATGAGAATCAAGGTGGTTTCAGATCAAATTATTCTACTATAGATAACATATTTACTTTACATTCTTTGATTGAATTATCTTCGATGTTAAAAAAGAAAATGTATTGTGCATTTATAGATTTTAGAGCTGCTTTTGACAATGTATGGAGAGTAGGACTATGGCAGAAACTTATACAAAATGGTATTACTGGAAAATGTTTTGATGTAATAGTTAAGATGTATTCTGAATGTAAGTCGAGAATTGCTGTAAATAATAATTTTTCTGCATATTTCCCATGCAGAATTGGAGTACGACAAGGGGAAAATCTATCCCCATTTTTGTTTGCATTATTTCTTAATGATGTAGAATCTTTTTTGAAAACGTCTAACAATATTGGTGTTTCTACTATATCAAATGAAATTGAACATGAGCTTGGGATATTATTAAGATTATTGATTATTTTGTATGCTGATGATACAGTTTTACTCTCAGAAACACCTGAAGATCTTCAAAACCAACTTAATAGTTTCCTATTATATTGTCAACAATGGAAACTTGAAGTTAATATTGAAAAAACAAAAATAGTTATTTTTACAAAGGGACGGGTGAAAAATAATGTTTTTTATTACAATGGTAAAGAAATTGAGATTGTTAAAAACTTTAAATATCTTGGAGTTATATTTTCATCATCCGGTTCCTTTATTCAAACAAAAAAATATGCAGCTGAAAGAGCTACTAAAGCTATGTATGGGATTCTTAAAAAGGGTAATCAATTGCATCTTTCTCTAGACGATCAGTTACATTTGTTTGATAAGATCGTAGTTCCTATTCTATTATATGGCTGTGAAGTATGGGGATATAGTAATGTTGATATAATAGAGAGAATACATGTTAAATTTTGTAAACTTCTTTTTCATCTTAAGTCTTCTACTCCCAATTATATGATATATGGAGAATTAGGGAGAGTACCTTTAATTGTACATATGAAGACAAGAATTATTGCATATTGGTTAAAAATTATCCATGGAAAACAATCAAAATATTGTTATATAATGTATAGTTTACTCTATGCTAAACATGTAAATGGTAAAGAATCTAAATGGCTAAAGAACTTGAAATCAATTTTAGATGACAGTGGGTATAGTAATATTTGGATGAATAGCCAAGTAGTTAATGAAAATTGGCTAATTAAAAGCTTAAAACTAAAGTTAACAGATCAGTTTCAACAAAACTGGGAATCAACTTGCAATAATTCTTCAAAAGGTGTTATATATAAGTTATTTACTAATTTAGAATTTAGATGCCAACCGTACGTTAATTGTAATTTAAGTAATTATATGAAACAAATTTTAGCTAGATTTCGAACTTCAAACCATAAATTACCGATTGAAACTGGTAGATGGTATGACATAGAAAGAAGTAACAGGTTATGCAATTTATGTGAAAGAGATATTGGAGATGAATTTCACTATATTTTGTGTTGCACTGTGTTGAAAAACGAAAGAGAAATGTATTTATCAAAATTTTATTTTTTAAGACCAAATATTGTCAAATTTAACGAACTTTTTTCCTCAAACAATGTGAGCTTATTAAGCAAGTTATGTAAATTTATTAGTATTGTTAACGAGAAGGCTAAACCTCCTGGTTATTAATTCCTATATATTTATCTACATTAAAAAATGCATATTATACTTCATATATATTATGTACAGAACCATTATAATTGTTATTTTTCCATTCTACTCACGCATAAAGTGTAAATTGTGTATATGTTTGTAATATTCTCTATGTTGTAAACCACAACCAAAGAGATAAAATAAACTGTTAACTGTTACGACCTAGCGGCTAGGCTAACTGCTACAATCTTGGACGCAACCCATGAGCCAGGTATTCTGTAAATTCAAATTGATAAAAGCACGAACCCTGAACTAAAAATATGGCCCAAGGAGTAATGCAAAGTTCAAAAATGAATACATATTTCATGAGGAATATTTTTTTTTTCAAAGATTTAAATAGGGTATCTCATTATATATGACCATTTTCTCTTTAAATAACTTTTGATTAATCCTATTTGACAAAAAAATCAATGCATTTTTATAAGTGTACATGTACATGATCTAAATTTTAACTCAACAAATTTCACAAACATTCATATGTTTTTGACAAATTGAGCTATGTTTATAAAACACAACAAATTTAAAGAGAGCGCTCCAAATTACATCCTTTTTTTAATCAATGCCAAAGTCGATAGGTAAAAACAGCATCTCTATTGATCCCCCTTTCACAAATCTTTTCACTATTCAAAGAATTTGTTGCTTGTTGAGTTGTTTCTTTCCCCAGGTATTCTTTTTGCGTATTTTGTGCAAGTATAAATGGAGTCTGTGTTTGATAACACAGTTTTAAAACAGAAGATGCCTGTTCTCTTTTCAGATTCATCTTCAATATAATTCAATTCAATCAAAGAATTGAGAAAAAAATATATGATTTTACTATAATTTATATGAGGCACTGTTTACAAGTTGGCCAAATATTATTTAAATATATATGAATTTTATATGATATCTGAGACATTGGGACACCCTGTATGATGCTGCGATCTCTTTAATTACTTTGCAAACATCCTAATACACGTATATAAGTGAATTCATATACATTTATTACAACATTGTATATCCTGTATTTATAGGTTAAAAAAAAACAATTTTGAAGCAGATACAAAGAGTAAACGTGTATCTTGTCAGTTTCTAACGTAGATACAGGTCTGTAGCTCTACAAAACAAAAATCGGGTTGACATACCATAGAGCTACAGTTCCTCCCATACAAAAAAACTTGCAATTTAAGGCGCACAAAAATTGCGCTAGTACTAGTTTTAAACTTGTACGTCGTAAACTGCAATGGAGGAACTGTAGTTATACTGTCTGTTTACCTGAATTTCCACATAGAGCTACAGACCTGCAGCTGTTCCTAAATCATCACACTCCAGGATACTGAAGTAAAATAAATGTGTATTTTTGCAGAGGTTCAACTGCTCTGCTCTTGCTGAGGATCGATACATTCTTCAGATGACAAAGAACTCTACATTCTACCTTCAGATCATGCCTATCATATCCAGTCTAGAGAAGGCGCGGTTTAAATTGAAACTTATACCTACTGGAGCAACCTTCAGCAGTATGCCATTAACTTGAATATCAATTCTTATATTCATATATTTGAAAATAGAAATACTATATTAGTGTGCATGAATCGAAATTGTATTGAATAAATGTGTATCTTTTCAGCCGAAGACTTGATTGCAATCATTTCTGGCGGATCCATTGGACTCGTGTTGCTCCTGAGTTTGGTTGGATTTGGAATTTGCTTGTTCCGAAAAAAGAGAAAAGATACAAAATAAGTTTTTTCAGTACTTCAAAAAGTCCAATGTATGAATGAATAATTTAATTTCAAATGTTGTTTAACTTTGAATTTATTTTAAATTTTCATAAATTGCAAAAAATCGCATGGCGTACATTATTTATAACATAACTGTCTCAGATTTTGCATTTATCAAACAAAAAAATGAAATAATGGGCAATTAAAATGTGATTTAACCAAAAGTATTGGAATTCATTGAATACAGAAAATGATAAAGGGTCATATAATATAATATAATTGTATAATATTATCATATATAACAAAATAATACCAGTAATTTCACAAACAATGAGGAATTGTGTGTAAGCTAGCTGGGTTTTTGTTTCTTAACTAACATTTCTAGGATAATACTCGATTGTACTTGCAGTGATCTAGTTAATGTATCAAATGTATGCATTGTACGATAGAACGTACTTGTACCTATACGACCAGTAAGCCGTTCTCTATGTCCTAATTATTGTTTTAATTGAATCATAAGAATCATAAGTACAAAATATTGTTGAAATAAATGAAAATGATAATTTTTTTTCATAGAAAAGGATTGATAAAACTTTATTTTCTTCGTCCAGGGATCAAAAGTTTTGAACTTTTCATTTGATTATGCATCATAAAACAAATCCAAAGTATAATGAAATAAAAACATATTGTTCATCAATATGCAATAAATAGGGGTCTCATTCCTGACATTTTACCTTATTTTTGTTCTTTCTTGCATCCTGTAAAAAATTATGTCAAGAACTGGCACTTAATAGGGCTGGGTGGTCGTGGCCATTTTTAGACTGTATTGATCTCCTTTAGAAGAAGAGCTATATATAAAAATACAGGAAAATTTTAGCTAAAATTTATAGATTTTTCTTGACTAAATAATAGTTTATAGTTTAACAAATCATATATAAAAATTTAAGGTAGATCTGATGGTTTATTCTGTTAAACACACAGCCCCATTAAATAAAAGGATATCACTCGTAATGGAAAAATATACATACATGTAACTTTTAAATTTTGTATTCTTGTGATTTGTGTAATGCCAAATTAATGATGTCTCAACTCGCACACCCAACAGATCAGATGATAAAATTTGATAACGAATATTTCTTTAAAATCTTATTGTGTTTTAAAAATATCATTTTTTATTGTCATATAAACAGGTAAAGTTGCGGAGTTTCACTTTTATGAAATAAAATGTAAGGTCTAATGATTTGTAAATTTATTAAATAACTCTATGGTCTTTAAAAAATGTCTGATAAGGCATTTACTCGATGTACTAGTAACTGAAAAAGTTGTTAACACTGAACACTTTATTTTGATGAAAAAAAAATACAATACGATAATCAATAAACCGAATGCATATTTAATCCTAATTTATTAAAAGTTAACATCTTTGTCAATCTTATCTATAAAAGAATAAATATATAAACGTCGCTATTCAAAGCATTTATATCTGGATCCGCCACCGCTTTCTGCTGCTGTCTGTGACGTCGCGCTGTGTCAGAGTTCACCACTCAGTGAGTTCACCCTGCGAGAGTTTGTTTACAGACGACATAGATATTTTTATCTACCCATCGACATATCTAGTCTGCCGGGGATTCATTCTGGTCAGGACTTTAAACTGTCGACATGGCGGAAGAGGCAGCAAAAGACTCGGGGAAAACTGTTGTGATTGCCATAGACGGAAGTGAACATGCAAAAAATGCATTCGACTGTAAGTTATCAAATCATATTAACACGTGTAGCTCTTCGGTTGTTTAGAATTGACAGTCATCTTTGTAGATATTCTTAAAGTAATTGTCAGCAATTTTAACTTATTTAATCGTATTATACAGCTGTAGGAATCGTAAGCAGTTGCCTGTCATGTTTGTTTACGCTTGTCTTTTGATATAAGAGATAATGTTTTGCTGGCCTTGCACTTACAATTTCTATCTATAGCAATGTCACATACATTGCATAAAATGATACTCGGTTACCCTCGGTGAACAAAAAATCGCTCAACAGTGTCGAATAATTTCCTGATAAGGTAAAGAGGTCGGGAAAAGAATTTAAATTGTGGAGCATCAACCTGAATATGAATCGCTTCTCTACCTGACGTTGTCGTTGAATCATTCAATGTTTAGATATCGAGTTTAGTGGATATTTTTTAACTACGCAGTTCGTTAACAAATAACGAGTAACACTTTAATCAGCTGGGGTTTTTCTCGCGAAATTGCTCTGTCAGGAAGGGAATTTGTCATTCACAACTAAATAATTAATTTATTTTTGAGCAAAACCAATATGTTAAAGACGAAAAAAAATAAAGCGGAGAAGTTGGTCGATAACGAATTTTCTGTGAAAATATAATGGAAAGCCTCTACTGGGAATTATTAAGATGAAACCTGTTTTCTCTTCATCGACCCATCTGTGTAAACTCGCTGTTACGACCATGAAAATGAAAGTTAACACTGGCGGTCTGGCGTTATTCAGAAATGCACTAAGCACACACTTTACTCTGAAGTTTGATTTTAAACGCACCTGCTTCAAATCGAAGTATCTTAGTCGTCATTTACTATTGTAGTAATGATACTTTTGTTGCTTGACATTTTATACAACTCTTAGCCCCTTGTTTTGATTTCTTAATAAGGGGCGATTTTCCTAATATTTGGGGGTTGACATTTGTCATTTTATTCTGTGTCCTTTCTCTAGGGTACAAGAACAACATTTTCAAGGACACAGACAAAGTAGTACTGGTCCATGCCGTGGAAATGCACGAAATCCTAAACTCCCAACAGTGGTATGCCAGTAAGTATAAACTAAGTTACAATAACAGTGTATCAGACTGTAATATAAATAAAAAGTATACGTAAAGCCGCCAATTCAGTTCTAAATTGATAACTAAGATTGCATTTTTATCTGTGTCGTGTACTTAATTTAATTTGATAAAATAAAATTCAGTAAAGGACACCTGTTCCAATTGATTATCATTACGAAATCATGGTACATGTATATAGTTAATTATCTATTTTATAAAGTCAAATTTTCAAATCTTTCATCCACATGCAAGTTACTTCGAATGAAACAATGCACCTATAGAGTCGGTGAGTTGTAAATTCAGAATTCCTTTGATGTAAAGTATGCCGAATGACAGTTCAAATTTGTATAGGATGCTCTTGCTAGATGAGTGTGTTATTTGGTCTGGAATATGTATGAAAATAGTCGCGAAGGTACGGGTCTTTTTAACGATAGTTTGGCTACCAAGGTATTCAAGTTTTGACCAGTGTGGCATGTCAGTTCAACGATACCTTTTACAATATATGGGGAGTTTGACCTATTTACCTATATTTGTTTTATTACACGATATGCATGTACATATAAGCTATCTGTGACATGTCAGTTCAACCAAACCATTCACAGTGGGGGAGGTTAACTTGCATTCATTTTATTGCAGGTTTTATAAACAGAGAGAGAGAGAGAGGGAGAGAGAGAGAGAGGGCATCCCGTGTCAAATATATAGTCTACTGGTATTTTGTAATTATCATCCAGATAAAAAGATGTTCTTCTGTATCATTTACAGCTCCCTATAGCTTCGATAAGGACACCTTGTTTGCTATCCTAGAGAAGGAGAAGGAGAAAGTGACAGCGAAGCTGGAGGAGTTTGCTCAACTACTCCGGAACGCTAAGGTACGCAAGACATATGCATATTGTTATGCAGAGTTTGCACTCCAGTAAATTCGAGTGTGTTAAAAGCAAACCTTTTGCGTTCACCTTTTAAATAAGATTGATAGTGATGGGCGCATCAGTGTTGACTGTCCTTTTGAATACCGATATCATGTTAAGTGTTTATGTAAATATCAGGGATCACGTCATACGCGTGGTTATTTAATCACTATTTTAACTGCCTATTTTAGTCATCGCAATCATTTGCACACAAACAAAACAGATCGGTCCATTTGATTGGTACTATGTATCTTGAAATTCTCGAAACCATGTACATAATAAGTGGTTATATTCTCAAACAATGATTTTAGTCTGACGAAATTATTGATTATAAATATTATGCTTGTGCATCTAGAACATAATAATGAGGCTAATTTATTTGTCTATGAAATTTTTTATTTCCCAAGGGCACTGCATGAAGGAATGGAATTTTTTTCATGGGTTTTATATCACCATGCTTTGCTAACCATTATGCAATTAACAGTTTGCATTTTACCACAACGTATGGCCTTCTAAAGATGTCGATTTTAACAGTTTAACAAATCGAAATGTATATATCTCTATGATTATCTCTTGTCGTTATATACAAAACTATCATTTCATTAATTAGATTCAATCGATTTTAGCACCTTTTTATTACATTCCTGCGAGAATTCAAGACAATTTTGAATGGTTGGATATAATAATATTCCCGGTATACACGCCGTTTCTGTTCTCCCGACAAGTGCCTGTTGAGACAAACAGTTGATGCAAATCATATAGAATTATATACGAAGTATTATAAATATCTCGGAACAAGCGATAACGATTTAATGTACATGTATATGATTTTGCCTCGGGGGGAGGGGGAGGGGCGAAGGGGGTAGAAAGTTGTAATGGAAATCTAAAATTCGACATTTATGACAGTCACTGTAAGCAGCTTTATATCCTTCATTGATATTTAATTTGATTAACGACTTGTGCTTAATAAAGTATGATATGTAAAAAAGCGTGAAGCTGAACCTTGCACGTGTGAGTGTCACTGATCCGAACTGTGGTAAAGACTTCGTCTTAATGTAACAAGGTTTTCAGTCCTGATTCTCCAAGGCATAGTGCTCCTTTATGTATTATCACACTTGAATCTGCTGATGACCAAGACCAGAGCAGTTTCTTCCCAATATCATTTTTAAATGCCTTTTTATTTTTCAGATAAACGGCACAGTAAAGAGTGTTCATTCATCCAGTCCAGGGGAGGGTATCTGCAAGATTGCCAAGGAAGTTAACGCCGACCTGATTATTACTGGAACACGTGGTATGGGGAGCGTTCGACGCACCTTACTGGGTAGTGTCAGTGACTACATTCTACACCACGCCCACGTTCCTGTCATTGTGTGTCGTCACTGAACGTGCCCATCTTTGTTTTCTTTGATACCTTATGAAGGATCAGTAGAGTTCATACCCGTGGATACCTGTTCGTTTTGTCTTGTAATCGGATGTTTTGTTTTTAAAGTATACAGGTGATTATTATAAGCCCGAGAGTAGATGCTATATTTCTTATTAATGTATCTCTGTGTAAAGATCCGGTATACAGTAGTTTGTTGTAACGAGTAAGTTGTGTGTGTATTGAAATAAAGATTTCATTATTCTACGACGACAATTAACTATCTATCCATTGTTGTTAATAAATCGCCACTTAATACTATAATCGGACAATCATACATGGTTATAATAATTGAGTTTGTTTAAACATTTAATGAGTGACCGATTGGCTTAGTTCGGGATTGGGTTCATTTTCCTTATAAGGTAATGATAAAAAGAAAACCTATTACACTGTAGTACAAATTAAAGTTACTTGATCCATTGAAAATTTGTGCTTGCCTGAAAGTAGGACTGCAAAAAATGCTACACAAGTGTATTTGTATCTAATCTTGACTTGAACTGAATAATACTTGTACTTTGAGTCGTAAATACTCAATTTACTGATGACGTGGGAAACGAATGTAGATCATGACTTATTATAATGGTTAAGAAGCATGCGGACTAAACGATTCTAAGTGCCATGGTTTTCACCAAATTGCATGCACAGTTTCACACATTGATGCATTTCTCTAACTATGTGAGCGAGTGGATAATACATATACCACTGCTTATAAAAAAAACTCTGATTTTATTTGAATTTTTAATGAAATGCTAGAGTTATTGCTCTTTCAGCGAACCTAACAAATACTAGTACTTGTAATGCAAAAAAGTTTTGTTCTCACTTTTATTTTAAGTAGACATTTTTAATTATTGCATGTTCTATCTTTATTTTACTATTTTCCCTCTTAGTTATTGAAAAATTACAAACACAGTTCTTTATTATCAAAGAGAACAAACCGGAAAGCAGCCCCCAGCGTATTGTTCAGTTTCCTTATGCTGGAGAAGTTTAACTGCTTCAACTGTTTCTCGCGTCCCGGTTTGTATATATGGATTCCATAGCTATGTGACCATTTGTAATTATGATCAGAGAGATAAGTTTGATGCGGATAAAAGGAACAGTAATGCTTTTCTACGTGAATAAGCTTTGGATATTGTTTGGCTAGTTTGGTTGCCATGATTACCGAATTTTCTCCCCATAAGTTTGGCTTGTAAGCGGAGTAGCTGTCCGTCCATTTTTTGATAAATGCTGAGTTTGTACCAGCTATAATTACCGCGCTTCCGAAATAACCGTCTGCCGCCATTCCCATGGTGCACTCTTTGTCCCGGAACTTGTCCAAGGATGTAAGCAGCAGTTGGTCAGTATCGAGATAAATCCCTCCATATTCTGGAACAAATGGTTTTGGTGTATTGTAAATCTACAGGCACCTGGGGTTATATATTAATTTTTCTCATAAAAAAATAAATAAATTTAGACATTTATCGCATATCTAAGGCAGTAGATGCAGATTGAGGGGTGATTTATTTTTATTAATGTCAATAATAGTGCACCGTTTTGGTTGAATTGGTTGTAAGCTTAAATGTTGAATGACCGATCGGAAGACGGAGAGGATGGCAAAATAATTTTACCGATGACTTTTAGGCAAAACTTCCAGCCGATGCGACAGTTTGAAATAAATCCAAAATGGCGGCGATAGGTACCTTGTGTATAATTAGACAAAGGGTATTTATCTTTATTATGAGAAAAATATATAACGCCAGGTGCCTGTGTGTAAATACATAAAAAAAAATAAATTATGTTAAACTTAATTTTTAACACTCAATTTTTTATTTTGCAGACTCTAGTCCCATCACAAGATGATACTTTGCCATTCAGTCAACTAAAAACGACTGAATGTTCACCTAATAAATCTGAATGTTTGCTCAAGTCATTTTCAGTTAACATTCAGTGGAGTGATTGCCACACGTTCATATTGTGTATTCTTTTTATAAATAAAGGAAGATAACTAACTATATATAGCTAGCGTATGTGTGTTCATTCACGCAACGTTAAATCAATACATACTTTTTAATTTAAAAAAAGAAACTATTATTTTTCAATGTTTCTGTTTCTTTTATGAAAAAATTTCACTTTTTTACGGTTGTTCTATTTGTGATCATGCCTACATGCGTTACAAACACCAACAAAATATAAAAACAATTCCTAAATATTGAAAATATACTGCATTCTTCAGTAATGTCACGAGACAAGTCAATTGCTAAAGTTTCAAATCTTCCAACACCAGACAAACCCGTATTCAAATACATAATTAAAAAACGTGTGATTCCTGTACTTATCGATTGCCTAAATGAGCAACGTAATGCAACTTAAGATCGACATTAAAACATATTGCTATATATAGAGTTGCAATGTGTTACCGTTTCATTATGAAACATGATCGGGCGACAGCTGTCATCGGGGATATTCTATAATGCGTTAATTATACACTGAAGTGAACCAATTTCAATTATGAAAAACCACTGAAGATGACAGAATTGGCAACTCAAGTAGAAAAAAGTTTCTTGTTGCAGATGGGTATGGAGAAAAATTGCAGCATCCCTGACCATGTTTTATTGGATGGCAACTTTAAGGTTATTCCAAGAAATTGTCCTCCAGTTGTAAAGCAATTAAGTTGTAGTTCTACCAGTCAGAATAATAAAATTCAGGATCCACGGGTGAAAGGAGTATGTGTAAATGCGAATTGTAATTATGTAGAAAAAGCAACAATTTCCATTTAAACATTATTTCTCTTCTTCTGGGCATTTAAAACATTGGCATGAATTTGTGCATGAATTTGAAAATAAAATAAAACAAGTTGAACACTTATTGACCAAACAGTCCCTGATCTAACCTAATACCTAACCAAGCTGTTTATTTCTTTACATTTACATTCAGTGTATATTTCCCCTAATGTTTGCATTGGAAATCTGCGACGTTTAATTTTCTATGAATACACTTTGCTAATCTATGCGCCATGTGTTGAGTTTGTTTATTTTTGTAAGATTAAATGAAACCTTCAATCTCACATAACCAATTTGATATGTACTTTTGAAAAATAATTATTAAATTATATCTACTCCTTAATAAAAATGATTTTTCTATACAAAGTTTCTGGCACTATATTTTTAGTCGCAGAAACGAACTACATAACATGTTAATATGGCTCTTCCATGTATGTTTCATATCCCTGAATGAGAGCGTATATAATGGCTTTACAGCGACAATACACACATATTTCATACAAAGAGACATCAATAGGAATATAAATATAAGCATTAAATGCTTGTTTTTGGATGTCGTCGGTCCTATAACACACCAACGCGGTGCGGACGCTAACGCGCGGTATTCAATTTGTCTGCACCGCCTTGGTGTGTTATAGGACCGACGACACCAAAAATATGCATACAGTGCTTAAATAGACAGCAGTCAACAGCTCACATGTCCAGGATATTGGAAATGACACACCGTCCGTCAATCGACCTCAAGTAGTAAAATTGACCGCGGCGAACCTGTGGTCAATATTACAATTCAAACTTAAGAACAATAGTACACATATATTTTTATGTACTCCATGATATAGTTTCATAGTGACTGTCATAGGCTACATCAATCTAATTAAATTTAGATGCTACCACTTCTCAACTTTTGATTGAGAAGTGATAGCGGATTCAGAACATCTAATTGTAATTAGATTGATGCTACATGTACCGTGTACACACTTTAATATATTAATGCTAAATGTATCGAGTTACTTTAATATATTAATGCTATATGTATCGTGTACACACTTTAATAGATTAATGCTATATGTACCGTGTAGACGTTTTAATAGATTAATGCTACATGTACAGTGTACACACTTTAATAGATTAATGCTACATGTACAGTGTACACACTTTAATAGATTCATGCTACATGTACAGTGTACACACTTTAATAGATGCATGCTACATGTACCGTGTACACATTCTAATAGATTCATGCTACATGTACAGTGTACACACTTTAATAGATTCATGCTACATGTACAGTGTACACACTTTAATAGATGCATGCTACATGTACCGTGTACACATTCTAATAGATTCATGCAACATGTACAGTGTACACACTTTAACAGATTCATGCTACATGTATAGTGTACACACTTTAATAGATGCATGCTACATGTACCGTCTACACATTCTAATAGATTAATGCTACATGTACACACTTATATAGATTCATGCTACATGTACAGTGTACACACTTTAATAGATGCATGCTACATGTACCGTGTACACACTTTAATAGATGCATGCTACATGTACCGTGTACACATATTAATAGATTCATGCTACATGTACAGTGTACACACTTTAATAGATTAATGCTACATGTACAGTGTACACACTTTAATAGATGCATGCTACATGTACCGTGTACACATTCTAATAGATTCATGCTACATGTACAGTGTACACACTTTAATAGATTAATGCTTCATGTACAGTGTACACACTTTAATAGATTAATGCTACATGTACAGTGTACACACTTTAATAGATTAATGCTACATGTACAGTATACACACTTTGATAGATTCATGCTACATGTACAGTGTACACACTTTAATAGATGCATGCTACATGTACCGTGTACACATATTAAAAGATTAATGCTACATGTACAGTGTACACACTTTAATAGATTCATGCTACATGTACAGTGTACACACTTTAATAGATGCATGCAACATGTACAGTGTACACACTTTAATAGATGCATGCTACATGTACAGTGTACACACTTTAATAGATGCATGCTACATGTACCGTGTACACATATTAATAGATTCATGCTACATGTACAGTGTACACACTTTAATAGATTCATGCAACATGTACCGTGTACACATTTTAATAGATTAATGCTACATGTACAGTGTACACACTTTAATAGATTCATGCAACATGTACCGTGTACACATTTTAATAGATTAATGCTATATGTACCGTGTAGACGTTTTAATAGATTAATGCTACATGTACAGTGTACACATTTTAATAGATTAATGCTACATGTACAATATACACACTTTAATACGTACTGGTTAGTATCTGGAGCCTGAGTATGTCCGACTTGTGTTGTACGTAGACGATCTTCCTTCCTCCTATTTTTGATGGGGGGTTTACCTTTACTGGAATTATGTTTGGTACGCGTAGAAGTAAAAGATTCCACCACTCACCTGAGGGTAGAGTGTCGTAATACAGAAATATCAAACATGGATGTTGGTTTTTGTATCCACTATAGATACTTACAAAGTACATGAAATCAAAATTTCCTTTTCCCAACCAAATGTAGTGTAGAATATTTGGAACTTTGAAATGTGTTGTACACAGTTGTTCGATGATTTTTCGGAGACAATTATCAGGAAATCCAAAAAGCGGGAAAGTTTGATTAAAGTTATCTTTCACTTCCAATTTCACGGCATCATTATCGCACGAGGGTATGATTTGGCGCCGCCGTCCATTCTTTCTGAACTTTGATGATATGTTTGAGCAAGGAATGTATGTTTTAAAACTCCAGTCAGTACCTCCCAAAGGTGTGAAGTCTTCCCATGGAAATTAAAGTAAAACATTAAAAAAAAATGTGTAGATTTCATTCTAGTATTTTATGTGCAAAGCTTTCTACATTTTTTAAAGCGACAGTACAGCTGAAAACACATGTGTGAATAACTTCAGATTTACCCATTGTATTGTTAGGAAATACGAAATAACGTTGATTGTGACAGTTGAAGTACATAAAAATCTCTTTTACATACCTAATTAATGTAATTATTAGCTTCCGGAAATTTAAGGGTCGTACTAACCGGAATAATCTTATATCGTTTATTTGTACCACGTGGATTTTGATTGACAGTAATTGACACGTGCTGAAAACTACAATATCTTCGCCCGACTACGGTCATCATGGTATACGAGGTAAAAGGGACACTCTAAACGGAACACATCATCACTTTCTCGATAATTTATTAATGGTTTACCAATTTCAATTCATTTTAAAATTAACAGACATAAATATGTCAAATTATCCCTCAAGGGGCCTCACTTACAAAAATGAATTTAGGTTGTAGCAACTCCTATGATAATCACGCAAAATACATGCTTACAAAATAATAACTGTGGTTATTTTAAAAACTTTGAACAATTATTACCTTATTTTCTTTGCCAATTCAGTCAAGTAAGCAGGCCTACCCGGTCTCTTACTCGCCATGCTGGTTTGTTTATAGTAAATACGCATGCGTAATGGTATAGAAAGTGGAACAGCGTTACACGTGGCGATGTATATATGTATAGGTTATACCTTATTATTAATTTTAATGAAATAATTAGATTTATTTCACGGAGAAATTTGTAATTTTCTGAAAGTTTATATATTAATGAGTAGTACAAAAATACCGCACCCGATCGGAAAATTTTTTCAAGTCGGTTTTTTAATAAGATGCGCCGTACTGTATCCTTAACGTAACAGAATGTACTCACTTTAAATGCGGATAGATCACTGAATGGTTTATGTATTTACACACGGCATTGAAAAATCGCAATAATTGTCATATCTGATCTCATCCATTGTATTGTTAAATTTTTAATTTGTATCGTATAATACTCTATTTGTATTAAATTTGATTTGTATTGTGTAGTTTTAAAATGTATTTTAAAAGTTTTCATTATTATTGCAAATGTATTTAGTAATTTTTTATTTGTATTGTAGGGATTACTTTATACTTTGATTTCATACGACATATACATCATTGATTCAATCTTATATCATAACTAAGTAGGTATTGCGCGAGGTGTTTCGAATGGTTTGCACTAGATCACTAAAGCTTTTAGCGAAAAAAATATTAAATGGACTGAAAGTGATTCATAAACGAAGGTTATAAAAAAGTTCGGTTATTTATGATAGTGCTTATATTTAAATTAAAATTAAGATGATAAATTTCACTATCAAGCAATGGCTAAATGTTGATTTGTATGGGAATAAAAATGAGCGTAATAGTTTTTATTAATATGTTATGTTTCAAACTACTCAATATATATAAATACCCTCAAACGGATCCTTGAAAACTGTCTCTGACGCTTTCTTCTGGTTTAACAACAACAAAGCTGTTTCGATATGACATGCTTCTTCTCGACTTTTCCCGCCTTTTGTTATTCTGTGCACCAAAGTCAAAAGACTTTGCATTCGCAATAGCCTGATCTTAAGTTTTGTAAGTTCTCCACTCTCATTTGTGACACACTTTTTGTTTTCTAACTTATATTTTGGATTGGATTGCACGGTTAGTAGAATATGAATTAACTGGATAATCACAAATATCACAAAAGAGAAAGCTAACACAACTCTGAAAAGAAATGAAAGTTCTGTAGATAATTAACACTATTATTTCAATAATAACCAATAATGTTATTCAACAAACCTTAAAACCTTATGGCAAATGACTGCTATTGGTAATAATATTAGTATGCTCTACGAAATTCACAAATTTCTATTGAAGCATTAAGATATCTGGAAAGTATTGTTATTAACTGGCTCCTATTGGCACGCTACCTCAGTCGCCAGCTGGATTTCATTATACTTTTTTCCATTGACTTGATCTTGATCTACAAAATCATTAAATAGAAGAGTTTATTGTTACAGTTTTTTTTTTTATCTAAAACAAAAGCTAAGCATAAACAAAAACAAATGTAAAATTGTTACCAGGTATATGTAATCAAACATAATCCTTCCCGACTTCAGTCACATCTACTAGTTCATGGTCAAGTTTCACAATGTCATAAAGGTGTTTGATGTGGCCAATATAGTCCTCAAGTTTCCCCCATTTATTTGCATATCTAGAAACATCACAACTAGCATAACTTATAGATGTTTAAAAAAAATTAGATATAAACAACTTAGAAGCATTTATACATCATCTAAATGACAAACACTTACATTTCCTTTTATTGAATACATATAGAGCTGGTATTTCCGGTGTTATCTATGTAAGGCAGGAAGGAAACAAACTATCTTAATAAATGCATCTCAGCCTGAACAACTCATTGATTTTGTACTTTTGTTTCTTTGTTTGGTTGTTTTTGTTTAATTAAAGCAAGTCGTATATTGTTTCAAAAATACGATCTCACTTACACCGTGTAGAATCCCACATAAGGGGCTGTGATCGGTGTTACACGGGGGCCGTGATTTTGAAGCGGTGAAAGTAGGTCATCGAGTATTCAAAGACTTATTATGATTAATTAAAATCGATTTTGATAACCAAACGTATCGCACGGAAGACAGTGGTTATTGATAAACTACCTCTAGTAACACGGGAGTTGAGATATCTTTGGAAAAGGCCAAACACTTCGACAATAAGCAGGTGGGGTAGGCGCAACGTATTATTTTTAGGGTATTTTATTAAAAATTTCGAATTCTACTGCAGAACTTCCAAGTTTTTTCGTCCAAAATCATTCCATGTGAATAGAAAATCTACATTTATAGAAGAAAACCATCTCACATGTATGAAATGAGGAGTATTTGATCGAAAACCCGATGTGGCGTAGGGGGGGGGGGGGGTGATGATCTTGTGGCGAAGGGGGGCTGTGACTCTATTTCATATAAGCAAAATTTCCCAACAAAATTCACATTTTTAAATAGCGATAAACATGTGGGTATTGAATTCTATATCTATTTAACGTATTTCTACTCCCGTTTTTTTAAATTTCATCCTTATATAGCTCACCTGAGCTGAAAGCTCAATTGAGCTTTTCTGATCACTTTTTGTCCGGCGTCCGTCCGTCCGTCTGTCCGTAAACTTTTTACATTTTCGACTTCTTCTCCAGAACCACTGGGCCGATTTCAACCAAACTTGGCACAAAGCATCCTTATAGGTAAAGGGGATTCAAGTTTGTTAAAATCTCTCCTTTCAATGGGAGATAATTAAAAATCAGTGAAAATTTGTTATTATTTTTCAAAAATCTTCTCTAAATCTTCTCTAAAACAGATCAGCCAGAAAAGCTGTAACTTGTGTGGAAGCATCCTCAGATAGTGTAGATTCACGTTTGGTCAAATCATGATCCCCAGGGGTAGGGTGGGGCCACAATGGGGGGTCTAATTTTTACATAGTAATATATAGAGTAAATCTTTAAAAATCTTCTCTGAAACTGATTAGCCAGAAAAGCTGTAACTTGTGTAGAAGCATCATCAGGTAATGTAGATTCAAGTTTGTTTAAATCATGATCCTTGGGGGTAGGATGGGACCACAATGGGGGGGCGGGGTCGAAGTTTTACATAGGAATATATAGAGAAAAATCTTTAAAAATCTTCTCAGAAACCGATCGACCAGAAAAGCTGAAACTTGTGTGAATGAATTCTCGGTTAGGGTAGATTCAAGTTGGATAAAATCATGATCCCAAGGGGTAGGGTGGGGACACGTTGGGGGAGGGGGTGTCGAATTTTCACATTAAATTTTGAATTTCCAGAGAAAAATCTTTAAAAAAATCTTCTCAGAAAGCGATTGGGCAGAAAAGCTGCAACTTGTGTGGAAGCATCCTCAGGTAGGGAAGATTCAAATTGTTCAAGTCATGATCCCTGGGGGTAGGGTGGGCCACAATTGGAAGGGATGTTAAATTTTTACATAGGAATATATTGGGAAAAATCATCTAAAACACAAATTGTCTAGCTAACTTTAGTCAGTTCAGTCTTCAAATGGTCTACATTATAATTGGTCAAAATGATATTCTTTAGGAGTATGGTTGGGCCACATGGGGGGGGGGGGGGGGAGGGGGTGGGGTTCAATTTTACAAAGGAAAACATTTAAATTGTTCACAAAAACTCAAATGTTTTTATATATGGTTTTACTAATATGCAGGCATTTTGACATATTGTTGATTCTTTAAAATTATTTAGACTCTGGCCCCTGTACAATTCTCGGACCTCATAAGGGGTTCAAAGTTTGATGTAGGTTCATAATCCATTATATAAATAGTTGTTTAAGTCTGATCATCTTCTCGAGAACTGCAATGCTCAATATGTGAAATGACTGTAAAATCATCCTGTTATAAAGGGGGTCAATGATAAACATAAGAATATGCAGGGGAATTTTTTTACAGTATATATTATACGAAATTGTTAAGATATTTTGTATATGACTCCATAAAACTGATTTTATTATTTCTGTTGCTCCTCAGGTGAGCGATGTGGCCCATGTAATCTTTATATTCTTTTATTCATTTCAATATAAGAACCATGATAAATGTAAATTTATATTTAATAAAAATCAATCCACATATAAATTATAGAAACTACCCATGCTGCTTTGTGTATAAAATATTGACAAAGGTAGAATCTTTGTTTTAACGGAATCATTGCATGGAAAATTAAATATAAACTGCATGCATGCTTTTAATAAAAAGGAATTCATTTGAACATTGTATTTTTTTTAAAAATAAGAACTGTCATGAAAGTAAATGTATAACATATAAGTAAATGTGAATAGTAGTCTAGATTTCGTGAGTGCGCTTAAATTAAATTCAATGGATATTCCGAGAACAATATAAAAAAAAAAATCAAAAAAAAATCGATGATCCAAAAAAATAAATAAATCCAAAATATTGTAATTGAGAACGACTGCATTTATAATTAAGCCTGGGTTGTCTGATGTAAAACTGGAAAAATAGAATGATTTGTTCATGAGACGGAGAAAAAACAGCGAGTTGCCTCTATGGACAGTCCGCGTATGCGAGACAAATCGCGTTTTCGACAAAGGTAAATTTAACGATGAATTCAACAATCCTGGTTTTAATCGACGTGCAAAAGGAAAAACGTTGACAGAAAACTTCACTATTGCATGTAGCACATATATTTATATACATGTAGTTACAACTTGTTCTCTTGTTATTTAAAAGACAAAGCTTTACATTTAATTCACAGTGTTCGTTTTTGATTTTTCTAAAATTGGGTTAAATCAGAAGAGTATATAGAGACAGCAGATCTGTCTTAATTCGGTCGATGCAGGTTTCAAAAGACTGGTTAAAAGGTGTAGTGAACAGACAAACAATCTTTGTAATTCAACATATTGTCATGTTGTAAATTTTGTATTTACTGCCACCCGGTAAATTCAAAATGTTGTAAATTTTGAATTTACCGGGTGGCAGTAAATACAAAATTTACAACATGACAATTTATTTTACAACATGACAATATGCCCCCTCCTCCTGCACTGTGCTTAAATGTGCTACTGTAACGATGTTATTATCAATCTATTTTCAGAAGGTTAATGATATTTAATTTTTAATTTAACCTTTAATCTTGTTCGCAAGATAGTCCGGAAAGTATAAAGCACATTTGGACATTGCACATGGTGTTTGTAAAAACTATAGTAACGCCAAAATACTGTTAAAAATTGATATCGTAACGTATTGTTCTGACAGTGAATAGTCATTTTTGCAAAGCGTTTTGAGAAAATATAATGTATTATATTTTCTTACACTGAAAATAGTTATGATAGATGATATACTTTGATAAAGAAAATATTTTAAGTGGTTGACATATGGATTTTTGTTTTACAATTTCTAAAATAAAAAAGAGTCACAGCCCCCCTTCGCCACAAGATCATCACCCCCCTACGCCACATCGAGTTTTCGATCAAATACTTCTCATTTCATACATGTGAGATGGTTTTCTTCTATAAATGTAGATTTTCTATTCACATGGAATGATTTTGGACGAAAAAACTTGGAAGTTCTGCAGTAGGATTCAAATTTTTTAATAAAATACCCTATAAATAATACGTTGCGCCTACCCCACCTGCTTATTGTCGAAGTGTTTGGCCTTTTCCAAAGATATCTCAACTCCCGTGTTACTAGAGGTAGTTTATCAATAACCACTGCCTTCCGTGCGATACTTTTGGTTATCAAAATCGGTTTTAATTAAACATGATAAGTCTTTGAATACTCGATGACCTACTTTCACCGCTTCAAAATCACGGCCCCCGTGTTACACCGATCACAGCCCCCTTATGTGGGATTCTACACGGTGACTTAAGGTAACAAGGATGTACGTTGTGTACTTTTTTCTTTGTTTTTGTTACCAGGGCTCGATGGCATCTTCGCTAGCCAAGCGGTTTTCGGTCCACTTCGTTCCCCATAAACCCTTGGCAGATTTCATTACAAAAACTCGGTGACAACCTCCGTTTTATGATTGGCTGCAGCTGCGAGTAGCTGATCCAATCGCAGCGTTGTAAACAAGCGCTTATAAAAGAAACACATGTGTGAACTTTCGTAAAACAATCGGTGCTTTTCACAAGTTGAGGCGCAAGTGCTTGAGTACAGTACCTCCACAAGGATGATCTAACCAGATCACTATTAAAAACGATATATTATACTGGATTAAACAGAGATTTACAAACTTGTCAAGGCTCGTGTGATCGTAGTAGGCCTATGGGAAGTAAACATAGCGAACGAAGAAGTTGCGTTAGTATATACGTCCCTGCTTATGGTTATTGCTTTTAAAGGTTCAATGAGCTTTATTTTTTTTAATTTCTTTTGTCCAAAATGATTACGACCGATACCTGTTTTTATGACTTGAATGCCTTCATATATAGCGACTTTTTCACTCGGTACAGACCCCTACAAACACTATAAATAAAACATTCTTTGATTTCTCTAGGTTATATCTTTATTCCTATTTAATAGCATCGTTAATTATGTTCCTATTCTCGCTAGTCAACGTGTTTTCAAGTTGTATTTATGCCGTGGCGTGTTTATCACCCGTTGTTTCATTCGATTAATTATAAAATGTAAATATACAAGGGGCGCAACATAAGTTGCTCGCTAGATAGCGCCACCGCATCACCGATTTTTCGTAATGAAATCTGCCAAGGGTTTATGGGGAGCGAAATGGACCAAAAACCCTTGGCTAGCGAAGATGCGATGGTCTTGGACATTTTCAAAATATTTAATTTTCCTTAAAATTAAGATCCCTGGGTAAAGATATAGGAAAATATTCAAATGTTAAAGCTAATGTGTTTGAGGTTTTTTTTTTTTACTAAAGAATAGTATATAGCTATAAAACTTATATAAAAAATTAAGGTAGCTGGGTAATTTGTTGACCCCTCTAGTCTTTAAACAGTATATATTGGCTGTAATCTTTTAACAATTTTCTAGATACAGCTATTATATGCAGGGAGATATTCGCCTTCGTCTTACTGAGTGCGCTAATTTAAGGCTGGGCGAATTCTAATGCCTCAAATTATATCTCTTTTAACATTAATGCGTCGGGGTGAAATCAAGAATTGGCAAACCCGTTTGCAAGTGTAGAAAGGCGAAAATAAAACGGGATAACCCTTATTACAGTAAAAAAGGTATAGATGACTGGCGAGTATAATCTCTGCTGTTTAAAATCTGATCGATAAAAACAGAGGTAAATTCCCACTATGTGCACCACATGTATCTTATGAAAGTCAATATGATAATCACGCTCAGATGTCAAAATTTATTATTCGTTTATCAAACGTTTACCGATTTCCTAAAATAGTCATGTAAGTGGAGAAAGTGATTGAAGTCTTCTTTTGAATCAAAATTTTGAATTAATAACATCTAATTAATTATTGAAACATTTTCAGACACAATTGTTTTAAAGAGTGTACGTTGTGAAGAAGTTTATTTTTACCTAGGTTATGAGCGCTAGATGGTCGTGGCCTTTTATTTTGATATCCTTGAAAAGAAGAAGTCTGTATAAAGATATAATAAGAATCCTCAAATTTTAAAGCGGAAGGTTTTTATAAGACGAAAGTGACAGAAACAAGCACTTTTATGAATTTTTCTTTTTATTATACTTTATTCATTATTCACATGTTTAACATGTGATAGGCTTGTAGCATATTCTATAGGTTCTGTGTGACATGTACAAAATTAAATTTTGAGAGAGTGATAGACGTTTATCATAAAATCATGCAAGTATATAGAAAATGTTTAAAAGTTTTAGGCCAAATTTTGCGAGAAATTTACTTTTGAGGCCCTATGTCTAAAATTTGACTTCACTGATCCCCATGTTTTATTATGTCAATATGATACTGAAAACATATCTGGACAAATTGGATTAATTTTATAAAATTCTTGATATTTAAAGTTTTTATTTCAAATCAACTTGTTATCACTATAGAAATTGTCTATTTTAAGTGCAAAAAAGGTAACCAAAATTAGGCAGCTTCGTACATTTTGTTTTTTAATCCCTCTATTATGTGTGATCATTGCGCATTATTAAAAAAATATTTGAAGAAATAAGTTTGCTTCATTAACAATACTGGCAACAAATCCTAATCAGGCTGGAATTGCATTTCAGGTGCAAAAAGGTCAAATTAAATAGGCCATAACTCAGAGGGATGAAAACTGACCCCCGTTATCTTTGTATTTTTAAAGTATGTTTTGTCTTCAGAATTCAATGATAAACTTCTCAAGAAATTCTTGATACCATAACATTGAGGAGTGAATACTTTAATGATAGTTTATAGCTACAAAACTTAGGTACACAATTAAGGTAGATCTAATGAGTAATTTGCTGATCACGAAGTCTCTTTAGGGCTTTAAGTTTCTAAAAACTTAATTGAATAATTTTTATCACGATTCTTAACAATAGGTATCATTGCGTTCCGTTCTATGTCTTCCTCTATTTTTTTATTTTATTTTTTATTTTAGTGTTGCATTTGAAAACGAACAAAATTAAACGAATGTATCAACGCCTAAAATACACCTTGTCCAATTACAAACGATAATTTATTCTGTACATTCCTATTTCTGCATTTAACAAATACGATGTGCAGAAGGCTGTAAATGATTTTTGACTTTACTCATTTAAAAAGAATTCTCGGAAACTAGTTGCCTTGGGTTTTTGGTAGACTTCTAATGGTTGTTGGGTAAATTGATTGGCGAAAAAAAAATGTTAAAGTTAATGCATAATGATTATCATAGTATATTAAGGAAATGACTTTTTTAGCTCACCTGAGCTGAAAGCTCAAGTGAGCTATTCTGATCACATTTTGTCTGTCGTCTGTCTGTCCGTCTGTCCGTCTGTCCGTCCGTCTGTCTGTCCGTCTGTAAACTTTTCACATTTTCAACATCTTCTCAAGAACCACTGGGCCAATTTCAACCAAACTTGGCACATAGCATCCTTAGCCAAATGGGATTGTTGTGAAAATTAAGGACCAAGCCCTCTTACAAGGGGAGATAATTAGGAATTAATGAAAATTTTCGAGAAATTTTCAAAAATCTTCTTCTCAAGAACCATTTGGTCAGGAAAGCTGAAACTTATGTGGTTGCATCCTCAGGTAGTGTAGATTCAAAGTTGTGAAAATCATGACCCCCGGGGGTAGGGTGGGGCCACAATGGGGGGTTGACTTTTTACATAGGAATATATTGAGTAAATCTTTAAAAATCTTCTTCTCAAAAACCGTTAGGCCAGGAAAGCTGAAACTTATGTGGAAGCATCCTCAGGTAGTGTAGATTCAAAGTTGTGAAAATCATGACCCCCGTGGGTAGGGTGGGGCCAAAATGGGGGGTCGACTTTTTACATAGTAATATATAGAGTAAATTTTTAAAAATCTTCTTCTCAAAAACCGTTAGGCCAGGAAAGCTGAAACTTATGTGGAAGCATCCTCAGGTAGTGTAGATTCAAAGTTGTGAAAATCATGACCTCCGTGGGTAGGGTGGGGCCACAATGGGGGGCTGACTTTTTACATAGAAATATATAGAGTAAATCTTTAAAAATCTTCTTCTCAAGAACCATTTGGTCAGGAAAGCTGAAACTTATGTGGAAGCATCCTCAGGTAGTGTAGATTCAAAGTTGTGAAAATCATGACCCCCGTGGGTAGGGTAGGGCCACAATGGGGGGCTGACTTTTTACATAGGAATATATAGAGTAAATCTTTAAAAATCTTCTTCTCAAGAACCATTTTGTCAGGAAAGTTGAAACGTATGTGGAAGCATTCTCAGGTAGTGTAGATTCAAAGTTGTGAAAATCATGACCCCCGGGGGTAGGGTGGGGCCACAATGGGGGGTCGACTTTTTACATAGGAATATATAGAGTAAATCTTCAAAAATCTTCTTCTCAAGAACCATTTGGCCAGAAAAGCTGAAACTTATGTGAAAGCATCCTCAGGTAGTGTAAATTCAAAGTTGTGAAAATCATGACCTTTGGGGGGTAGGGTAAGGCCACATTGGGGAGGGTCGATTTTTAACATAGGAATATATAAAGTAAATCTTTAAAAATCTTCTTATCAAGAACCATTTGGCCAGGAAAGCTGCAACTTGTGTGGAAGCATCCTCAAGTAGTGTAAATTCAAAGTTGTGAAAATCATGACCCCCGGGGGTAGGGTGGGGCTACAACGGAGGGTCAATTTTAACATAGGAATATATAGAGTAAATCTTTAAAAATCTTCTTATCAAGAACCATTTGGCCAGGAAAGCTGCAACTTGTGTGGAAGCATCCTAAGGTAGTGTAGATTCAAAGTTGTGAAAATCATGACTCCCGAGGGTAGGGTGGGGGCCACAATTGGGGGGGGGTCAACTTTTTACATAGGAATATATAGAGTAAATCTTTAAAAATCTTCTTCTCAGAAACTTATTAGCCAGGAAAGCTAAAATTTGTGTGGAAGCATTCTCAGGTAGTGTATATTTAAAGTTGTGAAAATCATTTTCCCCAGGGGTAGAGTGGGGCCACAATTGGGGATCGAAATTCTACATAGGAAAATATAGAGTAAATCTTTAAAAATCGTCTTCTCAGAAACTAATAAGCTAGGAAAGCGGAAACTTGTTTGGAAGCATCCTCAGGTAGTGTAGATTCAAAGTTGTAAAAATCATGATTCCTGGGGGGTAGAGTGGGGCCACAATGGGGGTGAAATTTTACATAGAAATATTAAGAGAAAATCTTTAAAAATCTTCTTCTCAGAAACTAATCAGCCAGGTGATTATTTAATATTGTTTAGATTTTGGCTTCTGGATGATTCCTGGACGATTGGGTCTCGCAAGGGGTTCAGAGTTTGATGTAGCTTTATATCCCATTTATAAACAATTGTTTAGGATCTTTTTGTGAGCTGCAATGCTCAACATGTGATATTACTATAAAATCATCCTGTTAGAAAAGGGACTAATGATAATAAACTTAAGAATATCCAGTGGAAAAAAATGATTTTTATTTATACAGGATCTACAAGCTGATTTTATCATACCTATTGTTCCTCAGGTGAGCGATGTGGCCCATGGGCCTCTTGCTGAAGATGACTGTTTACATAGTGATATGACTTTAGTTAATGTATTACTCTGTTCTATCTTTATTTTAAGTTGCTTCGTGTATATTATTTACGAACAAAGGTTTAATTACAGTGAATGTGGGAAACGACACTATATATCCAGTAACATATGTTGCTGTTTTAGAGCTGGTTTGTCCAAAAATAAATCCTCATTAATTGTTATGATTGGGAATTTATAAAACATAAACTAAAATCTTACCTGTTTTTGCAGGGAAATCAGTAGATAGATAGACTAGATAAAAGTATGGTAGGCGGCGAGTATAACCTTTAAACTTGAATGTGATCGTTGATGAGGGAGACGTAAATTCAAACAATTTACAACACATGCATGTAGGCATGTCAATATGACGATCCTGCCCAAAAGCTAAACAATCTACATAACTCGCTCATCAAATGTTTACTGGTCCATATCTCAAAAAGTAAGGTAAGTAGGGAACGGGAATGAAGTCTTGATTTGAAATTGAAAACCACTAAGTAATTGGTTAAAATATTGAGTCAACAACTAGTCTGGTACAAACAATAGATCGGTAAACAGTTTTTTAATACAAAAGAATGGTGACCGTTTGAGTAACAGATGGACACTGTTGAGAGGATGAGTTTTCATGAGGCATATGATTTGAATCAATGGTTTGTCTCACGAAAGGGTCTTTTTATCTGAAGCTTTTGTTAGTCATTTTTTACAGAATTTATTTTTCTATCGTCCAATGGATTTAAATGCTTATAAAACATTAAAAGTTCAGAAAATTAAAACATTAGATGTTTATTCATAAACTCTTCATTTTTCACGGATAAAGAACATACTAAGCAGAATGACTTTGAAAAAGTAGCAGAAAGTAAATATTAAAAAAAACACAATCTCTCAATGAAGCACAGAAGGTGAAAATAAGGAAAGAATGAAAACCAGTACAATTAAAGGTAAGGTTTGCTCGATCTAAGCCTCGTTTTGACAAGATCTACACATATCATTCAGTCAACTGAATGTTAGCTAAAAAGATGGAAAGTCGAATGAATAGCAGAGATATAGTATGCAATAAAATCACTTTACCGGATGCCCTATGATACCCCCTGCTTTTTTATACTAGAAATATTTGCATACAGTATGACATTTTTTTAACAAACGAGCTTAATGACTATTCCAACGATTTCATAAACATTCATTCAACAAGGAGAATTATAAAACTGTTCAATTGCTTCATGTAGCTTCGAGACTGGGAAAGTTCTCAACAATACTTGATGTTCCTTAGTTATAAAGAGGCAACACATTGCAACGATAGGCATATCTTAAGGATAATTCAACTTTTCCGCTGCCAAGGATTGCAAATGCAATTGCCTTATTACTTGTTCAATAGTTACCCATTTAATAGAGCTACTCTATTGTGTCAAAAATTGTAAAATTGAAGGAGACTCCATAAATGTTGTAAAAGAGGATAATTTAAATGTGGATAACTATAGTATTTACGGGAGATAATTACGCGATGAGTTCGCTATTATACAGATGTTTTCTTTAAAAAATATAATCGTTATTGTATTCAGAGAACGATGGCTACGACATAATGTATACAGAGGTTAACTGCTACGACAAAATACTTTACATGATGAACGTTATACAATAGCATTTATAAACATGAGGACATTAGAGAGGTTCTTAACCACACGATAAATTTAATCAAAAAGTAAGAAACCTTTGCATTAAATTTGGGTAATCGATATACAGTCACGACATGTCCCATCTTGAATAACAGATCTAGAACGGTCTGACTGATCTTAAGCTTGATAAAATTAATCAATCACCGACGAATAAATAAAGATACTAGTAAAGACCCACACTGAACACATAGTATCATATTAAGACAGATAATAGAGCATCAATGAATTTTGTGATTGGTACAAGAAGTCGGTTACTGAAACGAACTCAAACCTTAAGCTAGTACAACATCAGTACATATACTCATAGAACAGTTTAATAAGCTGAGAAAATGGAAGAAAATTGCGACGAACTGGAAACACTGTTCATTTTATATAAAAATGAAACTAGAAAATAGATAGTATTACATTTTAACAATATACGTATTAGGTGCAGACAGCATTTCATACTTTAGTTCAAATAGTAAATTTACCTGAGTGTTCAAATATTATTCCTACAGCATTTCAGACGTAATATTTTGAGAGTAAAATATCATTATAATTAGGTATATATTGTAACTTATCTTACCTCATTAGAATAAAATAGCTATTTGTAACAAAGTATCCCCTGCAAAAGAATATTTATATTCTAATCGAATTGCCTTACTGACTTTCTTCAACTACGGCGTTCTCAAACTGAACAAGACCTTGTAAAAATGTCAGTTTTATGGTTAAATAAATAAACATTTTTGGAGTAAGAACATAAAGGGACAATTTAAATTTTTGACCCTTACTGCAGGAAACTAATTCATTAGTTTTCTTATGAAATTATTCGTGTAGTGTATTTGATTGAATTCAAGGCTGTAAGTGTGTTTTTATGCCTTTGATTGGCTTTTTTGCTTATTGCGACATTAAATTGAATAGGTGTGTACTGAGCAATCATATTACAATCACTTAAATATTGAAAAATAAAAATTCCTATCATGGCAGTGAGTGTAAATCTTCTAATAATCATACATGTTTATAAAACAAAATATAATGCAAAAAACAACAGTTTCTAATCAAAGCTATAGATACATAGGATAAAGCTTCAACAGAAAGGCGACTGAAAGATAACTTAAAGGCGACTGGGAAGCACAGAGCTTTATATTGTGAGCAGAGAGAGAGAGAGAGAGAGAGAGAGAGAGAGAGAGAGAGAGAGGCATTTAACATTTAACATGAACGTCACCATTTATTCAAGGTTCACACCCTTGTAAATGATATAAAGATGATGATAAATAATTTTTAGGGGTAAGTTCATATTCAAAATCAAATCGCAATACAATAACTTTCCTCGCGATTGTTTATCGATCTTCAGTCAGATATACCATTGTAACTATTTGTACATCAAACCCACTCTGTCTTCGTTTGAACTCCAAATCGTCGCTTATTTGGGGTGGTGTCATATATATATATATATATATATATATATATATATATATATATATATATATATATATGGTTTTCTTTCATTTTCTATATCATTTATATTTGTCTTTGAGGCAATGTTATAATAAAGTGCTCTTCTTTAAAGTTTGACAAGTTATAGGACTTTGAATTTTAACCAACGAGCGGTGATAACACGTTTTGTGTCAGAACAGTAAACGTAACTGTTTACACAATACAAAGAACACTATATGATCTTCTGTTCGACATCCGCTTTTATAAATAACGTTACAATTACATGTATGAATTGTGCACTTCATATTAAAATTGTCTCTAAATATTACAATTTACATAAACTCCAATCGTTTAGCCTGTCAAGATTGGCTCAAGATAAAATGAAATACTAGTTAAAACAAGTTACATACTTAAGGAGGTTGCCACCTGAGATTATAGTATTGTCAATTTTCCCAAAATTACTTGGATATTAAGATGGGAGACCTACAATGTTCATTTGTTTTATTTGTGACCTATGTCACATGCCAATTTTTGGAAATATAGGACCCCAAAGAAAAATGATAATTTTCCTGAAATGTTTAATAAAATTTCGCATGAAAATTGATTTTTTTAAGAAATCAAGCAAATATTTATAGTTTAAACTACTTATTATTATGGTTTTAATAAAGTATGAATTTGAACACATGTAGTGACTATAAAAGTTATATCTAAGTTAAAGTTAAAAAAAAAATTATAACGCAAATAAAAAATAAATATTAGTAATGTAATATAGTTGTTTATTGAATAACAAAAATCCATCTGTAAAATAAATTTTATCAAACCAATTGTATTGTGATCATATAACAAATACGATGTTTTATTTAGTATTTGTAGTATTTTATTGTGTTTAATTTTCATATCATTTATGTCGGTATACTCAAAGTCATAGAGGTTGTGATCTAAAAAAAACTATTAAATAGTAGTAAGCAGTTTGTCTTGTGTCTGTGTGCGTGAAAAGTTTGAAACTTACAAATTGAAAATCACAAGCATAGTTCCTTACTGTCAAAGAGAACGAACCGGAAAGCAGCCCCCAGCGTATTGTTCAGTTTCCTAATGCTGGAGAAGTTTAACTGTTTTAACTGTTCCACGCGTCCTGGTTTGTAAATATGGAGTCCATAGCTATGTGACCATTTGTAATTTTGTTTTGATAGATAGTAGGGGTGTGGATAAAACGAACAGTAATGCTTTTCTACGTAAATGAGATTGGGGTTCTGTTTGGCTAGTTTTGTTGCATTTATTACAGAGTTCTCCCCCCATGCGTTTGGCTTGTAAGCGGAGTAGCTGTCCTTCCATTTTCTGATAAATGCCGAGTTTTTACGAGCGACAATCACGGCACTTCCAAGATAACCATCCGCCGCCATTCCCATGGTGCACTCTCTGTTCCGGAATTTGTCTAAAGATGTAAACAGCAATTGGTCGGTATCAAGATAAATGCCTCCATATTCTGAAAAAAAAAAAAGAATTCCAAAATGATACTATGGTATTTTTTATGTTATATAAATGTTTGCATCATAAAGTGTTAACGGTTATGCAAAGTTTGAAAACGCACGTGAAAGCGTTCGTTCTTATATCAAAAATGAATTTCATTTTTGCATATCATGTGTAAAGAACATCTCTTCAAAAAAGTGGAAGTTAATTAATTTAAAGAGGTCATTTTAAAAGCAAAATTGTCTATTATATCTACCTAGAATTTTTTCTCGGTACATTATTTATACAAAACCATAAAGTTCGATAGTTTGACATTATGTTTTGATAATTCATTTGGAATTATATGCCAGTTTTAAACTTAACTCTCGATGCTATTAAAAACAAATATTTTTTTTTTTTTTTACCTCAGATCGAACTTTTTTTTTTGTTCAAAAAATCAACGATGACCCTGACCTCTGGGTCGGTTATATTTATACCATGGCAGTGTGGTTTTATCAAATATTGAATGTAGTAGTCTTTTCTGTTTCATATTTATGGATTTAAAAACATAAATTTACATAGTTAAAATGCATAACCTTTGGTCAATGTTTTCAGAATTAGACCCGACAGTTTATTACTGTAGGAAAATATTCGCCCCCGTTTTATGTTCACTTCTTTCGCACTCGTTGTCAGCGAGTTCCAGTATCTCAAATTATCTCTCTTTAAACACAAGTGGTGTAGAAGGGCGAAAATTACAAGTGGCGAAAATTACCCTGTATACAGGTTATCATTTGTTGAATAAAATTAGTGTTTCTTGCCCTCACTGCTTTTGTGGTACTTGTCAATCCAAAAATACAATAAATCTTCTTCAAATGTCAACAAATATCTTCAAATTTTAGAAAGTGAGGTTTATTAATTTTAATGTATGTTTTATTTTCATACCTACCTAAGGAAATAGTTTAGTCTTCCATAAATACCTACGAAATTCGTTTGTTTGTTTAAAGTGAATACTTCAATACATTAGTGATTTTTTGAAAGTTTGAATAATATTCCAGTGTACAAGTACTGTTGATGACCAATGTCATGAAATGTCTGCAAAAAAAGGTCACCTGAACAACTCGTATCACTTCACATGATAAAGTCGTACAATCATACCTTTAAGAATCTGAAGCCTGAGGATGTCCGACTTGTGCTGTACATATAAGATCTTCTTGTTTGCTATTTCTGATGGAGGGGTCACATTAACTGGTATGATGTTAGGCACATACAGGAGTAAAAGATTCCACCATTGACCCGATGGTAATGTGTCGTAATATAGAAATATCAAACAAGGGTGTTGTTTTTTATAACCACTTAAAATGCTTACAAAATACATGAAATCAAATTTATCTTTCCCCAACCAAATATAGTGAATGATATTTGGAACTAAGAAAGGTGTTGTGCAAAGCTTCTCGATAATTTGCTTGAGACACGTATCAGGAAACTTAAAAATAGGGAAAGACTCATTAAAGTTTTCTCTCACTTCCAATCTTACGTCGTAATTGACACACAAAGGCATGGACTGGCTCCGAAGCACTTCCTTACTGGTGCTTTTGACCGCTAATGATTTGTTTGAACAAGGTATGTATGTTCTAAAGCTCCAGTCTGTACCTCCTAAAGGTGTGAAATCTAAAATATAAATCCAAAGGTAAAAATAGGTTGTTGAATTATTTATTTAATAAGAATATACTTTAAAATATGCTGATATTTTTTTCATTGTTAGCTGTAATACTGAGCTGTAGCAAAAGCAAATACTATACTTGCAATGTTTACCATGAATTGATATTCCTTAAAGTGCAATAAGTTGCTTCTGAATTCTCAAGACTTATTTACACTTTTTTCACGAGAAATTATATTGATTTAAGGATATACACTATTTAAGAAACAATGCTTCTGGAATTGAATAAATACCTTCAAATGTGTTGGTAAACACGGTTTTGGACACATTATTTTTCTTCAAAAATAATAAAGCTGTTTCAATATCACAAGACTCCTCCCGGCTGTTTCCAACGTTCGCTTTCTTGTGTACCAAAGTCAACAGTTTCTGCATCCCATGTAGTCTAGTTTTAATTCTTTCAGCTTCGTTATGTTCACTTTTGAAACACACTCTGCTACCATTTTCATAGTTTGGATTGTATAGCGAAGTGAAATACATAAGAAATCCTAATTGAATAATCACAAAACACAGTGCGAGGACAACCCTGAAAGAAATTAAATTGACGCTTTATTTGTATTAAGTGTTAATATTATTATTTCAAGTTACATGTACCTGAGTCACTCATGTAACCTATTGTGATCCGTTTTTGTCTGTCGTCGTACTTTTTCTCCGAAAGTGCTAGGGTTATACAGCTCAAATTTAAAATGAAACATTAATTGTGAAATCATGACCCCAGGACTATAAATTTTGAGTAAAATTGGTGCAAATTTATAAAATTCTTCTTATCTACTACTGGACATTCAGCAGAGAAACACAGCATATGGTTATTATGTACGCGGATATCCTTACCAAAATTGAGAAATTCGTCGTCTTTTGGTTAGTGGTTCAGGCCCTAGAGGGGACCATTATGGTCTTAAAGTGAAAATGTATTAAATTTAAAAAAAAGACTTCTCCTCTTTCATACATATATAAGAAAAAATTAAATGCATGGTTTTAATGTCTATAAATCCCTTTACATAATTTAGTGAAATTTAAATCCTCTGGACAAGGGGTTTAGTCCCTAGGGCGGGGCCAATTTGTCCATATGGTGAAAATTATTGAATCATAGAACATCATCATCTATATTTCTATTATACATTTGAGAAAAACTATAGGCATTTTATGATATCCATGAAGTATTCTATGTAATTTATGAAATTCGTGACCCTTTGGTCACGAATTTCATACCCTAGGGTGGGGCTAGTATGACCATGTAGTAAAAATGAAATATATATATATATATATATATATATATATATATATATATATATATATATATTCTTCTGTTCTTATACGGTCGAGGAAGATAACTAAATGCATTTGTTATTAATTTTATAATGCCCTCTTTTTAAATTGTGAAATTCGCTGCCCATGTATTCATTTTTATAGGTCACTTGAATCACTTGGGTAACCTACTGCTATGTATCTAACTTTTTAATCCTACAAGGTAAATTATCACTTGACCTTATTAAATTACATGCAAAATCTACATTAATGTCATGTGCATTATATCAACAAACTGTATGCATGTTGTGTGCATTATGATTAAAACTGTGAATGATTTAAAAGATTGACCATTAAAGACACGTAGGTGCCTTTTTACTAAAAGTTTACAATTGTTTGCCCTTGGAGCCAGTCCAACATAAAATAATAAAAGGGTGGGTAGCAGTCAGAGGAGTCTTAGATCAGGGTTAAGATTTCAAAATTAAGCTTAAGGGGGATGTGCGGCCATCTTGTACATTTGAGGAAAATAATATAAACATTTCTTGAACTGGTTTGCTTCTGTTCAAAACAGACCACAACTGTTGCTAACAGATAAAAAAGCAATGAATATAAGGTTCAACATGTTTATTTAACTTATGCACACAAGAACAGAACAATGCATGTTTTAATCACTTGGAACTGCGCAGCTACAGACTTAAATTCAAGATTGAAAAATCTGAAAAAATATGAAGGATGGTCGGTGTTGCCTACTCTACAGCGATTTGTTCAGGAAAAGGTCTAAGCTTGCTTATTTAGGTTGCAACTTTGTCTCAAAGTAGGGTACCCTTTTCTGAAAATGAGTCTTAGAAACTATCAATTCTCACGAGATATTTCTGTCTGTGTCTATGGAGGTACATTGAAGTTATATTATCATTGAAAAATATTTGTATATTTTTTATTTCAGACATTCACTTGATTGGACCCCTTCCCCACTTGTAAAAAGAATTTATTTTAATTTATACTTATAGAACTCGGAAAACCCCCCAAAACCAACTTGGGTGATGTATATCACATTCAACACAGATTGTTTCAAATTGAATTTTTTTTTCTAAGAAAATATAACGTTAATGTGTCTTCATAGACACAGAAGTTCTTAGTAAAGACTAGATTTTTCTTGTTCTAAAAATAGATCCCATGCTTACTGATAAAATTAGGGTAATATATTTTGAGGCAAATTTACAACATTAATGTGCAAAATTTATGCTTTTTCTCAACAAACGGTTGTAGAGAGGACACTAATGAACCCTTTTCATATTTTTTCAGATAGTTAAATCCTCAAAATAAGTCTGCAGCTGCGCAGTTTGACAGCTTTTCTTGGTGATTAAAAGGTATTTTCATAAAACAACCTGTAGAACCTGTTATTGCTTTTTTATCTTTTGGCAACAGTTTTGGTCAGCTTCGGGCAGAAACAAACTAGTTCAAGAAATGTTTACATTCTTAACATCAAATATACAAGATGGCCGTACATCCTCCTTAAAACGCAAACAAGAGACTCTCTGACAGGTCCCTCTACAGGCTATTGTACACAGGTGACCGTCATGGTCTGAATACCACTTGTTTAGTGATGATGAGTTTTTATTTTAAATGAATATATCAGCGAACAAAGTTTACGGGGGTATTATTCAACAAGCGGGCTAAAAGAATAACAGTACCGTTAAAGAAATTCACTGTAAAATGAGAAGAACCTTTTGAGTTGTTACCTGTTGTTATTTATTTTGGATAGGCTTTGAATATATCATGTGTATTCAGGAAATGGGAAATTGAGCTTTTTCTCAACAAATTAAACGTGTGAAAAGCTGTCAATGTGACAGCAAACCGGGTTCTCTTTTATGAGAACAGTATCCATAATCTATTTGTCAACTCTGAAGTGATAAACACTCCCTATCCAGAGAAATTTAGTTCCCTATTATATATGCAATATTCTGCAAAACATAACAAGGTTAAACAGGTATTATTTTTACATATATTATGAAAAATTAAAATCCAAGATATCTCTAATATATATACAATTTATCTGCAAAACAACAACCTTCTATCTTGAAAACTGGAGGAAGTGTACACTTTTGGCAGCCTACCGCTCGCCCGCCATTTTCATCATTTCAATAACCGGATTTTTCCTTTGTAAAACCCGGTCAAAAATTGCAAACATCGTATAATCTTTGCAAAAATCATCTATGGAATGTTGAAAAAATGGAAATATTTAAAAATAAGTACATCTGATGAAAAAGTTCAGGTCAGTTTTAAGGACCTGTCGTCAATAACTAGTTCTGCTTTTTATAACAAACTAAATAAAATACAATTATTAAGAATCAGCGAAACATTGATATACACAACTTCCCTGTGTTTATAAACGTTAAATCCTCCATTAAAATTATAGTTATAGAAACAATTTGTCTCGTGTTTCAAAGCACAGCGTAGTTCAATACAAAGCAGAGAGAGAGAGAGAGAGAGAGAGAGAGAGAGAGAGAGAGAGAGAGAGAGAGAGAGAGAGAGAGAGAGAGAGAGAGAGAATTTTGACTTTCATGCAAAAACGGTAAAATTTATTTTCTTTATATTTTGATATTATATCAGGTTGTTCTTTAAGTACTAAGGTTGCATTATCATCCGTCCATTTTCACTTCTATAAAAGTTAAGTGTTTGATTTAATTGTTTAAAAGTTATAGGTGCATATCTTAGATTTAAAGGATACAATATATTTGGCATATAAATTAAAGAGTTTAATGAATAATGAATGAATGCAAAGGTTATTAAAACATGCAATTCATTGAATCCAGATGGCTAAGGAATTGAACGATCGTTGAGATAATCACACGGATTAACTAATTATGTATTGCGGCGGACGAAATTTGTCATTGGTACCCAAACCTCAATACAGATTCCATATTATAAATACATTCTATTCTAAAAGCATAATGATCAAAACATGCAGCAGCGATATGTTTAGTATATACTTTGTGGAACTACATATAACTGTTTACTTCATTAGACTTGACTCCTCTACGATATGCTTTACAAAATCTAACAGCATCTCGTAGGGATCGTCTTAGAGCGACCTTTTAAATATAGCAAATGAAATCGCTGCTGTCGATATCTTGGCTGGTAATTCGAACATTTGTTTCTTTTTCACCAAATGACCTAAATTCCCGAGGTTGTAAAAAGTCATGGCGAAATGCATGTGCCGATTATATGTTTGTCTTATTGTTGTTTGCATGATTCATGGAAGAATAGTGCATTGGGCGGATATAATACACAATTTAAGAGAAAAAAAAACTTAATATAGACGACAGAGCATTAGAGTTGAAAAATATTAATCTAACAATCAATTTTAAAACTTGTTTATTATGAACGGGATGTTGTTAAGATCCTGTATATATATATATAGAGTATCGCAAAGAGTCTGATTTTGATAAGATAGCTGTTTACGTTGACATTTTATTACTTTTTGTCATGTAAAATGTATGTATGAAACATAAGCATTGGGTTAAAAATATTAATGAATTAATTTAAGCAAGGTATATAAAATGTGTTATTTGTTGAGTATTTTGATAGCTAGCTCCATACAGAAGCCAGGAAAAAGTTCATGTGTTTCGAAGACCCGGATTTATAGTAACGTTCTTGGTATATAAGTCGTTTTAATGTTATTAAGTTCATTCAAGTAATAGCCAAAACTAAATATGTTTTAGCAACCAGAACAATTGAAATCTTTTATTATTTTGTTTAAGATGTGCTATTCAATACAATATGGTTTATGAATTCAGTGCCTGATTCTCGTACAAATTTGATGAACCAAAGATCACCTTTGAAGATGAACCTTGTTTTGGTACACTACTCAAACGCATCGTAACAAATTATACTAACAATGAAAACAATGTCGCAAAAACAGTATGAAGAAAATAAGTTTCAATGACATAGTCTAGCTGCAGAACTGTAGCTCTGTAAACAAATTGGGTTGACACTTGACATGCCGTAGAGCTTCAGTTCCACCAATTCAAAAAAATATGTGCAAAAAATGCGCACGATATAGGACTTTCTAACCTAATTTAGAAATATGTTCTGTTTAAATTGTGAATGCCAAAAAATTCTGATGTATTTTACTTTAAATGCCATTACTTTATTTGTCCTTGAATATCTTTTAAATACCCCCAACGGCCCCGTAAGGTGATATAATGTGGTTTTAACAGGTAAAAATGGCGACTCTTGATTCCGACATGAGTTTAACGTTCTTCACTTTCAGAGGTTGTTTAGGGTGTAATGGAAAACGTTTGAGGCAAGTAAAGTGGTGATCAGTAGTAAGCATTTCACATGATTTTTTTTAGTATGAAATTTTTACAGATTATTCTGTAAATTTATCTAATAAGTCCAAAAAATCTGCGGAACTCTTTGTGCATAAATTATTTACATATTTGTTTTTGTATGTGTGGAACAGTAGCTCTACAGCCCATCAATCCGATTTTTCCTTAAAGCTACAGTTCTGATGCTAGACATAGTCTCGCATTTTTACATCTGTTTGTTAAAAAAGCAATAAAAGAACTTACTTGTGTTTAATTGACAGCATAGACATCATAACATCTTCCCAGGGTGACACACATTACAGTTTTATTGTGTGAATGCATGCTCTTTAAACGGGAACTCAATGCTGTATTGACTTAAACTACTTCGCCATACAACATATTGAGTTTTTTTTCAATGTAGATATTGTCTGATAGCAAACCATTCAAAGCCTTTTATATTTTTTTTAAAGTCTCCAACCAAGTGCAACAATCCTAAATCAATTTAATTTTTTGACAGCAATCCATTATTTATCTTATAAAATTGCATTTGGCTTACAATGTTTTCTTCAATAAGGATTTGTTTGATTTTAAGTCTCCCGGGTCATTTAGGTTATATACTTAAAATTTGGCATATCTCTAATTTTTTATGGGGGGGGGGGTGGGTGGTGGTAGGCGAAACATTTATTGTAAATTGAAGACTCTTGATATAAAAGTCCTTAAAATTGACTAATTTCTAAAATATCTTGTGTACCTCTGCACATCTGAAAGACTGATTTCATAGACTTGAAGACTATGAAACCTCCTTTAAACAGTGCATTTCATTTCCCCTCAATAGATATTCTGATTCAATGGCAAGGCAAGAAGGGTTATATATTATAAATGTATTTTATGTTAAAAATCGTCTTTACTTGTGAAAGAACTGTGTATATGCATATTAAGAAAAACTATTAAGGTGTCAACTAAAATTGTAACTTTTATGACCCTGCTCTGTTCTGACTTCACGCAAGCATGGCCTTTTCTTCCAGCCCCACTCCCCCCCCCCCCCCCCCCCGCGCGTCATTTCCCCCACAGTGTATTAGAATAACATCAGGTGGAGGATCCATCGTGGTGAGAGTTTTAATCTTCTGCTCTACTTTAGACAATTTCAGGCCACTGAACACTGTCACCATTGTGAAATATTTAACCTTTTCAAGTTCAGGAGAAGACCTCCATGTCTTAAAAATGCTTCTTATAGAGCATGCTTCAATATTGAGGACCCAACTAATCACACTCTCTGTTTTTCTACATTAGATAAGCAAAGACTATGAGTGAAAAGTTTGGTATGCTAATGTATAACACGAAGATTTCCATTTTCCTCATTTTATAATTTTTTCCGCAGGAAAACCTTGCAATGCCAATACAGTGCTACAGTACCAATCAGACCCAACCTAACGGAAATTAAACCCAAACTTAACCCTGGGTTTACTTTTTGGGTTTACTCTGGGTTTACTAGAGTGGACCCAGAGTCAACCCAGAGTGGACACAAAGAGTAAACCCGGACAGAAGTATACCCCTGAAAGCAGACGCTGACTGTGTATTCAGAATATACAATGGGCAGGAATTACAGGCAGTAGAATGGAAAGATAAAAGATGGGTCTGCTTCACACTTCAGTGCGCACATTTCACCTCAAAAGCGATATCCAAGTAAACCCAAAGTAAACCCCGAGTAAACCCAAAGTGGACCCAAATTTTCAGAAAGTAAACCCAGAGTTAACCCCAACCTAAAGTAAACCCGGGGTTTAGTTGGGGTTTACTCTAGTGTTAGGTTGTGTCTGATCAGTACTGAGCTCAAATCCGAAAAGAATGAGGTTTGCATCTTGTGTTCTCCAGTTACTTAAGACGGACTAATGCTTTTGAGAGTACTGCTGTAAACTTGTATCTTGTTTTTCTTTGCGCATGCGTGAACATGTAAGGTAGTGATTTTTTCTGGCAGAGGGATTCTACCAAGAAATACCAAAATAATGGACTTAGTGCGAAAAATCTTAACGAAACTTATGTAAGTACACTTTAAGAGTGATTTGTGGATAAATTGCTGTAACTTTATAAATTTGATAGATAAAATTCTAAATTCTGAGTTCAGTGCGCTTGGTCAGTCCAGCAAATCGTAAACAACGGTGAACATAACTCATACATACAACTTGGTGTAACTTACTAGTGCACACGTTAACAGTGCGTCCGATACTTTAAATGCCTGAGACAAAGAAACGTCCACTCGATACAATGGAAACAGGTGAGAATTCCGGAGAGTCAAAAGAGGAACATGAAAAAGTACATGATTTTCAGATCAGGGACATTATGAATGGCATCGCTAACATTCAAAATACTTTAGCTAATTTTATGCTACGATTAGATAGCCAGGGACGACACATAGATGAGATAACAAAAGAAATACGATCGAAAGATGGAATAAATGACAGATTAGAATTCGTACAAGAACAAGCAAATGACACTTTATACACAATTACAGAGGTTCAACAGAAACAAAAGAAAATGGAACGAGAGATGGCGATGTTAAGAGACTATGTCGTTCGGCTAGAATCCCAAGTAAACACCCAAAATTCTCAGATTCTAGAACTACAATCAAGATCGATGGAAAACAATGTTATAGTTAACGGGGTAGAAGAAAAGGCTCCCGAAAAAACAAATCCTGAGAAATTACCTTTGATTTTGAAAAATGTATTTATACATGACATGGGAATGGACGAAACTGTTGTGAATAGTCTACGCATCGAGAAACTGCACAGAATGGGCAGCTTTGATTCCCGCAGAAAATTCCCCAGACCTATATTTATCCAGTTTGCCGAGAGACAAAGTAAAGATGCAGTTATGAAAAACATAAAAGTTCTGAAGGAAAACAAATCGAGTGTCCGTGTTGCGCAGCAACTTCCTGAAGAAATGCGCGAAAGAAGGAAACAGCTTTATAACATACAACAAAAGTATGCAGAGCGCAACATAGATACCAGAATAAAAGGAGACAGATTAGTTTTCACCCAGAGTAACTCGGTCTACAGAGACAAGCTTGGACCCAGACCCACTGCCGATGAAGTTATTACAGGGGAAGAGGTAAAAACCGTGTTCAGTACCGGCAATTGTGTTGAAGACAACGGGAACCGCTTCACCGGCCACGCTACTTCCGCCGTATCGTATAAACAGGTCAGACGATCACTGGTCGAAGTCATGAGACTGGATGGAGTACCTAGCGCTACTCACAACGTGTACGCCTACAGATTCGAAGGACAAGACGGCGCGATCAACGAAGGTTCGAATGACGATGGGGAGCACGGAGCAGGTAGACAACTATTACGAACATTGGTCGATAACGAAATTAAAAACGCGCTAGTTGTCGTATCGAGATGGTACAGTGGAAACAAATTGGGACCCCGTCGTTTCTCCCACATATGCGATGTTGGACTCAGTGCTGCGAAAAACCTGCTCAACAAAGGTTGAATATAACCTTGAACGTGACACGTTCTTAAATTAATGTTTTGACCCTTTGTAGAGTGTTAAATCATTCCCAGCTGAACGGTTAATTTCATTATATTACATGTTGTATGTTTCTATGAAGGTAATTAATTCTAGGTGCACATAAACTCTAGCATATTTCCCATATATGAAAAATGGACTACTTTGATTAAATAATCAATTCATTTCTTAAATACTTAATTTTCTCATTCTTTTTCTTAATTGTTCAACAGGAGTTTTACAATTCCTGAGTTCATATATGTACTTCTTATACATATTTATTATGTGCCCGAAAAGTTCCGCTATTTCCATAATACGATAGTTGAACTATTTCATTTGTACTATATATTTCCATTTATTATTATTTTAATTGATTATTTTTTCTTGTGAACTATTTCATATTCTCTGTTTTTTTCATTACTTGTTCTCAGGTATGAGTTCTACAATTCCCATACTCTGCAAACTGAGCCACGGTTGACTATAAGCTTTCAACTGTATAATGTATTTGTAACTGATCATGCTGTAATTCCATATGAAGTATCAATATATGTACCGAATTTTTTTTGCAACTCTTTAAGATATGTAGATGGTTTAAATCTACTGTAAATATTTTTTTCTTTTTTACACGAATTGCAATATTCCGGAATTTAAATATTCATTCCGCTGAAGCATAGAACTCTGATTTTACGTAGCATTTATTTATATCCGGTTACGAACATGGAAATTAGGAATGTGGTTTCTGTAGAAGGTAACATTGTTTTTCCTTATTTTTGTCTTCTTTTTTCCACAAAACACAGTAGGGGGCCATATGTACTCTCTTAAATGTTAATCTTCTCTTGTTCTCTGGTATTTAATCCAAGAAATTACAAATTTCTGCTGTAACTTTCCCGAGCTAAGTTCTACACGAAAGAAGCGCTTTTAAATAAGGGATCTTACAGCGAGTTTAATAATAGATCGTTTTTATTTTAGACGAATGAGCATGCCTATGGCATCACCTGCACCCGAACTGAATCTTTTCTATTTCATGATATTCTATTACAAAATTATTTAATGATACCAGACAATATATTATTTTTTGGTTAATCTCTACGCCAATTTCTCACCAAGACATGCTTGCACATTTTTTTTGTCCATATTACTCTTCATTAGGTCATTTTTTCTTCCTTTTCTTCTTCCACAATGGGGCAATGATTATAATTAAATCTAATGGAAAACAAAGTATCTGAGGAAAATAAGTTAAAAGTATTAACAGTAAACTGCCAAGGGCTCAATGAGTTTAACAAGAGAAAAGATGTCTTCAGAAATCTTAGAATGAAAAACTACAATATTTACTTCCTACAAGATACACACTTTAATGAAAAAGAAGAAATGTTAATACAATCGCAATGGGGATCTAAAGTCTTTTTTAATTCTTACAAAACAAATTCAAGAGGGGTAGCAATTCTCTTAAATAATAACTTTGAATATAAGGTACATAATGTATATAAAGACGATAGTGGTAATTATCTTATACTAGATACCACTATTGAAAATATGAACCTTTTACTGGTAAATATATATGGTCCAAATTTAGATACACCCAATTTCTATTCTAAAATAAAAGAAAAAAATGACTCTTGTCTTAATACCCAGCATATTATAATGGGAGGTGATTTTAATTTAGTAATGAATAAAGATTCAGACTCTATGAACTATAAGCACTTAAACAACCCAAAAGCAAGAATGGAAGTTTTGAAATTAATAGAGACATATAATCTGGTAGACATATTTAGGGAAACCAACCCAAACCTAAAGAGATATACATGGAGGAGAAAAAACCCTATAAAACAAGCCAGACTAGATTTTTTCCTTATATCTGAAACACTCACAAATCGAGTACCACAAATTAAATATGAAAATAGTTATCGCTCAGACCACTCTCCAGTAATTTTAGAATATAAAGCAAATGAATTTATAAACGGGAAAGGTTTTTGGAAATTTAATAATTCCCTATTAGTAGATATGTCATATATTAACTATATAAAAAAGAAAATTGGGGAAGTAAAAAGACAATATGTTTGCCCTATATACAACTTTGAAAACTTAGATAATATTAGAAATGATGAGATACAATTCATTATTGATGATCAACTTTTTTTGGACACCCTGCTTACTGAAATAAGAGGCAAATCCATCTCATACTCCACTTATAAGAAAAAAAAGTTAAATGAAAGAGAAAAAGAATTAGAAAAAGATATTGTTTTTCTAGAGCAGAATCTAACAGAAAATTCTTTAAATTCACTTTCAGATAAACAAGACGAGTTAATCAACATTAGAAAAAATAGATTAAAAGGTCATTGTATAAGGTCAAAGTCAAAATGGATTGATGAGGGGGAAAAGCCTACTAGATATTTTATTAATCTTGAGACTCGGAACTTCATTAATAAACAAATACCAAATATAGAAAAGGAAGATGGGTCATTCATTGTTGATCAAATGGAAATATTAAAAGAAACAAAGTCTTTTTATGAAAAACTATATAAGAAAAGAGAAATCATAGATGAATATAGTGTTCATGAAAAGTTGGAAAAAATAGACTGCCCAAAACTTAATAATGAAGAATTAAACACCCTTGAAGGTCCTTTAACTGATACAGAGGTACTGAATTTTCTTAAAAAAACCAAAAATGACAAAAGTCCTGGCCCTGATGGTTTCACAAGTGAGTTTTTTAAATTTTTTTGGAAAGACTTAGGTACATTCATTACAAGAGCAATAAATCAATCTCTTAAAATAGGAAGTTTTTCAGATATTAATAAACTTGGTGTAATAACGTGCATTCCCAAAGCAGGAAAACCTAAACAATTTTTGAAGAATTGGCGCCCTATAACTTTATTAAATGTAATTTACAAGCTAGCATCAGGAAGTATAGCTGAACGTATGAAAACGGTTTTAGATAAATTAATAAATAAAGACCAGACTGGATTTCTAAAAGGAAGATTTATTGGGGAAAACATAAGACTTATCTTTGACCTCATGTACTATACAGAACAAAATGATATACCAGGCCTATTAATGTTAATTGACTTTGAAAAAGCTTTTGACACTATTTCATGGAGTTTTATTTTGAAAGCACTTGACTTTTTCAATTTCGGACCCTCCTTTAAAAATTGGATTAGAACCTTTTATAATGGAATAAAATCTTGTGTAATTCAAAACGGTGTAATCTCAGAATATTTCTATCCAGAAAGAGGCTGTAGACAAGGCGACCCAATATCGCCATATCTATTTTTACTTTGTGCTGAAATTTTAGGAATATTGATAAGAAATGATAAAGATATTAAAGGTATAATCATAGACGGAGAAGAATACAAAATATCTCAATATGCAGATGACACTTCAATAATAATGGACGGTACACCTCAATCATATGATGGCATCCTCAGGGTTTTAGACTCTTTTGCACAGGTTTCAGGCTTAAAAATAAATTTCACAAAAACAAAAATGGTTTGGATTGGTAGCAAAAAATTTTCAAGGGATGTATTTCACCACTCGCGATGGAAACTGAGTTGGGACAATTTAACTTTCGAGCTCCTAGGTATTAAATTCTCAGTAACACTAGATGAAATGGAAGACTTAAACTATCTACCAAAACTCTCTGAAATAAGAAAATTAATAAATCAATGGAAATCAAGAAAATTAACCCCTATTGGGCGAATTACAGTCATTAAGACATTAATAATACCAAAACTAAATCATTTCATTCTAACATTACCCAACCCAACCACTGAATACTTGAAAAGTTTTGAAAATGATATTTTTCAATTTTTATGGGGTTGTAAAGTGCATAGAGTAAAGAAAAGTATAATTGTACAAGATTACTGTCATGGAGGTCTCAAAATGATTGATTATGGTGATTTTATTACTGCACTTAAATCTACTTGGATGAAAAGACTTCTTAGGGCTGATACAAAATGGGTAAAGCTTTTAGAATCAATTTTAAAAATTAAAATCTCAGAAATATGGAAGAATGGAACAGATTATTCATATAGTTTATGTAAAACTTTAGAAAATTCTTTCTGGAAAGAGGTGTTTCTCAGCTGGTTAAAAATACAGGAGCAAAATGTATTAAGTGAACCCCAGATTATAAATGATAATATATGGTATAATCCCAAAATTACAGTAGACAGTAAGTCAATATTTCTTAAAAGCTTTGCTGATACAGGATTTATTTTTGTCTGTGATTTACTTAATATTGATGGAACATTTATAAGCCTTGAAAAATTGAAACAAATTAATCCAAATACAAACTTTATTGAATATGCAAGTATAAGAACTGCTGTAAGGAACAGATTGCATACACAAGATTTATACATACCAAACTTACAAATCATAAAAGAATATGGACCAGTTATCCCCAATCATATCCTACAGTTTACAAATAATTGTAAAGGTTGCAAACTTATGTATAACTTACTATTAGATAAAAAGAGAGAAACATGTACATCTATATCAAAATGGAGAGAAAAGGGTCATAATTATGCACAAGAAACCTGGAACAAAATTTTTGAACTCCCTTTTAAATGTACACAAGAATCAAAACTACATTGGTTACAGTTCCAAATTCTCCACAGGATTGTTCCGACAAATAAATATCTTTTCAAAATAAAAAAAGCAGAGTCTCCTGTATGCACTTTCTGTAAAAGAGATGAAGAGAGTATTGGTCATTTATTTTATGAATGTACTGTAGTAAAAGAATTATGGTCTGCTGTTGAAGACTGGATTTTGAGACAGTTTGATTTGTTAATAACATTTGATAAACAATCAGTTATTTTTGGAAAATATAAAAATAGAGAAATTTATAAACTATTTAATTTGGTAGTTCTTATTGTGAAGCAATATATTTTTTCTTGTAAATATAAAAGTCATGCAAATCCAAATATACATGGATTAAAAAATGTTATAATAGAAAGGCTTTTGACCGAAAAATATATGCTAATGAAAAACTGTAGATATAAGGAGTATGAAAGCCATTGGCAAAAAATATGCGATAAGCTGTAGTACTTTAGTATATATAGTTAAAGTGTTATTTATTGTGTCACTTTATTTTCTTTTGAAATGTGATGCTTTTTTGTTTTTTCCTGTATTCTCTTTTTTCTCTATATCCCTATAAAAGGGACCTATCTGACACGGGAATATGGTCCATTTTATATTTACATATGTAAACAATGCCCCCCCCCTCTCTCTCTCTCTCCTTTCCAAAATATACTTTCACTATACATGAACTGTACAGTATAAAATAACAAAATAGCTAAAGATCTTCTTATATGATTGTATAAACTAATGTACGAGATATGTCACATGTATACATGTATGTGTTGTGAAAGTGAAAAATTCAATAAAAAAAAAAAAAAAAAAAAAAAAAAAAAAAAAAAAAAAAACTTGTATCTTGTGAGTGGGATCTTATCAAAGTGACAAAAGTGATGCCCTGCAGTCTACGGGCGGACACTAAAATATTTCTCAACAAGCTTGAATGGACATGCAACTCCCTCAGATTTACCAATTTGCAAAATGGTACCTTTTCCTACATGTACCTGGTCAGTCTTCCAATGTTTGAGATTGATTAATAGCAATTGTTAATCAGGGTCAATGGTTAGATTTTCCATATAAAGTACAATACTGCCCGAAATTTAACTGCGAACAGTCAATTCACAGATACGAAATAAACAATGGAATGCTAGTGAAAATGCTGCCGAGAAAAGACTTTTTTAAATAAGAATAAGCGCATGCAATGAGCAAAACGAAAATTATTTTTACAAGTAAGTCTTAAGTTATAGGCGGTCTTGTATCACATTTACAATTTAAGCTTTTCATGTCCTGCAAAAGCTTTGGTACCAAAAATTAAGAGGTAGAGTACCCTATTCCTTGTAACTGGGTCTTCTATTTTTTGTAACTTGCAGTGATACGATATTGCAGACAAATACGAAAGTACCATTAAAACGTATAAAATTAAAAAATCGGCCGTAAATCAGAAACGGAAGTGACAACGGCAAACATTTTCAAAACAAAATAAATTCAGTTCATTAACAATAATTTGTGGGAAAATGATAGAAATCGTTTTCGAGAAATCGCGTGCACAAAATTTGGAAAAAAATAACTAGATACGACCTCGTTACGAGTAACGAGTAGATCTTACGTCCGATTTCTTTTTAATTTTGAATGATACCATGAAATATCGATACAATTTCAGAATTAACCCCCCCCCCCCATTTCAGATAATGAATAAACATCCCGAATTACGTTAGACATGGGCGAGACAATGCCTTATTAAGACATATATTGTACCGATCAATAACTTTGCTTCTATAATGCATAACAAAATCTATCGTTTTCAAGTTATTTGTAATATAATTTACGAGTCTCTTGGTCCCTAACTAAAGGGGCCAGCTCCTTTTTCTTGCATACCATGTCTTAAAGAACAATTGTTCAACAAAAGTGTAAGTTAATTAAGTGTAAATTGAAACAGGTTCAATGACCGAACTGCTAGGCAAAGTTTTGAAATAAACTTTACATATTTTACTTCATTTAGCGTTAAAAAAAGAAATATTAGTTGAAGATTTCATTTTTTACTTATATTTATATGTATAAACAAATGCTAAATATAGAATTTTTTTTTTCTAATCATAAATTGGTATAAAACAGTTTATACTAAAAGTTTGACAAATAAGACCTCACACGGGATGGCGCGCAGCTATCGCTTTCAAGATATGCATATCGTGAAATTCAAAATTAAAGTGCCAAATCGGCTTCAAGTGCAATCATTTCAACAATAACTCAGATATATATGTACCAAGAAATACTTCGAAAATATGATAAAACCATTTAATTGAGTCTAATTTAGTACTATGCTTATTCTTTACATCAGATATTGTTCATATAATGAACCTATGCCATTCGGTAAGTTGCATGACTACTAAAAGTTTCGGAAAAGCGACAGAATGGCAGAGCTATGCCATTCAGTCACCTTGAAGTAACCTTTCAGTCACTTTTACTTGACGGAAAGTCTGGATTTAACCTGTGGTTTTGTAATAAAGAATTCTGACACTTAAAGTTAAAATTGACAACAACAAACTGTCAACAATCTCAAAAATCTATAAAGCGAAATACGAATTTAAAGCAGAGCAACACGGACCTCTAAAAAATAGAGGTAGGATCAGGTGCCTAGGAGGAGTTACAATGTAGCATCCCCTGCCGACCGGTCGCACCCGCCGTGTGCTCATTGTCAAGATCATGAAAAATGGAAGAAACCGTAGTCTGACTGGTGTATAAATAATGGTCTAACAAGTATGAAAAACGTCAGTCAGCATGTGTCCTAATGAAACATTGTACTTGCTGACAAGGTCATTATATCGACCATAGAACTTGCGTAAAGATGATTTTAATCGAGGTTCTTGATATTTTTGTTCCAACAACTTGTTTGTAAGTAGCTTGCCTCGTTTGATAAATTGTTGGTTCGTAGAGCATGCTCTTGCATAACGAATATGCTGAGAGACATACACCCCACAAGCGGATGATGATGGTATATTGCTACATACGTAAGGGAAGTTGACGATGGAAAAATTAAAATCATCACGTTTGTCATATAATTGTGTTGTTAGTTTACCATTAACGTCTTTTTCTAGTAAAATATCCAAATATGAAACAGATGTTTCGGAATCTGCGGTATCTTTTATTTCAAGCTCACTTGGATATATTGAGTTAACATACGAGTGAAAGAAACAGCTTTTAAAAGTCAAATTTATTACCAAACTATATTTTTGATGCTATTTTGACAGAAATTAATGGTGAGAAAAAGACGTGTGGCTACATCTGAAACATGAGGTACAGCTTTAAAAATTTCAAACATATAGTTAGTAAATAATTTATGAAAGTGACATATCTTATATCAATGAACAATATGAAATAGATATGATAATAACAGTAAGTGCATAAATATGATCCATCGAACACATACATGAATTTTACCTTCGACAAAAAATACAATCATATATTTTCGCAATGCCACAAAGACTGGATGTGCATATAAATGAAGTTATATTTACTTTCAGTTTTGTATTTGTATTTACTAATAGTTTTATTTTTGTACTAAGTTGTGTTCCATATTTTCATTTTAAGAGTAAGGCTGTGTGTTGTACATGTGTTAGTGTGATTGTTTTCATATTCTTATTATGTTATTTTATCAATTTATTTATTACACACATGTAATTAGAACTCGTTTCTGGATAAAGCAAAACATATTGCGCAATTTTGACTAAATTGTTACATATGTTTTGTCGATTGAATGTTACAAAATATAAACAAAAAAATATTGAAGTACGTTAATTGATCTGTAAGTCAGTAGCAAATAATATATTTTTAAATAGTGTTAAAAGTATACTTTAACTGCAGAAGCATTTAATCAGACTTTGTGCGACACATCAAATAAAACTTAAGTCCGAATAGTATATATCAATTTATTCTTAATCCAATTTCAGAAATATCTGAATGGTGATAAAACTTATATATTCGTAAACAACCTAATTTGACTTTATTTCTCAGAAAATAAATTATATGAGATCAACGATCCTTTTATTTTTAAATATGCTGTCTAAAAAGTATTTTTCATTTTACCTGAAGGGATTCTTAAAATAAAACCAATAAAAAATTATATTTCCTTACAACTAAAAAAGAAGTAATATTTGTTATTACAGCTCTGCCGATTTTTATTTATGGAAAGCAGAATAAGACAGAAATACTCCAAATTTCCTTTCGTTTTGAAGCATGACTTTTTTTTAAAGAAGACTTATTTATTAATACGGCAAAAAATATAAAATGCTATGTCAATTTTCATTCATTTTAAAGATACTAAGTGCATCTAGAACAAATCATACCCAATCATACCACTTAATATAGTAACAATCTCAATAAACTAAACCCTGTGATAACAAAATCCTAAGATAACACTTTGAAGTAAAATTTCCAGACATAAATGTACATGTACATGGCATTTTATTTTAGCAAGTTTAAAGTTTGTTTTACACTAACTAGAACACAGTTCCTTACTCCCAAATATTATGTATCTAAAGACCGCTCCAATAGTATTATTAATTTTACGTACAGTTTCAAAGTTTATTTGTCGAAGCTGTGGTATGCGTCCTGTTTTATAAATATGTAGCCCATAGCTATGCGACCATTTGTAGTTCTGGTTATACAAAACTAATCCATGTGGATAGAATACACAATGGTGTTCGAACACATGGATGAGATCAGGAAACTTCCGGGCTAGTTTTTCGGCCATAAGTACAGAGTTGTCTCCCCATTTTGACGGATCATAGTTATTATAACTATCAATCCATTTTTCAATAAATAATGCACCCTTTTCTGCATATATCAGTGCACTTCCCATGGCTCTATCGTGTGCTTTACCCATTGTGCAATTCGAGTTCCTCATATCATCCCCTGATCTCAGAAAATACTCGTCGGTGTCCAAGTAAATACCTCCATATTCTGGAATAATTATAATAATTTATCTTTAAAACAAATAGAGATTAATTGTTTATAAGTTAATAAGTTATAATATTAAAAATATTACATTGCCTTCTTACAATAAATTATTTAATAACAATGATTTATGTATACTGGTGTTTGAAAGGAAAGCAATCTCATAAAAGATTTTTTTTTCACCAACGTCTGCTGAGTATGGTCACTTGAAAAGATAACAGCTTTTCTTTTTTTAAAGGAATGTTTAAACAAGTAAGCAATTTATAAGTCGAATTATAACAAGTAATCAGCATTTTCTGCATTCTGCAATTTTTAACTTCCTGTCAGCTTTCACTATATATTCAATATTAATCTTTTTAGGGAATATTATATGAAGTATAGCGTAAGCATACTATCCCGAAGTAGAGTCCAGCGAATGTTTTGTAGGACTACCTTAAACGTGTCGTAAACAGGTATTAAACATTAGCCTAGAGAATGTATAGCCGAAACGATAGTGATTACCACAAAGCAGCAGATAAGTTAGAAGCGTAGTCTTTATATATATAAAACTTTGTTACCTACAGTTGACATAAAACAATTAAAAACAATTTTATGTCCTAAAACGTCTAAATATTTCTGTGATTTTTACAGTAAAACTTAAAAAAAAAAATCATTAGATATTGGTAAAGAAATTGTTACAAACTCATTATATGGCGTTTTATATGACGCGTAATTAAGAATGTAAAACCAAAATGCTTTGAAATTTCTTCTGCTAAACAACTCTCGTTTCCTTGGACGGAACACTTAATTTTCCTTTATTTCTAATTTCGTGCAAAAATTATGACTTTTGTTGATTTTTTGTTGGTTTTTTAGGTGTAATTTTTTTTATTTTTTTTACAAGAACAGGCGAAAAATTAGATAATAAAAATAAATTAATAAAATGAAAGAGCAAACACTTGTCTTTTATCAATGTTTAATTTTCCAATAGCTTTTGATAAGATAAGGTATATTATTTGGTAAATTTAACAACAATAATGTTTACAAAGTTCATAACTTATTGACACTAGTTGTGAAACAGTTTATTTTTGCCTGTAAATATAAAACGGTACCCAAGTTGGATAAGAGTGCATTGTTTACCTTAATAACCAATAGATTACTTATTAAAAAATATTTACTTTTAAAAAATTGTAATTTTACTCATTATGAAAAACACTGGGAAAAAAAATTGTGATCTACTCGAACTGAAGAAATTTTTAATGAAAAACTGAATATGATAAATACATGTATGTCAGTTGATTGACAAATCTACTTGTTTAAGTGCTCCAATACAATGTTCCTGTACATAATGCTATAAATCTTTCTTTCTTTTCCCTCTCCCATATAACTTTTACTAATTGTATATATATATATATATATATATATATATATATATATATATATATATATATATATATATATATATATATATATATATGTGTGTGTGTGTGTGTGTGTGTGTGTGTGTTTATATTTTTTTTTTATAAAATAGACACTAGCAAATGAAAAGATATATATTTATATGATATATTACTATACCAATGACATGTTTATATGCAATTGTTAATGTAAAATACCAAATTAAGAAAATGAAAAAAAACCCAAAACAACAAAAAACACTTGTCTTTTCACAAGATTTTTCGGAGCTAGACATTAAAAAACCCATTCATAATTGACAGTTACTAATTAGCAATGCACATTAGTAAACACAAGGCAGAAAATAATAGCAATATTGTTGTGCTTGTAATTTTTTGGAAAGAAAAATGATGTTTGTTGAATATTTTTGTGATTTTACAACAACAGGCTGAATATTTAATAATCAATCAAAATCGATAAACTGAAAGAGCAAACGCTTGCTCTTTTTTTTTAGAACAAAGACAGGGGCTATACACTAAATAACATTTATATTTCAAAGTTACTTAGCAAGGCACATCAGTAAACAACAAACAGCAGTATAATAATAATAATAATAATAACAATTATAATGTTGTGTTGTGCATATTTAGGCATAGTACATGCACAACACAACACTATTAGATGAATAGCGATTGTTTAATTCAATAACTTGAATTGCCAACTAGATATTCTATTCAAGTAAAGTAGGATCAAAGAGGGGTGAAAGAGATGATAAAATTATGATGAATTTACAAGGGTTTCTATTATGTCTGACCATTTTCTTAGACAGTTGTTTATCAATACTCAATATGGAGAGACAGAAATATAATCAAAAATATTGTCACAATTTTGTATATATGTTCAATTAAAGTGTCTTTAGTTTTTATTCATTTTTGTGAGTAACGGCGCTCCATAGAATGTAAGACCGGTTTTCGTGCACGAGTTAGTTCTGGCCAGGTCGTTGAAGAGAGAAGGTGTGTCCTTCAGTAAGCACCTTCATGGTTTTTGACAAAATGTCCTAGGACCTGTGTGGTCTATGTCTATGTCTGTGTGAGATGAAATCTGTGTGGGGTGTTTGAAAAGAATTCCTGTGTGGTAAAGATACGATAAACCGTGTTGAGAAAGAACAGCAGTAAGTGAGAAGCATTTTCATTATCATCTTAATTTAGAATACGCATACGTAAGAATATACATATTTTTGTCTTTTTAAGTGTTTTATGATATTTTTTGGGGGTTTTTTTGCATAAAAATATAAAGTATGGTAGCCCGACGGTTGAATATAATGTGTTATTTGAACTGTGTAGTGTTATAATTTTCACTGAGGACGGGTATGAATTTTAGGTGACTAGCTGAGTGGGTGTGCTCGACGATTATATGGCTCTATAATCCGTGGGTGCAGAAAAACTACATACGACCCATAGTCGATGCAGGAAAATGACGCACGTGGACGCGCAGGCACATAGGGACGCCAGTGATATAGTTCAATAATATCCGTGGTGAAAGGTTTGATTTACTTGACAGTGTGTCGACGCACGTGTACCAGATTATGTGTAATACATGAACGTGTGATTTATCCTTATCACCAGTGATCTAAAATTGTCGTCTCAACTATACATATACCTGTTGCGGTTGACTTTGTTCATTTTATTCTGAATACAACTTACCAAAAACATTGTCCGGACTAAGTGTTAATAAGGGTCATCATCCAAAGTCGGGTTATTCATTCTGTTTATATATACATGTTGGGGGGGGGGGGTATTTAGGGGGTTAGTTTATTTTTTGTCAATGTTGTTTGTGCGTGTGTGTGTTGTGTGATTTTTCAGTTATTTGCGTGTGTGAATTGCGTGTATTGAGTGTTTGAGAGTGTGTGTGTAGAGGGTGTTGTATGCAGTAGCTATATTTTTTCTTCTTTACATTGAGAATACAGTTATTTTCATGGTTCTGCCTCTTTATTTATTCAAAGTTCAGTTCATAAACGAGGGAAATTCCAGGCCTTTTAACACAAATTGTGACATTGGAGGCTCGTCCGGGATCTGAATTTTTTTTTATTAAATCCTTACGTTGACTAAACTGAGCTTTGAAATGGAGGGAGAATTAGAAAAGTTAGTCAAAATTGGAAAGAAACTGAATTTGAACGGTGAACAGTTGATTGAGGACGTAAGAGAAAAAAAAAGAAAGGTAAGAGATAATCTGAGGATGACAGATTGCAAAGAAAGTAGAGAGCGGCAGAGAGAGAGATGCCAAGAAAATAAAAAAGAGCTAAGCTTGAGAATGATAGAGAGAGAACAGGAAGCAAAATAAGTAGAGAAAGAGTTGAGTTTGGAAATTGCTATGAAAGAGTCGGAGAATCAGTTGGCCTTGTTAGATAGACAGATTCAGTTAGAAAAGATAAAGGCCGAAGCTTTCAAATTATAGCTTAGTTCAAAACAGGGGGCTCCAGTAGAGTCAGGTGTTGTCCAAAATCAGGCAAAGTTACCAAAACTCCTACCTTGTAAAGATCAAAAGGATTGTATTGATGCTTATTTGCAAAGGTTTGAGAGGTTTGATGAAAATGCTAAATGGGGAAGGGATACTTGGTCAATAAATCTCAGTGCACTACTAACGGGTATTTCTCTCGAAGTGTACTCTAGATTGTCTCCAGAAGATGCATTAGATTATGATAAGTTTTCTTTGTTGCAGAGGTTTAGATTGTCTGAAGAAGGTTTCCATGATAAATTCAGAAGTAGTAAACCAGATAAAGGTGAGAATCCCCCGCAATTTCTGGTGCGTTTAGAAAACTATTTGACTAGATGGATGGAATTAGCTAAATCACCGCCTACTATGAAGATTTTAAGAGATCTTTTGTTACGCAAACAATTTATCGCGAGTTGCAGTAAGTCTCTAGCTACATTCATACGCGAACGTCATCTAGTAGATGTCAAAGAAATGACGCGTCTTGCCGAACAATTTATCGAGGCACACGGTAGCTCTTCATTTACTTATGATCGCACGAATCAGCGTCCGTCTAATCTATCAGAAGGTACGAAGCAACCTACTGCAATCAACGAAATTCTGGCATGGGTCAGGGTAGGAATGATAGCAAATGTTACAAGTGTGGACATGTAGGTCACATAGCAAAGGACTGTTTTAATAGATTTAATCAGGGAAATCGTACTCACAAAGGTGCTATGTTAATGACTTACTCTAGGGACAATTCGTACAGATATCAGAGAACAACGGTTGATCCTACCAAAAGCAATTTTCAAGGGAATCCAAGTTACAACACAGGTAATCATGTTGGTTCTTTGTGTATTATTTCAGAGAAGCGAAAAGAGTGTTGCATGCAAAACAATGAAGTAACGTTACGATGTGGGCATATTTTACCTGTTATAAGATGTGCATGTCGTATTTGTCACAAGATGCCTGTATTAGAGGGATATGTGAATTCAAGTATCGTTGAAGTATTGCGTGATAGTGGTTGCAGCAGTGTGGTATTTAAAAGTGAGCTAGTTTCTAAAGACCAGTTAACAGGCAGATTTATCGAATGTGTTCTCATAGACGGTACTGTCAGAAAAGTTCCCGAGGCATTTATCAGTATCCAGACGCCATTTTTAGGTCACCTGAGTAAACTCAGGTGACCTATTGCTATCTGTTTTCGTCCGTCGTCGTGCGTCGTGCGACGTGCGTCGTGCGTTAACAATTTACATTTTAAACTTCTTCTTAAAAACTACAAGGCCAATTGTTACCATTTTTGGTGTGAAGCATCTCTATGGTAAGAGGAATGTAAATTGTGAAATTGGTGGCTCTACCATCCCAAGGGTGCCACAGGTGGGGCCAAATATGCAAAAAAAACCAGCCAAATTTTTTCAAAAATCTTGTCTACTCCCACACATGTGAGGAAAAAACTGATTACATGGTTATGATGTCCATGAAGCCCTCTACCAAAATTGTGAAATTCATGGCCCCTGGGTCAGGAGTTCAGGCTCTAGGGTGGGGCCAATATGGTCATATAGTAAAAATGTATTAAATCTTAGAAAATCTTCTTCTCTACTCCCATAGATATTTGTTAAAAACTAAATGCATGGTTATGAATTCCATGAAGCCCTTTACCAAAATTGTGAAATTTATGGTCTCAGGGTCAGGGGTTCAGGCTCTATGGTGGGGCCAATATGGCCATATAGTAAAAATGTATTAAATCTTAGAAAATCTTCTTCTCGACTCCCATAGATATTTGTTAAAAACTAAATGCATGGATATGATGTCCATGAAGCCCTCTACCAAAATTGTGAAATTTATGGTCCCTGGGTCAGGGGTTCAGGCTCAAGGGTGGGGCCAAAATGGCCATATAGTAAAAATGTATTAAATTTTAGAAAATCTTCTTCTCTACTCCATATATATTTGTGAAAAACTAAAGGCCTGGATATGATGTACATGAAGTCTTCTACCTAAATTGTGAAATTTATGACCCCTGGGACAGGTGTTTAGGCACTATGGTTGGGTCAATATGGACATATAGTAAAAATGTATTAAATCTTAGAAAATATTCTTCTCTACTCCTGTATATATTTGTGAAAAAACTAAAGGCATGGATATGATGTCCTTGTGTTAAGTGGCATCAAATAGTATGTAGGTCATGGGCCCCGGGGTGGTCCTGTCCCACCTCAAACAGGAAGTGCCCAAATATCTTGAAAACGGTTAAGAACCCTACCCCTAAACCATATATATTCTTGTTCCTTGTGTTAAGGGTCATCAAATGGTATGAAGGTCATGGGCCCTGTGGATGGTCCTGACCCCCTCTCAAACAGGAAGTGCACAAATATCTTTAAAATGGTTAATTTCCCCACCCCTTAACCATATATATTGTTGTTCCTTGTGTTAAGGGCCATCAAATGGTATGTAGGTCATTGGCCTCAAGGGTGGTCCTGACCCCCCTCAAACAGGAAGGGCCCAAATATCTTGAAAACGGTTAAGAACCCCACCCCTAAACCATAAATATTCTTGTTTCTTGTGTCAAGGGGCATCAAATGGTATGTAGGTCATGGGCCCTGGGGATGGTCCTGACCCCCCTCAAACAGGAAGTGCACAAATAACTTGAAAACGGTTGAGATCCCCACCCCTAAACCATATATATTCTTGTTCCCTGTGCCAAGGGGCATCATATGGTATGTAGGTCATGGGCCCTGGGGGTGGTCCTGACCCCTCTCAAACAGGTAGTGCCCGAATATCTTGAAAACGGTTAATATCCCCATCCCTAAACCATATATATTCTTGTTCCTTGGGTCATGTTTAAGTTCACCTGATATATAGTAAAGGACCCCTGGGAACATCATGAAACTTTGTGGGTCATCCCTACTCTATATGATAGCCTCGTTCGTTTGGGAGACTTTATAATCGCCCCGATTATAATTACATCTTGTTTTCCCTTGCTTCTCCCTAATGGAGTTATCTTCCTTTGCTTCTTTATATTTAGTAATTAATCATTGAATATAATGTAATTATAAAGAAGTTGTATTATCAAAAGAGTCATGCAAGGCTTTTTATCATTTGAAACAAAAACAGTTTTTGAACTTTTAAAATAAGCAAATAGACTCGGTAATACATGTAGTAAAGTAATAATTGGCTAACTAAAATCACTGATATAAAGGTAAAATGATTTTGGTATATATGCCAGATGGTGATTCTCAACGAATGTTGAATATTCAAAAACTGGAACAGTAGAAGTGAGTAACTCATGATGGCTTTTATCGATAAAGCTGGTTTTTTTTTATTTGTTTAAATGCCCACAGGGAGAGTTTCTGTCTGCCCCGGGGGGATGGGGGATGGGAGGTTGTTTTAGATAAAACATGAATAATAGCCACCTTGTTATTATTATTAAATTACTTTCTATCAGAGTCTTGCACCTTTTCAATATCAGGTCATGCACTCTTTTATGATCTTTTATTTTTTTCGCTAAAATTATAGGTTTAATAGTCCTTTTTGAAAGATTTTAGGCAGGGAGGTGGTCGTCATTACAGATTAAAAAATTTTCTATTCTAGAATAAAACTTAATTAAATGCATATATGAGACTCCTTGACAAGTTTGTGTATGGGTTATGCTACTCAGGTGACCGTTAAGGCCTATTGGCCTCTTGTTATCAGGTAAGGTCAAAGCTCTATGTATGACTAATCCGGTGTATGACCTCATTATAGGCAACATTGATGGCACAAGAGACCCATCAAATCCTGATCCAGACTGGGGAAAACAAAGGAATACCAAGAGTGATGAGGTAACTGTCAAGAGTTTAGCTGTGCAAACTAGAGGCCAAGTAAAGCAAGAAAAGGAAAAATTCGTGACACTTAAGGTACCAAGTATTTCTGGAAATTTTGTTACAGTTGATGACATGATAACTGATCAAAGGAATGACATCACATTGGAGAAATATCGTTTCATGGTTTGTCATGGAGGATGATTTGCTCTTCAGATTCTTTCAGTCCCCCAAGGTGAGTAACAACCAAATCTTCAAACAGTTAGTAGTTCCTTTGCCGCACCGTATTACTGTTATGAAAATTGCACATAATTGTGTTCTAGCTGGTCATTTAGGCATTAAGAAAACGACTGATAGAGTATTGTCAAACTTTTACTGGCCAGGGGTACAGGGAGATGTAGGTAGATTCTGTAGGTCATGTGACGTTTGTCAACGAACTTGCCAAAAGGTAATGTAACTCCAATTCCATTAGAGTCAATGCCTCTCATTGATACTCTATTTGAGCGAGTTGCTGTTGAGTTAGTTGGTCCTATATTCCCAGCAACAGATCGTGGAAACAGGTATATTCTTACGATGGTAGGTTACAGTACACAATATCCAGAGGCAACCGCACTTTAAGGTATCGAGACAGAGCGTGTTGCAGAAGCTCTGTTTGAATTTTTCACCAGGTTAGGTATTCCTAAAGAAATATATTTAGATATGGGAACCCAGTTCACATCAAATCTTATGTAAGAGGTAGGTCGTTAACTATCACTTGCACAACTTACAACAACTCCTTACTATCCAGCTTGCAATGGTCTGGTTGAGAAATTTAACGGAACACTCAAACAAATGTTACGACGCATGGCTGCTGAGAGACCCAAAGACTGGGTACATTGCTCCTTTGCTTTTTGCTTATAGGGAAGTTCCGCAAGAGAGAATGGGTTTTTCTCCCTTTGAGTTGTTATATGGTCGAACTGTACGTGGACCGATGTAAATTTTGTGAGAAATGTGGACTAGTGAACTGAAAGATCCGGAAGTCAAGAGTACTTACCAATACGTTATAGACTTGAAAGAGCGCATCGCACAAACGTGTGACTTAGCCAAGGAAAATTTGAAGAAATCGAGTCAACGCTACAAGAAATACTATGACCGGAAAACAAAGCGTCGATCATTCAATTTGCAGGCCAAAGTGTTGATCCTTCTCCCCTCAGACAACAATTAACTACTCATGCAGTGGAAAGGTCCGTTTACTGTTATTGGAAAGGTTGGTATATCCGATTACAGGGTAGATGTACTGGGCAAAACAAAGACTTTCCACGCCAACCTATTGAAGAGGTACCTGTAAAGAGATCCTCCTACAATCATCAGCTCGTGTGCTGTCATCAAGGAAGAAACAACGGAGAGTGAGGATTTTGAAAGTGATTTTCCACTGGAATCTCCTCCATCAATAGCCACAGAAACTTTTCCAAGATGTGAACAATGACAACGATCTATCAGATCCGCAGAAAGACGATATTCGCAGACTCCTACTAGACTTTAAGGATGTTCTATCTGATATTCCTAGACGTACACATATTGCTAAGCATGAGATACACTTGACAACAGCAGATCCGATCCGAAATAAGCCATATTAAGTTCCGTTTGCTCTGCGCGAAGAGGTTCGAGATGAAAAAAAGAAAATGATTGAAATGGGTATTATAGAATCTTCGAAATCTCCATACGCGAGTTCTATTGTCGTGGCAAAAAAGTCAGACGGCTCAAAAAGAATATGTGTTGATTTCAAAAAGCTTAATAAAGTGATGGTATTTGACGCCGAACCGATGCCTGACCCGGAAGAAATTTTTGCTAAGATCGGTAAAAGTAAATTTTTCACGAAAGTAGCCCTTTGCAAAGGCTACTGGCAAATCCCCAGGTGAGACGAAGACAAAGATCTCAATTGATTTGTTACACCTGACGGTATGTTTAGATTCAGTGATGCCGTTCGGTTTATCGAACGCGGCTGCTACTTTCAATCGTATGGTTCGGGTTTTGTTGAATGGTTTGAAAAACACAGATAGATTTATTGATGATATATTGGTTCATTCTGAATCTTGGGATGATCATATCATTGCATTGAGGTGTTTGTTAGAAAGACTTAGATCAGGAAAGTTGAGTGCAAAACCATCGAAATGTTTTCTGGGTTTTAACTCCCTTGATTTTTTAGGTCACTCCAATGGAAATGGTGTTTTTCGTCCAAACAATGACAAACTTGAAGCAATTAAGCATGCTCCTCGCCCAGAGGCCAAGAAACAGGTATGATCGTTTCTCGGACTCATTGGTTACTATCGTAAATTTGTGCCCAATTTTGCATCTGTTAATTAATTGCTTGTCCTTTGACAGATTTAGCGAAAAAAGGTGTCCAAAACAAAACAGATTGGCAATATCATCATGAAAGAGCTTTTAGTTCGTTGAAATTATTGCTTTTGTATGCCCCTATTCTTAGATTGCCCGATTTTCAGAAAGATTTCTGTTTGAGAACGGATGCGTCAGAGTATGGTATAGGTGCAGTTTTGTTGCAAGAGCATGAGCGAAAGTTCCCAATTGCGTACGCAGGTCGCAAGTTGAGTGAAAGAGAAAGAGGTTATTCCGTCATTGAGAAAGAGTGTTTGGCTAATGTATGGGCAGTCAAAAAATTCCAAGCATATCTGTACGGTAGAACATTTGTTCTTGAGACTGATCATCAACCTTTGGTGTATCTCAATAGATCAAAGATTTCAAATGGAAGGTTGATGCGTTGGGAAATATTTTTGCAGTCATACAATTTCACGATACAATTTCACGATACAAGCTATCAAAGGCATTGACAATGTAGGTGCTGATTGTTTGAATCGTCAGGTGAAGTAGCCTGTAGCCTGTATTTTTGTCAAAATATGTTTTCCCAATTTTGAAACTTGAAAGGGGAGGTATGTCACAATTTTTTATATACGTTTAAGTAAAGTCTCTTTAGTTTTTATTTATTTTTGTGAGTAACGGCGCTCCATAGAGTGCTACGGTCAGCTAGTCATCATTGAGTGTAAGACCGGTTTTCGTGCACGAGTTAGTTCTGGCCAGGTCGTTGAAGAGAGAAGGTGTGTCCTTCAGTAAGAACCTTCGTGGTGTTTGACAAAATGTCCTAGGACCTGTGTGGTCTATGTCTATGTCTGTGTGAGATGAAATCCTGTGTGGAGTGTTTGAAAAGAATTCCTGTGTGGTAAAGATACAATAAACCCTGTTGATAAAGAACAGCAGTAAGTGAGAAGTATTAGTGTTGGGGGGGGGGGGGTATTTAGGGGGTTAGTTTATTTTTTGTTAATATTGTTTGTGCGTGTGTGTGTTGTGTGATTTTTCAGTTCTTTGCGTGTGTGAATTGCCTGTATTGAGTGTTTGAGAGTGTGGGTGTGTAGAGGGTGTTGTATGCAGTAGCTATATTTTTCTTCTTTACACTCTAAATAAAGTTATTTTCACGGTTCTGCCTCTTTATTTATTCAAAGTTCAGTTTATAAACGATGGAATTTCCAGGCCTTTTAACACAAATTGTGACAAATATAAAAAAGAAATTTCATATCAGTTCTTTTAATTACCTTTTAGTACTTTAAGTCGCGTGATGTCAGCTTTGTGTTGAACGAATTTGATCTTTTTACCAGATATTTCCGTTGGAGGCGTCATTTTAACCAACACTATATTATCCACTGTCTGTCGAAGAAGATCCCACCACTTGCCCAAGGGTAGAAACTCGTAATAAAGGAGAATTAAGCACGGCTTTTGGTATTTATGAACACTGTAGAAGCTCATAAAATAGATAAAATCAAAAGGAATGTTTCCAAACCAGATATAATGAACAACATTAGGGACTCGTTTACCATCTCCACAGGTAGTTGAAATCACTTTTCCGAGACAAAGGTCTGGAAACTTGAAAATCTGAGCACTTGAGTTTGAATCCATTTTGATTTTTTTCACTGTCACTGCCTCATCCGTACAGGAAATGAATATTTGATATTGCTCCTGTTTCGTAGAATTAAAAATATTTTGATCTAAAACACATGGGACCGTTTTGTTAAACAACCAATCTGATCCTCCAATTGGAATAACATCTGAAAAAAGGTAAGTAAACATGTGTATAGAGTAGGGAGAGAAGACGATATCGATATCTCCTTACTACTGTTCGGAAACCAAAAAACCCCAGTTTTATGTGCATTGTATATAGCATATATTTTACACTTAAACATTTGAAATCAATTTTAAATCATATGCAATCATATTTTACACATTGATTTTACGCTTGTAATCATTCCCCTTTGGAAAACAATATCTTGTTTTGACATACATGTTTATGAATGATTTGGTACTTAAACGTGGTACACAATTAAAATACTGTCGAGTCAGTGGTTGTGTTTAAAATTTTGATATGACATATTGGTCATTTAAGTAAGGTGAAGGCAATAGCATGCCAAAATTCTAAACATGTTCCACTATGGGTCAGTATGAAGACTCTCTCAAACTACATTTACATATATCTCTAAGTTTTATAGGCCTTTTCATAAGGTGATCTTTTTTTGGAGGGGGTGGTGGGAGTAAACTTTTTAAAAATTTTACTAAATGAATTGTATTCTATGTACGTCAAAACCAAAATTTAGATACTAGTTATTGAAATGTCTGGGAACAAATTATTTATTAAGAATGCATAATAGTGTGCATGTATTATGATCCTGCAATCTATAAAGTATGGACTGTCTTTCAATATCATATTGCCTTTTTTTAATCATACGTTAGCTATAAAGAATACTGAATTAAGTTCTCGTATGGAAAACAATTGATTTACATGTGTTGTAAATGAAGCAAATCTTAGCCTTGGGTAGACTTTAAAAGATGAGTTATTTAAAAATGGTGATTGTATATCTAAACAAAGAATCTGTAAATGGAAGGCAGATCTTGACTATTTTTATTTGCATTCCTTTTGGGAGCAAAGTTACATGCAAGATTTATCAATATCTTAATAAAGTGACAATCAAAATATCAATATCAAAATTGGGATAAAAAATATACTTACTAGCAAGCGGATCGATGTAATTATTCATTGATGAATTTTTATTCATTCTCAGGTAGAGTAAAGCTGTTTCAATATCACAGGACTCCTCTCTCAATGGTCCAGGTGGACGGGTTGTCGTAAGAGCGGCCTTTACTTTCATTTTCAGTTCTGCCGTCCGGTTTGAATTTTTTTTGGCCAACTTATTGTTCATTTCAAACCGTATCACAGGAAATTTATTCAAAGTAACTCTTATTAATGAGTCGTATTGTATAGACTGAATATACGTGGTCGAGTTGAATAAAACTATGCAGATGAATGTGCAAAATACAACGGTCAAAAACAAAGCTCTGAAAAGAATAAAATATGAATAAAAATGGAAATTGCCTTTAAGAAAGTTTGCAGTTATACTAATAAATGGCTATATTTTTTTTAAATTAATAACAAAACTGAAACATTGTTGATAAACAAGTACGAAGTTTATATTAAAACAGTTACTAGTATTGTAACAACGACCTTTTTCATAATTATGAAAAGTTGTAAAAGATATATTGGTGCCTGCAATCATACGTCTAAATAATGATATAATGGACCGAAAACATTATTGTCGTCTGTTGTTAATTATAAATGTTTAAATATAATGCTTAATTGCTATGATATAAAATAACAATAATATAGTATATTGTATAATGTATTATCGATTAAAATAATATCTATCATCCAACACCATAGCACTGAAAGTTGAGAAAAAAAATCATTATATTCCTGCATATCCTATAGTTGTAAGAGAAAACGCTTTAATTTTGTTACATAATTTAAATGCTGATGCCAAAAGCTCGAGACTTATTAGAAGTTAGATTGAGCATGAAACAATATGTTAAAGTAGAAACGAACTCGTTGCACAGCGACGACTACGTGTTTTGATGCAGCTGCGTCATACTTGTGACGTAATACAAAATTAATACCTGGCCATGATACAAGTATTTTTAGTCTTGAATTGTATGCAAATATCTTGGCCATAGGATTCTTGACCTATAGGGCTTATAGTATTAGTCATTTTATATCAATTGTTCGGGGATTGTCTGGACTATATAAAATGTGTATCTTTTGTTTTCGATCGCGTAACTATGTTGTAAACACTTTAATTATGCATGCTCAGAAATGTTATTTATCGATTTCATCGTATTGAATGTGTAATTAACATATATATCGGCACCATTTCGATTAGTTCTAAAGCAGCATCACAGTTGCTGTTATGTTTTCCCCTATATATTGAACATGTAGTATAGACATATGTTTTCTAACTTCTGGACATCTTCCCCCAATCCCCCAGTTTTCTTTGAACAACACTAAACTAATTTATATAGGACAGCGAGTATAACAAGTAAATTTATAAATTACAATTTTTTGATTAACCCCTAAAATTTCGTAGGTATTAAAAAATTGATAAATTGCTGATAAAGGCTGTTTGATATTTTCTATTGTTGATGAATTGCAAATAGTTAAAATACGCGAAACGTGGATCGAGTCATAATAAATATCCCCAATAACTGGTGGGTCTTTTAACCACAATGAACATAATGAACCGCAATGAACCGCAAGTAACAATAATAAACTAATATTAAGTGAATACATTCATAATATATTGATTTAACTATCTAAAATTGAACATGTGTGCAAAATACATGTATGAAGAATTTATCACCAACTGCTTAACAGCAAACTTCATACCTATAAAAATATTTTTTATCACCAAGAGATTGACCGACCAAAAGATTTTAAATCCTATTTTTGATCATGATTTATTTTCTGTACTTTGTATTTCAATAGCATACATTATTGGGATCTTGAACTTCTCAAATAGCCCCGCTTTATTAAATGATCATACATTTAAAAACACTTGCTTTACTATTCACTGAAAAAAATAGTTCAAGGTCATAGCATACCTCTTACTTTTTCTGGCGAAATAAACTTTGGACTTGACAAAAGAAGGAGACAGCAAGGTCTAGACATATTTTTCACTTACGTCTGTTATGATCTTGACCTTCAAATTATAAACTATAATATAAATTATAGTAATGTATGCGTCAGACAGAATTACTAGGAGAAAAAAAATAATTATGGTTAGACAAGAATTTTCAAACAGGTCTCATATGACCCTGACTTTTGACCCAGAAACTTTGTTCAAGGTCACTGGACAATATTTAGCTTACGGCATTCTGTAACTAAAGTATAAGACGTACATGTAAGTAAGTTACATATGTGGGAGCAAGATTTGGGCGATTTGGAAGAATACTGCAGTATATGGTCTGGACACCTGACCTTGACCCTTATTCCTAGAAACTTGGTTTAAGGTCACTACACACTCTTTATCCAAAGGCACTCTGTGGATAAAGTATTAGAAGTACATTTACTAAGTAAGTTAAATGTACTTAGATCCAATTACAATTATACATGTGAAAAAGTAAACCTACTCATCATTATACGGCGACATAAGAGTGAAAGGTCGACCCTAGTTATACATGTATATAAATAAATATTATGACCATAAATTATGATTAGAACACATTGTCATGTACATGTAAGAAAGGGGTTTAACCAAGTGTTCTGTCCACAAGTAGCCGTATTTTTCATTGTTATTTCTAACATAATGCATAATGCTGCATTTGTGTTTTAGGAAATTATCAATGGCCACTAATAATTAGAATTTATCTACCTAAATGTAGCTTGTACACTGATCCTGAACATATCTGAATAACTGTTCAAATTTTCTGCGATGTTTAGTATAGTTGACGTCCATGTGCGGATCTAGAGAGGGCGGATGAGTGGATAAAATTCATGGATGGAAAATTCAAACAAACTAATTACATGGACCAAGTAAAATTACTAATCATATATATACATGCATGTCTTGGACACCCACTGGCAAACAACATTATCCCACGGACCCCCCTCCCCCTCTTCCCCACCTATAAACGTTAAGGAAAAAATCCTGGAAGCGCGAATGAAATCATATTAATCATGCCCTATCCTTAAGGATCACGTGACGCCATTACTATGTGGTTTTAAAATGCCTGACATGCGAAGTGACTAATTATATACTGCTGTAAATAATAATTTCTACATTATCCTATGATATATCGTTTAACATATATATATTATATAGATAGTTGATTTTCATTCATGCTTTACACATTTATAATATACTTCCATCTAAGCGTTGCATTTACTACAATAATTGAATTCTAATTATAAATGAATGAAATATGAAATGTGTACTTGAAAAAAATATACATAATTGAAAATTAAAACTGTATCATAACCGTCCGAAGGTTTTGAGGTATATGTAACTAATACGGGACGGTCCTCAGTTTAAGATAACTTTCCTCAATATATATTTCTTCTTATTTACTTTTAAACGTGTTATTGCCAAAAATTTAAAGTGCATTTTTAAGTTCGAATATTTTGAATTTTTATTTAAATAGCATGCAAAATGCAATTGAATGCTGATTGATAATGTTATATTATATATTTTTAATTGAATCTGCATGTATTTATCCAAATGAAAAAAAATAAGTTACATAAAAATGTGAATTTTAGATTACAGTAGAGGAAATTGAAATGCGGTGATAGGAACTGAAAAGTTAAAAATAATGGATGCTATAGTCTGTCCCGGGTTTTCGCTTCCATGATATTTTGACAATATTGTCCGTAAAATCTCAGATAATTTTTTATTAAAATGAAGATATTTCTAAGGTTTAAAACATTTCCACACAAAATTACCGGTACTGAATCGCTTAAATCTTTTTGTTGCTATGCTATGAGACGATTTCTCAAGTCTTCGGGATTTTTCAATGTGAATTTTGGCCATTGCTGTCAAGCGCACCAAAGAGTGACCTTAAATTAAACATTAATTATATTTCATACCTTTTGAATAGTATTTATCACCTTAAAAAAAAACTCATTGTGGTTTATTGTGGTTCATTGCGGTTCGCTGTGGTTAAAAGAGACACTGCCGATAACCGTACATAAAAAAAACGGCTTTGGATTTAAATATTCAAATAGTAATATTAACTAGAGCCGAGCTCGTTGCAAAGCAACGAGGAGGTCTTCCGTTGCAGCTTCGTGTCGAAAAAGGATTGTCAATACGATAATAGTCATGATGTTATATACTAGTGCTTATAAATGAGTAAATGGATGGCATGTATCAGCCCCTTATTGAAGAGGACAGCAATTCCAATCCAGCAATAATTCACTCAAGTAAAAACACATGGTTTCTCTTCTTAATATATTTGACAGCGTATTGATTATTAAAATGTGTGCGAAATACATGTAAGAAGAATTTATCAGCAACTGCTTAAAAGTAAATGCCATATTTGTAATAATAAATTTTTCTCCGCAAAGAGATTGACCGAACAAAATATTTTAGATTCTATTTTTGATTTATTTTCTGTTCATTGCATTTCAGAACAGTTACTATACATGAACATCATTGGGATCTTGAACTTCTCAGATAGCCCTGCTTTATTAAAGGATGAGACATTGAAAATCACGTTGCGTAACTATTCACTGAAAAAAATAGTTCAAGGTCACAGCACAACCCTTACTTTTTCTGGTGAAACTAAAACTGGATTTGACAAAAGAAGGAGACAGCATAGAATAGACATCTGTTTCGCTGATGTCTGTTATGATTTTGACCTTTGAATTATAAACTAAGTGTATGGTCATTACACACTTATAAACCACAAGTACTGTTTGCAATGATCTATATTTTTTACCTAGAAACTTGGTTTGAGGTCACTACACACTCTTTATTCAAAGGCACTTTATGGATAAAGTATTAGAAGTACATGTAAGTAAGTTAAATGTACACAGACCCTATTACAGAAAAATTATACTTGTGGAAAAGTAAACATACTCATCATTATTCGGCGCCATCAGAATGGGACATCGACCCTAGTTATACATGTATATGAATAGATATTATGACTATAAATTATGATTTGTACCTATTGTCATGTAAGAAGGGGGATTAACAAAGTGTTCTGTCCACAAGTACCCGAGTTACAAACGACTTGGATAAACGTATTTTTGAATTGTTATTTCATACATAATGTATAATGCTGCATTTGTATATTAGGAAAGTATCCATTGCCAGTAATAATCTGTTTAGAAAATATGTGGTCACAATTTATCTTCCCCGTAAATATAGCTTGTACACTGATCCTGAACATACTTGAATAACTGTTCAAATTTTCTGCGATGTTTAGTACAGGTTGACGACAATGCGCGGATCTAGAGGGGGCGGGTGGGTGGGTAACTGGAAAATTCAAACAAACTTATTAAATGGACAACATTATCCCACGGACCCTCCCCCTCCCCACTCCTTAAGCGTCCGGGGGAAAATCCTGGAACCGCGAATGACATCGTATTTATCACGCCATATCCTTAAGGATCACGGGACTCCACGACTATGTGATTTTGTTTAGTTAAAATTTTTAAAAATTGTAAACTTGTAGTTGATCCCGTGTTGTACATTTATTACGCGACCTCCGTGCGCTCATTTTGCAGTAGAAGTAAAGCGCTGATCAGACAACATACACACACACCAAAACGATTTGGTAAAATAATATATATATATATCAACAATTCGAGTGCGCGTGCACCGCATACGCATAAGTTCGACTTGTAAAGTTCGCACGAATAAAAATCTCCGCAATCTACGGATTTGTAGCATTTTTAACCGTATGACCGCTACTCGATCTTCTACAACTGCCCGAATCTAAACAATTGTTTTTTTAACATATCTATTACTCTTCAAACAGCAACAAAACTTATATAAAATTCACACATGTTCCCACGAAAATGAAAGATATAAAAACAGTAATTGCAATGAGTTTGCTTCTACAAAGAATCAAACGACCTTACAGAAAAACTACAAAAGCGATCATCTTACCGTTTCTATTTTAGGGCCTGAATCTAAATGCTACATTAAAGTTTTGTAATTCAAAGAATTCAAAACTATCTATAACAATACAGGATGAATGAAACATAATTTTTTTTTAAATTCACGTGAATATATGTACCTAAAATAATCACTGAATCCTTCAATTCCGGACATCGATCAGCGAGGATTTTTTTTATCGTGCGAGCCCCTCTCACATACATGTAACATTGCAACACGGAACTTTGGTTTTAAACTGCCATACAAATATATTTTTTTTAAATCTCCATTTTGGTTCCAGTTCAATTAATGCATTCAAATTCTATTTTGCTCTCTCTCTCTCTCTCTCTCTCTCTCTCTCTCTCTCTCTCTCTCTCTCTGTACAACTTATAAGTGAGAATACTTATAAAACTTTATACACTTATATACTAATTTGTGTTCGCCAAACATTAATTCATAAGACAGGTTGATCTGGCAGGGTGTGAATATCGTCTAAAAAGTGTTGAAGTCTGTCCTGTGAATGCTTCACAGTCTCAGCAGTAATTAACGGAGATAATCATGAGTAAATATTTTAATCTTTAAGTTGAAACGCTAGTCGATTTCACATGAACCGGTCGAAATTTCGGCGTTGTATTGAATTTAATCAATAAACATGCACACGTATGATAGGGTAGAAGCACACGAAGCTTGACGTGTGTATTAGCTAGACTACCGCAGATCTCTTGATCTCTTGTCCACTCGCGCGGGATATGCAAGGGATTGATTATGTAAATGTATACACAAATCCCAGTGGCCGTGTTTGGTTGAAAATGTTTGCAGTTTTATAAATGTTTTATTTTAAACAATATAACTATTTTGATAACATCGACAAGATATCAAAGAACACCTTTTATAAAGAGAACATAACCAACATATCTATTATTTTTGAATTATGAAGCTAAAACAGATTTCATCATTAACAGGTTAATCTTTTTTTGTTGATCTCAAACATTATTTCTGTAGTTTTTAGAACATTTTTGACTTACAAACCCACCACTGATCTATGTCTGACTTTGCTTCAGATGGGAATAATACTGAGTAATGCTTTTACTAATTCTTAATTTACACTCTATCCTTTAAATCAATTTAAGGATAAAAAAAAGTTTATGTGTAATCGACATATTCAAACAATTCTTTGTGTTTGCGGTTAAATAAAACCATGTATGCAAGACGCGAGACTTGTGTATGTAGATCACGGCTGCTAGGTAGTCCAGTCGCGATCGATCTCCTCGGCCGCGGGCAAGGGGTGAGTTACGTAATGACACACACACAGCTCAGAACCCAGGTACATGTAGATTTGATAATGATTAAAATGCATTACATAGGTATTATTTTTTTTAGACTTAGATACCCACAATTGATATATGTCTGACGATGTTTCAGATTGAGAATAATATTGCTTTTATATTTCTTAAACACTCTATCAATTACACTTAATTAATTTAAGATGATTATACTTTTATATGAAATCAAAATTCAAACAATTCTTTGTGTTTACGGCTAAACAAACTCATACAAGTAAGATGCAGATCTTGTGTATTAGATAACCGCTGACCGCTAGGTAGTCCGGCCGCGACCGATCTCCTCGGCCGCGGGCGAGGAATGCGTTACGTAATGACACACACCACTAAGAATCCAGGTAGATTTGAAATGCTTGCAGTAAAATTCTTAGAAGTTATTTTTTTTTTAAATCCAGTGCATGTATTTTATAGAAAAGAAAAAGATTGTTTATATTTTCTCGTTCTCGTTATTCTTAAGGATTCTCCACTAGAATACCTAAACAGAAATGACTAAAAATAAAGCTGTAAGAAAAACATGATTGTATACTTTAAAAAAAAAACTTTCTCTAATTAATTAAACATCCCGTATAAGCTGGTACACTTTCAGTTGTTAATTTATGTCATTTGTGCGCACAAAGACTATTCGTTTACTAGCAAAATGAAAACAGGTACGTGTTAACAAGACAAGCTTTTTACACTCATATTACGCAATACCGGTACAAAATAATTTTATAACGACATTATTAACATCATAATAAACAACTTTTCCAGCGACACCTATATCAAAATATTAACCATTTTTGAGTTATAAAGCGAAGACCTTTAAGGGCTCTAGGCCCCTAATTTAAGGGGCCAGCCCTTTTTCAATGGTGTTAAGTGAAAGCACTTGATAATTTGCACATTTTTTGTTCTGTATGTGTTCAGAAAAAATTTTAAACTAAAAAGTTACGAGACAAAAACACGACCAAAAATCAGCATTTTTTAAAACATAAAATTTAAATTAATTTTTTGAAACTTTAAATGGGAAAAATCTTAAAAACAAAACTCGGAGGACAACGTTCAAAGTATCTATTTTCAAGATTTATGGCTTTGAAACACATGCCATAGATGGTTTCAGAGCCTTTGCGTGCACAGGAATGCCTATATTTTTTTGAAAAAGGGGAATAACTCGGCACCGGAAGTGATGATTTCAATTATTTTCAGTTGATGTTGAGAATTTGTAATTTGCAATGTACCCTGAAAATTTGAACGTAATAGGACAACAAACAAGCGAGATATTTGAGTTTAAAAAACGTCTAGAAGAAATATAGTTTCTTATATTAAAAAAAAGATAAAATTTTGCACAATCAAACAGATCATGTAAAAGATTGATTCTATCAGTTTAATCAAATTTGACCATCCTGTTTTCACATCAATGTCAGGTCAAGGTCACTACCTTTTTCTTAAACTTAAAGGATAATAAATATTATGAAAAAATGACAATAACAATCCGTCAACCATCTCAAGATTCCATAACACGAAATACAAATTCAAAGCAGAGCAACACGGACCTCCAAAATCAGGTGCCTAATGTTGTTATCTGCAGCTATGTAGACATCTGTTTAAGATATGGAGTTTCTATTCTTCAATGAAATAATAGAATATTAGAATGTCTATCAGCTTATCCTAATAAATTGGAATTAATATTCAAACTAAAAATGATATTGCTTAGCCCGCATTTCCTCTAATTTTCTTGAATTTTGAAGATCTTTTGATTATTTTTTTATACTTCGAATATTAAAATATTTCTGATTTTTACATATTATGAAGACCTTACATAAAAATATAAATATACTGACCATTTAATAAGAGAGAAAATCCGATTTTACTGATTTTTTCCACACAAATCTATTTACAGAGTGAGCGTTGTATAAACCTGATAAAAATGTAAATTGATAGGCAAATCATACTTCAAAAACATTTTGTGAGATCCAAGTACCTTATCATTAGCTCACATTAGTTGAAAAAAATCCAACATTAATGTTATTGTTTTAAAAATGCTAAATAGACCTATGAATCTACATTAATTCTTAATTGCAAAAACATGTGATATTTTTATACGCCAATGTTCCGCCAAACATATAGTCCTTGTTAGATTCTAAACTTTGATTACTGTTTCTGTGTCAAGTTGTATGATTATAAAAAAAACGAAAAATATGATATTTTAATCTTCTTTCATCTTGATTTAATGACCATTTAATCAAATTTACTTTTGACAAGTAGAAAACCAGGAAAGATTCCTTCCTTAAGTTAAAGAAGCATGTCAAATGTATGGAACGCCTCAACTGCCTTATGTGAATAAACTTCATTATGTGATGGTACTTTAACATTACGTGATGGTACTTTAACATTATGTGATGGTACTTTAACATTATGTGATGGTACTTTAACATTACGTGATGATACTTTAACATTACGTGATGGTACTTTAACATTACGTGATGGTACTTGAACATTATGTGATGGTACTTTAACATTACGTGATGGTACTTTAACATTACGTGATGATACTTCGACATTACGTGATGGTACTTTAACATTATGTGATGGTACTTTAACATTCTTCATTATATGAAGCTACTTTACTATGCGGTGGTTCTAAAAATAGGGAAGCGTCGCATCGGGATCGAAATACATGTACGCCAAATCTCTAATCACGTGGATGCCTGTAAAAATAATTTTAACACTGGGCTGATTCTCTGTTTCAGAAATTGATCAGATAGGACTAAGGTCCACTGAGACTAGTTTAGATCAACAAATACTTTTGTTTGATTAAGTGTTGCCTTAAACTTTTAAAAGGGTCATTTTAAATTTTAAAGAATGGCTGCTTGGTGAGACCATTTGGGCTCCCCATCAGCGCATAAAAATCAGGGGGTACGAAAAGTCCCCCAGGGGATTTTTGGTCCAAAAATGTGAACCCAATCATTTGGCGCTTGGTCAGAGTGGACTGCTAAAAATTTAAATAGCACCTAAACAAAGACTTTTGAAATTTATGTTAGAGATTGGACTTATGGGGATTGACGGGCTCTTCCTGTGTAGGAGTGGGCAATGTAACAGGCACGTAGCATCAGCCTCCCCCCTTAGGATCCTTAGGATTTTCATGATTTTGGGAAGTTGTCTTTTTTCTTTTTTTTTTTTTGCTTGCCAAGATTTTTAGGATGAGTCTGCCCTCCCCCTTTCTTTCAAAAATGATGCTACGTGCCTGTGTAAGCACTGATTTATTCAACAGTACAGTTACTGTTAAAATCAGATTCAACAGCAATGGGGGGCGGATGCTACGTGCCTGTTACATTGCCCACTCCTACACAGGGAGAGCCCGTCAATCCCCATAAGTCCAATCTAACATAAATGACAGAATTCTTTGTTTAGGTGCTATTTAAATTTTTAGCAGTCCGCTCTGACCAAATGATTGGGTTCTGAATGCACATTTTTTAACCAAAAATCCCCTGGGGGACTTTTCGTACCCCCTGATTTTCATGCGCTGATGGGGAGCCCAAATGGTCTCACCAAGCAGCCATTCTTTAAAATTTAAAATGACCCTTTTAAAAGTGTAAGGCAACACTCAATCAAACAGTAGTATTTGTTGATCTAAACTAGTCTCAGTGGACCTTAGTCCTATCTGATCAATCTCTGAAACAGAGAATCAGCCCAGTGTTAAAAAACTTTATAGGCATCAAGGTGTCTAGAGTTTTAGCGTACATGTATTTCGATCCCGAGGCGACGCTTCCCTATTTTTAGAACCATCGCATAGTAAAGTAGCATCATATAATGAAGAATGTTAAAGTACCATCACGTAATGTTAAAGTACCATCACATAATGTTAAAGTACCATCACGTAATGTTGAAGTACCATCACGTAATGTTGAATACCATCACGTAATGTTAAAGTACCATCACGTAATGTTAAAGTATAATCATATAATGAAGTTTATTCACATAAGGCAGTTGAGGCGTTCCATACAAATGCTATGTTTTTATTAAATTTTAAAGCAGTCTATTGTACAGCATTCCTTACGAAAGGGTAGGTACTGAAATTTAAAAATCAAACACATTAATGCCCTCTTTTAAACTTTATCTACAGCTAAATAAAATAAACAGCCAAAAGTACCCTAGCGTTGTTTCTTGGCCCCTCGATGACAGTCAACTTAAGGTTGTATGCGACATCTGTCGATCCGAATTAAAATTTGCAAATTTTACTATGTTTAGCTAAAAAAAAAAAGTTTAAAATTTGTTTGGAAAGGTAACAATATCAAAATTCTTAGAGGGATTTGAACTCATGACATACAGATTTGTAGTGAATCCTCTGACCACTGCGCTACGCTGTTTGGTGACAAAACTGTGAAAGAAACTATTCATAAAATTTTACTTAATTTCATTGTTTATTTTGATTAATAAAACGTCACAACTCGTAAGTGTCCCATAACAACTTAATCCATTGTTGTGCGACTGACCTGTTTACACAGAAGCTTGCATTAAAACTCACCTTTTAAAACTAAAAAAAACCCCAGATTTTTCTTTGTTCACTTTTTGCTCTGTCTTTCTACCGTCCACGCTTTCCAGTAGCCATACCTGTTTACTTTCTAAATTCATCTCGCGAGGTCAGGTTTCATAAAGATTTTTAAAAAGAACGTTTATTAACAGGCAATAAAAGGAATAAATAATTATTAAATATTCTTTTATTAGTTTTTAACTAAATATAATGTTGTTGTCTATTTATTTTTCAAATACTTCCTATTCCAATTAAAATGTATTATTTGAGGCGATAAAACACTGTCATTTTGGCTGATTTTAACTAAACAAACACAGCACATTAATGTATTATTACTGGTTTAAAAACGTATTTTGAATGTATCATCCAACGGACGTTGAACGTATCATTTTTCGTCGAGGGTGTGTTGCTAAAATTAAAATAGCAGCTACCGGAGTTAATTATAGAAACTTTTGCGAATATCAATTTAAAGCTTAGATAATAGGCTAATATTCTGATATTGTATTATTTCGATAGCAAACGCCGTTTTAGTTTGTCAAGTGTCCAAACCTCCAAGTTTGCATTTTCCCCCCAAAATGCATTAGAAAATGTCTAAAAATTCTTCATGTTACAATGCTTTTTAAAAAACAAGACTGGTCATAAAAGAGCAGCTATATAACTCTACTTTTAACCAAATATTATGAGATTAATATTTGTTTAAGATTGGTAATAAAGAATTTTCTTTCCTCAGTGAACGTCTGCTGTCCAGGTAAACAAACAATTTTGAATGCATCACACGGCACTTGAATGAAATGATTCAAAGCGGTTGTACGGTGTGAATTAATAAATTTGCAAAGTCAACAATTAGGTTTTAACGTTAAAATTGTAGATGTTTTCAGATTAAAAAATATTATATTAAACATTACGTATTTTAACCAATATATCTTTTTAGAGTTTTGATAAAAAGGCAAGCTTTAGGTTCAAGTATTGCAGAATTTTTTTTAATTTAAAGACACCATTTTAAATTTATTTAAATTGTTTAAGTAGTGTTACATTGCTATCGTTATTTAGTTTATTAACATAGTTTAATTCAAAATAAAATAGACAATTGTTCTTTTCAAGACCAAAGCAAAACTGAAAGAAACAATCAAATAATCGCATACATTGGGAACGAGGAGAGATTGTCAGATATAAATTAAAAAAAAAAAAAGACCATATATATAAGTGATTGATTACAAAAGGTTCTAGTGATACATTTATACAAATTTCACAGATATATTTCGCTTTTGTGTAAATGAATGGGGAAAAGCTCGGTAGAATCCATTATGATTTCTACTTGGTTGCTATTAGAAAAGAAACTATTCCGTAAATTTAAAATGGTTTTCCTTATTCTTTAAGCATCGGATGAAAAGAAAATTAAAATAAAACAAACACCGTGTAGTAAAACACAGCAATTCGAGAAGACTAGTTTGTTTGTATGAAAAACCATAACGCTTGTAAAATGCAAGAAAAATAGAAATAAACTTTTACCTCTTGTCATTAAATACATGTTATAAAAGAGGAAATTACTTACAAATATGAATTAACGATTTTTTACCGATTCTTAAAAAACTACCTTCTCACACTGAAGAGTTCACCACGGGTTTATAGTTTTTGAACGCCAAATATTGTTTATAAAAATAGTATTTAACATTTTTTTTTATAAAAATTAAATCATGAAAATCACGTTTTTAAGAAAAGAATGCCTTAAATCTCGTCCAATTTAACTCATTCAAATCCTTCAAAATTATTAATCTCACCTCTCAAATACTCTTTAAAAATCTTCGCTTCACTCATGTTTACTTAAAAAGTTTTGTTGCTATTCAAGTTCAAACGTTTTTTCTCTTTCCTCTGACGCAGCATTGTATAGAATTATGAAAACGTCCTACTCTACATCGATTCTGGATATAGCAGTTCAATCAACAATCCTGGGGCTCTTTTCATAGATAGAACAAAGTTTCAGACCAAACTTTAATTTGAACTTTAGTTAAGGCATTATTAGTTGAAATACATAGGTATGTGCTCTCCTTGATATTATTATCCCCTCGCGCAACTTGTTTCGTACACTTTTTAAGCATGATTGAAGGACAAACCATATTCATTTTCAAGTAATTCTGTTAAATATTTATTAAAATATCGTTAATTAAAACATTTAAAACACTTAAAATAGAAATTATATGTACAACTTGACAATAGAAATTTCCTGTTCGCGAAAGTAAACATTTCAATTCAACAACTTGATATTTTGTTGGATTAAGGCCTTGCATAGGTAAGAAACAAACGTTGTTTTAAAAATGGGGAGTAAGAAGGATGCCTAAAGTGTAAAATTGAAACCAGCAGGAGATTAAGTTCATCCCACTTTAATCAAAACAAGCAGCTGTCTGAGACGAATTTCGGGCTAAATTTCCCGAATTATTAAGAGAAGTACAGGTTTATAATTCAGAAGAGACTTTCACGAATGTCGTCAACAATATTAAACGGAATTTCATTTCATGTTGATTACTGTAGATACGTTACTCTATTAAAAAAATCGGGGTTGTAATTACGACATGTTAACTCGAATTTTTCCGTAGGGCATTTTTTTTCTTAATTATGTAAATGTGTAATGTATGTCACTGAATAAAGAGAATATAACTAAATAATATTACTTTAAAACATTTGTGGTGTGTTTTGTTTTCGCTAGTTATGGGAAGAATTGTACAATCACGTAAATTTAACACACCCCCCCCTTCGGATACACCCGAGAGCGTGCATAGGAATAGGAACAACGATATACTTTAATTCAAAGAGGTTTTAAGTAGATAAATATATGGTCTCTTCAATTACTTATATATACTAAATAATGCATTTCCTCCCAGAATATTTTTTTCGCGAGGGGATGCTCAGCTTTCGTTTGCCCTTGTTAATATTATAATATTAGTATATGTATTTAAGAAATCCGAACAAATGTGTTCAAATTACTTTTGTCATATTTTGATTTTGAATTTTCTTGGTGGGTTTAAACACTAAATAACGTTGTTATACTGTAAATGTGTTAACACTCATCCAGTAAAGTTATATTTGACAATGTAAGAATTGTCTGAGTTTTGTTGTTTTTCGTCATTGTGCCTTTTAATTGAAACCAATTTAAGGTGTTCTTAAACACAAAGCATTTGTGTTTTTATCACTTTATAATGGATTGCCTTTTAGCGCAATATACAGTGTATATACATTTTACATGTCGTGCGCTTTCATGTCTCATTTTCTGTGTTCTGAAAACACGAGGTAAATTAACACCTTTAGATTTAAAAAGCATTTGCTGCTTTACTTTAAACCAACAAACAAATATATTGAAAATGAAAAAGTTTTTATTTTAGTTCATGTTTTTTTTTAACAAATACATGTAGATGTGTAGATATATATAAGTGATTGATTACAAAAGGTTCTAGTGATACATTTATACAAATTTCACAGATATATTTCGCTTTTGTGTAAATGAATGGGGAAAAGCTCGGTAGATTCCACTATGATTTCTACTTGGTTGCTATTAGAAAAGAAACTATTCCGTAAATTTAAAATGGTTTTCCTTATTCTTTAAGCATCGGATGAAAAGAAAATTAAAATAAAACAAACACCGTGTAGTAAAACACAGCAATTCGAGAAGACTAGTTTGTTTGTATGAAAAACCATAACGCTTGTAAAATGCAAGAAAAATAGAAATAAACTTTTACCTCTTGTCATTAAATACATGTTATAAAAGAGGAAATTACTTACAAATATGAATTAACGATTTTTTACCGATTCTTAAAAAACTACCTTCTCACACTGAAGAGTTCACCACGGGTTTATAGTTTTTGAACGCCAAATATTGTTTATAAAAATAGTATTTAACATTTTTTTTTATAAAAATTAAATCATGAAAATCACGTTTTTAAGAAAAGAATGCCTTAAATCTCGTCCAATTTAACTCATTCAAATCCTTCAAAATTATTAATCTCACCTCTCAAATACTCTTTAAAAATCTTCGCTTCACTCATGTTTACTTAAAAAGTTTTGTTGCTATTCAAGTTCAAACGTTTTTTCTCTTTCCTCTGACGCAGCATTGTATAGAATTATGAAAACGTCCTACTCTACATCGATTCTGGATATAACAGTTCAATCAACAATCCTGGGGCTCTTTTCATAGATAGAACAAAGTTTCAAACCAAACTTTAATTTGAACTTTAGTTAAGGCATTATTAGTTGAAATACATAGGTATGTGCTCTCCTTGATATTATTATCCCCTCGCGCAACTTGTTTCGTACACTTTTTAAGCATGGTTGAAGGACAAACCATATTCATTTTCAAGTAATTCTGTTAAATATTTATTAAAATATCGTTAATTAAAACATTTAAAACACTTAAAATAGAAATTATATGTACAACTTGACAATAGAAATTTCCTGTTCGCGAAAGTAAACATTTCAATTCAACAACTTGATATTTTGTTGGATTAAGGCCTTGCATAGGTAAGAAACAAACGTTGTTTTAGAAATGGGGAGTAAGAAGGATGCCTAAAGTGTAAAATTGAAGCCAGCAGGAGATTAAGTTCATCCCACTTTAATCAAAACAAGCAGCTGTCTGAGACGAATTTCGGGCTAAATTTCCCGAATTATTAAGAGAAGTACAGGTTTATAATTCAGAAGAGACTTTCACGAATGTCGTCAACAATATTAAACGGAATTTCATTTCATGTTGATTACTGTAGATACGTTACTCTATTAAAAAAATCGGGGTTGTAATTACGACATGTTAACTCGAATTTTTCCGTAGGGCATTTTTTTTCTTAATTATGTAAATGTGTAATGTATGTCACTGAATAAAGAGAATATAACTAAATAATATTACTTTAAAACATTTGTGGTGTGTTTTGTTTTCGCTAGTTATGGGAAGAATTGTACAATCACGTAAATTTAACACCCCCCCCCCCTTCGGATACACCCGAGAGCGTGCATAGGAATAGGAACAACGATATACTTTAATTCAAAGAGGTTTTAAGTAGATAAATATATGGTCTCTTCAATTACTTGTATATACTAAATAATGCATTTCCTCCCAGAATATTTTTTTCGCGAGGAGATGCTCCGCTTTCGTTTGCCCTTGTTAATATTATAATATTAGTATATGTATTTAAGAAATCCGAACAAATGTGTTCAAATTACTTTTGTCATATTTTGATTTTGAATTTTCTTGGTGGGTTTAAACACTAAATAACGTTGTTATACTGTAAATGTGTTAACACTCATCCAGTAAAGTTATATTTGACAATGTAAGAATTGTCTGAGTTTTGTTGTTTTTCGTCATTGTGCCTTTTAATTGAAACCAATTTAAGGTGTTCTTAAACACAAAGCATTTGTGTTTTTATCACTTTATAATGGATTGACTTTTAGCGCAATATACAGTGTATATATATTTTACATGTGTTATTTAATATTATAACTTTAAGGGACATTTTTAAATTCTTTAATAAAATTTTGTGTTTATCAAATTAGTTTGAATTGCTGATATCAGAACGTATGTCTGTCTAAACTCGAATGTGTTATCATTATATTAGTTAAGAGCCACCTACTGTAACACACTTAAAAAGGAACATTTATATTTGCATAGCAAGCGCATTTTCATTTTGTTCAACTGTCTGAAGAGCCGACATAGCTGAAAGCGCTAACAGTAAAATCAATAAAAAATTGATTCTAAAAGTTTTATAAACTCGTTAAGATATAATTATGGTATTTGTTTAATTCTTTAATTTCAAAGTATTTTACCTGATATCATTTGCAGTCATGATAATCCGAATGTTAAACTCCGTAATTAGCAAAGATATAAAAAAATAGCTTCCTTAAAGCTGAACACCGCTCGTAAATAGGCAACGTCATCCAGGTACCTGGTATATAGAGCCTTCGATTTCGTTTCACCCGATTGCACACCTTAAACTCGTGGCCGATGTTTAGTATTTCTTTCCTGGTCTTTTAGTGGAATGACAAAGATAGAGAAAGTCGCTTTTTTTTAGTTTAATGGACCGGGTCCGACCGGCATACCTCATGGCTGAAAGTTTTTTTTCTTAAAGATATCACTCTCTTCAAACAGTTTTGCCCTGTCGTACACTTTTCTTAAAGCTGCTACGTCCAATATCATATCAATATTTTTTTTACGCTTTTAAACGATTGATATGCCAAGTATGTTTTAAATAATAAACATTGCAGTAGTTGTCTCGGTCAATTAATTATAGCCATATTTCAATGATAGAAATGATGTACAATTTTAATTAAAAAAGACATAAAAAGGGCATCGAATTATTCCGCCTCATATTCAAATTCGCCACTGACGTTGAGGCTGGGATTATTGTATTACCACTTTGACATCGCTTTTAATAGAGTCTAAATAAATGTGAGAAAATGTTCTGGCAAATAAAAAATAAACATGGGTACATTTTGTTCACTATTATTTCTGAAGTTTGTTTTGCTTACAGTGTACATGTACAATCGATGAATAACATGCGTGTTGATCATGAATAAATCCAAACATTTGGAGGACGAAAGCAAGGGGTTCCCTTTCCTAAACATTCCCATGATGCATTTTGATTTGTGGTTTTTTTTTGGTATGCCCATAAAGAAATTGTTTTTATTGACTTTGAATATTACTAACTTTAAAAGGATACCGATTTTGCTGGTGTAAATTGGTAACAGTTTATAACTTTCTAATGTAATTGGTTTGTATGAAAAATTATGTGATACTGTTATAGCTAAAAGAATCTTCAATGCAGCTTTAAGTCATTTTTTAATCGAAAAAATGAAGATTCGAGCGTTTATCAATATTTCATTTTTTCACTTTACTGTAAACCACTGACTGTTCTTTATTATGAAACTGTTAAAATTAAGATATTTTTTAGACTTATTGTGGTCTTAAAGCCCGATGCACACACACACACACACACACACACACACACACACACACACACACACACACAAAGCTTGAATTGTATGCAATAAACAAAATTAAAATAATCTGTTGTACCTTTAAATGGTTTATCATTCAGAAACATTGACATTACCAAAACCCTCATTAGGAGATTATATAATTAGAATAACCAAAATTTTTTTCAAACAATGAAATCTTAAATCTTAAGAAGTTATCGACACTTTCCACGTCGACCGACAAAATTATTGCCGTTATATAGTTTTCATCTTGTTCTCATCAACAAATCTAAGATATATAGTGACGCGCCAAGGAAAAACCTCCCTTATCTCAATTATAACGTAACGTCAAAATACGCGTCTAAATACCACAACGACGTTAACGCTGTATTGTCATCTGCCATGTGTTTCACTTCCGTGTTCAAGCATTTGTTACAACGTTATGAAGGAATTTCTGCTAAGCCTTAATAAAGTTTTGCATCACCAATGATTTTCTTTAATTAAAAATATCGTATGTTTAGAAATAAATAAATTAGGGCTAAACAAGGGTTGAAATATATATGTCCTTTTCAAATACATGTAAATAACAAAGAATGTTGACCTAAGTTATGCTGAACAAGAAAATTGTCGGGGCTTCTAAGTTAATTTTTTGTGATATTAAAACACTACGTTATTTTCATTCATTCGATCTTAATAAAATATAAAATACTAAAAATAATTTTTAAATTTATTGATAAATTAGAATAATGCAGATCACTGGGTTTCTTTTCTAAACAGACGTGATGCTGAACTGACAATCCGATCTAAATGTCGTGCGCTTTCATGTCTCATTTTCTGTGATCTGAAAACACGAGGTAAATTAACACCTTTAGATTTAAAAAGCATTTGCTGCTTTACTTTAAACCAACAAACAAATATATTGAAAATGAAAAAGTTTTTATTTTAGTTCATGTTTTTTTTTTTAACAAATACATGTAGATGTGTTGTAAACGACAACCTAACATTACCGGTGACACGAATGATTTGTATTTCAGCTGTTACTGTAGCAATAAATAAACAAAAAAATCTTTCTTGTGTGATAAATAATAAATACCTGCATACTGTACAAACTTTTGATAAATTAAATTCAAGCACTAAACTAAAAACAATATACGCATTTCTAGAAATAACTTTTTAACTTCAATTCTCGTATAGCTGGTTATGGCTTCCCTATTTAACAGAACAAAACAAATCACTTGCGAAATACACGTGTATTGAAGCTAGTCAGAGATACAGCAATACCTTTCATCTTGGGTTTTACACACAACAGGTTTTATTGTCTTCTTTATTCTTTAGCTGGCATTGTATTTTACAACTACATGTAACTCTGTATATTTGAACGCTTCAACAGATGTTAAACAACGTAGTATTCAAATAAAAGGTAAGAATGATGAAAAACATAAAAAAACACTGCAAAAAAACCTTATTGTCCAACATATATGCCTATTTTCTTCGGACTTGGCAAACAGCTAGAGAAAGACACCTTTTCCTTGCTGATTTGATTGAAAGGTAGAGCACGTGGACTCTAACTGGGGTCTCTCACAATGTGAATTGCTTTAACAAACATATTGAAACTATATATTAAAATCTCTCAATCTCTCTCTCTCTCTCTCTCTCTCTCTCTCTCTCTCTCTCTCTCTCTCTCTCTTATGATGATCATTAAAAAATCGAACAGAAATTGATGCAGTTTTCTTAATTTCTTGGAACAAAATTAATGATGTCTTAATCAAATGTTAAAAGCAGCTTGATTAAGATGAAGTTAAAAACTTTTAGACAAAAACGGAAGACACTTTTTTATACAGATTCACTGATTCTACGCGCTATAAAAATGAATATACAACTTGAGCATGTACAATAAGAAAATAGATTTTAAAATCAAACTAAATATAAAACTGTAGTCTTTTTGGAAAAGTATAATTGTTTCATTTTACAATGTAAACAATATGTTAGCAAATTCAAAAGTTATTACATCCAGAAGTTATTACAACCAGATTTCTTGTATGGCCTGTCTAAATCTCATGTAGAAATCAGAGGCAGATCCAGCAGTATGGAAAAGAGAGGGGGTTCTATTCGATGAAAATCATCACGTGTAAATTTCAGTTTTCGTCAAATAACAAGGACATAAATTTGAACGGAAAATTTAACAAAAATTTATCTCGTCACGATCTATTTCAACATCAAAGTGCACTGCATGAAGGCAAGTCCTGCCAATTTTTATTTACCCATTGTTTAGCAATATGTTTTGGTAAGGAAGATCTCTAGCCTCAATAAACAAGTCTACAGCAATGAGAAAATGCGTCTATGCTAAATAGAAAAAGTCACCTATGAAACAAACAATAATTCAGACTAATTACAAAAAGCTATTATAATAATGGAATTTTTTGGTGTTTTTTTTATCTCTTTGAAGTTTTTAAAGATTCTAAACTATTTTTTTAATTTTGATATTCTTTCGAATGCCTTGTTAAATAAAGGTCTAAATGATCGGATATGACAAAAAGTGGGGATAATGTATCTGCTAAATAGATGGTACATGTCTAATACAATTGTACAACCATTGCCTCACATGGAACTTGAATGGGTGAGCTACATCATCAGGCACTAGTGCAGATGCGATCATATTCAGGAAAGTTTTGAAAAGTTGTACATTTTCATTCTAATTTATAAACCCTTTTCACGGTATTTTTGTAACAAAATTTCCGATTATTGGAAAGTTTAAACAAAAAATGTTGGGTTTTTTTTGTGTTTCATGCGGTTATGAAGGTAGTTAGCATCTCAGAAAAATAACATGACTCGCATAGGCGGGTTTTGTAATTTTCTTTTGTATCATACATGTACCGTATGATATCTTCTTTGTATTTTTATGTATGAAACGGAGTGAACTTATCTATTTTAGTTACTTAAGTTATAGCTGACATTTAATTAGCTATACAATACATTTGAACTCAGCTTTTAAAAGAAAAACGAATGCATGTTCTCATACGCGAATGTCGTTTTACTCGATCGTGTAGAACTTCTGGCTTGTCAGTTCAAAACTGTATGAAGTATAATCGATTTTCTTAAGAAATAGAGAAGAAAATACATCGTGTATTTCATAATAAATCTGTGTTTTTAGCAATGCTTCAGTTTATGTAATTTTTTTGTTTTTCACATGTTTACTCAGTGTAATAAACACAAAAAACTGAAGGGAAGTACTTTACTTCCATAAAATATAAATATTTTTTTTCATAAGCCGTTGTACAAAATTCTTTAAGTACGCAATTTTTTTAAGCATTTATTTGAGATAATCAAAGTATTTATATTATAGATGGGAAAATCGGCTTTAAATAAGCATTCAAAGTTTAAAAAAAAATCATGTCCCAGAGAAAGGGGGGGGGGGTTCCGACCCTCGAACCCCCCCCCCCCTCTGGATCCAAATAGAAATTTTAGAAAGTGTGAAATAAGGCATTAACCATGCATGCAGTTGTTCTCTGAATGATGATTTAAGCTTTATTCCGCTTTTTATCCTGCAACATGGTGTAGAAATATTATGTCTTAATAAACAGAATATTCAATTCAGCATTGTTGGACAATTGTTTGTAACAATTCAGACATATACATGTACGATGTTCAGTTGCGAGGTATAGTCATACTTTCTTGTGGCTTTGAAAACATTAAAAACAAGGATGAAATTTGATAAATGAAATTCAAAAAATAAAATTCACCCCTTACTTGTTTTTAACAAGTTATGTTAACAAACATATTGAAACTATATATTAAAATATCTCTCTCTCTCTCTCTCTCTCTCTCTCTCTCTCTCTCTCTCTCTCTTATGATGATCATTAAAAAATCGAACAGAAATTGATGCAGTTTTCTTAATTTCTTGGAACAAAATTAATGATGTCTTAATCAAATGTTAAAAGCAGCTTGATTAAGATGAAGTTAAAAACTTTTAGACAAAAACGGAAGACACTTTTTTATACAGATTCACTGATTCTACGCGCTATAAAAATGAATATACAACTTGAGCATGTACAATAAGAAAATAGATTTTAAAATCAAACTAAATATAAAACTGTAGTCTTTTTGGAAAAGTATAATTGTTTCATTTTACAATGTAAACAATATGTTAGCAAATTCAAAAGTTATTACATCCAGAAGTTATTACAACCAGATTTCTTGTATGGCCTGTCTAAATCTCATGTAGAAATCAGAGGCAGATCCAGCAGTATGGAAAAGAGAGGGGGTTCTATTCGATGAAAATCATCACGTGTAAATTTCAGTTTTCGTCAAATAACAAGGACATAAATTTGAACGGAAAATTTAACAAAAATTTATCTCGTCACGATCTATTTCAACATCAAAGTGCACTGCATGAAGGCAAGTCCTGCCAATTTTTATTTACCCATTGTTTAGCAATATGTTTTGGTAAGGAAGATCTCTAGCCTCAATAAACAAGTCTACAGCAATGAGAAAATGCGTCTATGCTAAATAGAAAAAGTCACCTATGAAACAAACAATAATTCAGACTAATTACAAAAAGCTATTATAATAATGGAATTTTTTGGTGTTTTTTTTATCTCTTTGAAGTTTTTAAAGATTCTAAACTATTTTTTTAATTTTGATATTCTTTCGAATGCCTTGTTAAATAAAGGTCTAAATGATCGGATATGACAAAAAGTGGGGATAATGTATCTGCTAAATAGATGGTACATGTCTAATACAATTGTACAACCATTGCCTCACATGGAACTTGAATGGGTGAGCTACATCATCAGGCACTAGTGCAGATGCGATCATATTCAGGAAAGTTTTGAAAAGTTGTACATTTTCATTCTAATTTATAAACCCTTTTCACGGTATTTTTGTAACAAAATTTCCGATTATTGGAAAGTTTAAACAAAAAATGTTGGGTTTTTTTTGTGTTTCATGCGGTTATGAAGGTAGTTAGCATCTCAGAAAAAAAACATGACTCGCATAGGCGGGTTTTGTAATTTTCTTTTGTATCATACATGTACCGTATGATATCTTCTTTGTATTTTTATGTATGAAACGGAGTGAACTTATCTATTTTAGTTACTTAAGTTATAGCTGACATTTAATTAGCTATACAATACATTTGAACGCAGCTTTTAAAAGAAAAACGAATGCATGTTCTCATACGCGAATGTCGTTTTACTCGATCGTGTAGAACTTCTGGCTTGTCAGTTCAAAACTGTATGAAGTATAATCGATTTTCTTAAGAAATAGAGAAGAAAATACATCGTGTATTTCATAATAAATCTGTGTTTTTAGCAATGCTTCAGTTTATGTAATTTTTTTGTTTTTCACATGTTTACTCAGTGTAATAAACACAAAAAACTGAAGGGAAGTACTTTACTTCCATAAAATATAAATATTTTTTTTCATAAGCCGTTGTACAAAATTCTTTAAGTACGCAATTTTTTTAAGCATTTATTTGAGATAATCATAGTATTTATATTATAGATGGGAAAATCGGCTTTAAATAAGCATTCAAAGTTTAAAAAAAAATCATGTCCCAGAGAAAGGGGGGGGGGGGGGTTCCGACCCTCGAACCCCCCCCCCCCCTCTGGATCCAAATAGAAATTTTAGAAAGTGTGAAATAAGGCATTAACCATGCATGCAGTTGTTCTCTGAATGATGATTTAAGCTTTATTCCGCTTTTTATCCTGCAACATGGTGTAGAAATATTATGTCTTAATAAACAGAATATTCAATTCAGCATTGTTGGACAATTGTTCGTAACAATTCAGACATATACATGTACGATGTTCAGTTGCGAGGTATAGTCATACTTTCTTGTGGCTTTGAAAACATTAAAAACAAGGATGAAATTTGATAAATGAAATTCAAAAAATAAAATTCACCCCTTACTTGTTTTTGACTTTTTTAAATGTTCCTATACAAAACTGGCAAGTTATACGGTTATACGGCGATTAAAGATTAGAGTACTAAGGCAGAGTAGATACTTCCGATAATTCTCCAGAACAGATATAGGGGCCGAACAATATTGCTCGAACAGACAGGCGGACAACGTGATAGTAATTTTTTTTAGAATTTTTATCTACAATTCTAAAAGCATTTTTATTTACAAATTCAAAACACATTTATTCATGACTGCATAACATGTCATACCTTGTACATTTAATATAACGCTGTTCAGTTTTATGTATTCCAAATAATGACTTTGCCTATATATGAAATGATAAATCGGAAACAGAGACTTTTATGTGTACAGATGTATCCAGGCAATATGCAACATTAGGCTGTACAAAAAATGAGTTTAGCGACCTAGAAAGATTTAACCAGTAGGTATTACACGTATGAGGCAGACATATACTTTCATAGCCGAATCCGACCTTTTGTGACCATTATGTGGAAAGATGTTACTATTGTACTTGTTCCCCGGCTCAGAACGAATATAAAACTTTTAGTTGGCTAATTTTTTATTTGTAATTTGAAACATTACAATGTAACATGCACGATCCATAAAATTTTTCCGGGGGGGATGTCCGAGGGATATCTAAATTTGTAAGGGGGGCGGGGCAGAGGCTTTTTCTTGGTAATTTTAGTATTTAAATTCCAGAAATTTGGAATTTCTAAGGGGAGGGGTCTAGACCCCTACCCCACCCCACCCCCCACCCCCGATACATCTGCGCGTGATTAAAACCTATAACACCATCTTAGGTTTTAAGTATATGATAGTGTGAATTATTATGCTTTCTGCCAGTTTTTCTTTCTATATTAAATACTCATTTACTTTTGCATACCGGTAGTATACTAAGGGATTATGTAGCTTAAGCATACTTTGCCAAAATAGAGCACGGCGAATGTTTTGTAGGAAAACTTTAAGTCTCCGGCTTGTGTACTATTTATCAAACCCTTACTTCTTTTTAGGCATAGTACATGCACAATACAACACGTATTATTTACATCATATTCAAGAAAAATGCGGAGATTATATATATATATATATATATATATATATATATATATATATATATATATATATATATATATATATATATATATATTAATTTTTTAATCATTTGTACCATACCATACCTCGAATATTATTATAAATTGTTTGAAATACACTGAATAAGAATAAGATAGTGAATATGAATATATTGTAATTGAAATATGTATAGTAATTATAGCTACAATTCTGTAGGCTATATTTGCGCGGTCGACGTCAAATTGTCAAAATTTTCAGTTCAGGGAGGTTTTTACTTGGCGCCAAGCAAAAGCCTCCCTTAACTAAAAATTTTGACAATTTCAGTTTTTTTTATTTATTCTTATAGAGATTTTTTTCTGGTTCTAATGATATTCAGCATTACATATGTTTCTCATTATTAAGGTGTTGCAAGAACGCATTAAAATAAAGAAATATATGCTTTTACTTATTACTTATATCATCATTGTATCAATATTTTGCTTTTTTGTTTACAGTATTTTCATAAATATGACATATTGTCATAGTTTTATCATTCCTAAGAAACAGTAATCATACTCAAATTAAGAACCCTGCTTCTGTCTATGTCGTATGGCTTCATCATGTGTTGTCTTACATGTATTACAGGTACAAAATGATAGCTTATCGGATCAAAGTTAGTTTTACCTACTGAGCTTGTTGGAGTAGAACAACAATCATTTATAAGCATTTATACAACAAGCATTAATACAGGTAAATATTTTGCTGTTAAATTTTATGTTCATTTTAAAGATGTTTCTGATACTGTTTCTGATACTGTGATAAAAGGCTAATTTTAAGTAAAGTAGCAGTTTGTAATTTGTTTGGCTCGGGTTTGTTGCTTTTTCTATCATAACTGACATATATTGCATGATAATATGGAAGATTTAAAAAATATCTTTAATTTCAACAGCTCAATTATGAATAAATATATTTTACCTAATTTGACAGCTTAAATACCTTATTTACATTAAACCTACATAGTTAAACTGCACATATCAAGGATCTTTATAACAATGTGATACATAGTAACGTGGATTCGACTTTACACATTTTGTATATCTATATTTTTTTCTAAAATCAATAGTCTAACAAGTCTACATTAAAAGTCTTATGACATCAATATCATCCACGAACACAGGTATGCCGTAAACAAACATTATTCTGTAAAGCAGGGTCTAAGAACTTGATAAGAGGTAAATAGATCTGTTATTAATATGCGTAAATTACATTTGTTATCAGATTGAGGATATAATATCCACAACGATATATTTTTGGTTGTATCGAATACTCTTTTGAATACTTAAGTTTTTGTTTTGCACGGTACTTTTCTCGATATACTAATTTTATTCCTTCCATATTCTATTTCTCTATACAAGTATAAATTATGTTATAGAAAAGAACTACTGTGTACTGGATTTCGTCCCATTTTTTGGCAAATCTTTCTGCAAACGATTTTGTCCAGTTTTGAGTTTGCCCAGACACAGTTTCTGGTATTTTATTAACACGGCAATTTAACCTTAGAACCATTTTAACAAGAGCTTGGACTTTGGGTAGTTGTGTCAAACAGCAATGTGACGTAGGCATGTCTATTTCATTGCTAAGCACTCAGCCATGGTTCTTTGAAATCAACAAGATTTGTCTGGTGTTTGAGATAAGACTACGCAATCTGTGTATATTTCATTTGAAACCAGCGTCATTTTTAATTTGTTTTTGACGCAAGTTAAAAAAGATAGTTACATGCATCCTACCGAAAGTCCAAGGTCTTGTTAAAATTGTTCAATTGGGATTCGTCAATGCTATAATCAGTGGTTTTAACCAGCAACTGAACACAATAGGTAACTTTAATCTGGCATTCAGAAGTTGGAGTTCTATTCGCTTTTCGCTATTCACTATTCGAATAGCGAATAGAATTCTCTGGTCGGTTCGCTATTCAAATTACCGTAAACATGCTAATAAACGTAAATTCAAAAGTCCACATAAACTTTCCTTTTTCAATGTTAAGAAACAGTTATATATTAAAAATCATATCTTGCTGACCAGACCTGAACATTGACATAATTAGCTAGCCTGGCGAAAAGGTAAGAAATTCATCAAATTCTATTGCAATGGGGATATCTTTCAAGAGGCTGGCTAACACCCTGTATCCCATATTTGGGCCTTCATTTTTAGTGAGGATGGGGCCCCGGGAATGTCCATTGACCCTCAAAAGGAATTGGGTTTACACGGCCATTAACAGGCTTAGCTAGCCTGGCGAAAATTGGAAATCTCGTATAATACAGTTATAATGGGATATCTTTTAAGGGCTGGCCAAGTAGCGCAGTGGACAATGCACTCGCTTTTCACCGCTGCGACCCGAGTTTGATCGACAGTGGCTGTATGTGACAGGGTATGGTGGTCGCCCGCTTGGACACGTGGGTTTTCTCCGGGCACTCCGGCTTCCTCCCACAGCAATGATCCCCTCGCGCTAACATCCGTGCCAACGAGAGATATTAATATAAGTTGTAGAACTTGTTTATCAATCGTTGTAAAATAAATAAAGTTCAGTTTTTAAGGGCTGGCTAATACCCTGTATCCCATATTTGGGCCTTCATGTTTGGTGAGGATGGGGCCCCTGGAATGCCCAGTCGACCCTCAAAAGGAATTGGGTTTACACTGCCATTAACAGGCTTAGCAAGTCTGGCGAAAAAAGGAAATTTCGTATAATACAGTTATAATGGGATATCTTTCGAGGGGCTGGTTAACCCCCTGTATCCCATATTTGGGCCTTCATATTTAGTGAGGATGGGACCACGGGAATGCCCAGTCGACCCTCAAAAGGAATTGGGTTTACACGGCCATTAACAAGCTTAGCTAGCCTGGCGAAAATAGGAAATTTCGTATAATACAGTTATAATGGGATATCTTTCAAGGGGCTGGCTAACACCCTGTATCCCATATTTGGGCCTTCATTTTTAGTGAGGATGGGGCCCCGGGAATGTCCATTGACCCTCAAAAGGAATTGGGTTTACACGGCCATTAACAGGCTTAGCTAGCCTGGCGAAAATTGGAAATCTCGTATAATACAGTTATAATGGGATATCTATTAAGGGCTGGCTAATACCCTGTATCCCATATTTGGGCCTTCATGTTTGATGAGGATGGGGCCCCGTGAATGCCCAGTCGAACTTCAAAAGGAATTGGGTTTACACGACCAATAACAGACTTAGCTGGCCTGGCGAAAATAGGAAATTTCGTATAATACATTTGTAACGGGATATCTTTCAAGGGGCTGGCTAACCCCCTGTATCCCATATTTGGGCCTTCATTTTTGGTGAGGATGGGGCCCCGGGGATGTCAAGTCGACCCTCAAAAGGAATTGGGTTTACACGGCCATGAACAGGCTAAGCTAGCCTGGCGAAAATAGGAAATTTCGTATAATACAGTTATAATGGGATATCTTTCAAGGGGCTGGCTAACCCCCTGTATCCCATATTTGGGCCTTCATTTTTAGTGAGGATGGGGTCCTGGGAATGTCCAGTCGACGCTCAAAAAGAATTGGGTTTACACAGCCATTAACAGGCTTAGCTAGCCTGGCGAAAATACGAAATTTCGTATAATACAGTTATAGTGGGATATCTTTCAAGGGGCTGCCTAAACCCCTGTATCCCATATTTGGGCCTTCATATTTTGTGAGGATGGGGCCCCGGAAATTTCCAGTCGACTCTCAAAAGGAATTGGGTTTACACGGCCATGAACAGGCGTACCTAGCCTGACGAAAATAGGAAATTTCGTATAATACAGTTATAATGGGATAACTTTCAAGGGGCTGGCTTACCCCCAGTATCCCATATGTGGGCCTTCATATTTGGTGAGGATGGGGCCCCGGGAATGTCCAGTCGACCCTCAAAAGGAATTGGGTTTACACGGCCATTAACAGGCTTTGCTAGCCTGGCGAATATACGAAATTTCGTATAATACAATTATAGTGGGATATCTTTCGAGGGGCTGGCTAACCCCCTGTATCCCATATTTGGGCCTTCATAATTTCTGAGGATGGGGCCCCGGGAATGTCCAGTCGACCCTCAAAAGGAATTGGGTTCACACGGCCATTATCAGGCTTACCTAGCCTGGCGAAAAAAGGAAATTTCGTATAATACAGTTATAATGGGATATCTTTCGAGGGGCTGGTTAACCCCCTGTATCCCATATTTGGGCCTTCATATTTAGTGAGGATGGGACCACGGGAATGCCCAGTCGACCCTCAAAAGGAATTGGGTTTACACGGCCATTAACAAGCTTAGCTAGCCTGGCGAAAATAGGAAATTTCGTATAATACAGTTATAATGGGATATCTTTCAAGGGGCTGGCTAACACCCTGTATCCCATATTTGGGCCTTCATTTTTAGTGAGGATGGGGCCCCGGGAATGTCCATTGACCCTCAAAAGGAATTGGGTTTACACGGCCATTAACAGGCTTAGCTAGCCTGGCGAAAATTGGAAATCTCGTATAATACAGTTATAATGGGATATCTATTAAGGGCTGGCTAATACCCTGTATCCCATATTTGGGCCTTCATGTTTGATGAGGATGGGGCCCCGTGAATGCCCAGTCGAACTTCAAAAGGAATTGGGTTTACACGACCAATAACAGACTTAGCTGGCCTGGCGAAAATAGGAAATTTCGTATAATACATTTGTAACGGGATATCTTTCAAGGGGCTGGCTAACCCCCTGTATCCCATATTTGGGCCTTCATTTTTGGTGAGGATGGGGCCCCGGGGATGTCAAGTCGACCCTCAAAAGGAATTGGGTTTACACGGCCATGAACAGGCTAAGCTAGCCTGGCGAAAATAGGAAATTTCGTATAATACAGTTATAATGGGATATCTTTCAAGGGGCTGGCTAACCCCCTGTATCCCATATTTGGGCCTTCATTTTTAGTGAGGATGGGGTCCCGGGAATGTCCAGTCGACGCTCAAAAAGAATTGGGTTTACACAGCCATTAACAGGCTTAGCTAGCCTGGCGAAAATACGAAATTTCGTATAATACAGTTATAGTGGGATATCTTTCAAGGGGCTGCCTAAACCCCTGTATCCCATATTTGGGCCTTCATATTTTGTGAGGATGGGGCCCCGGAAATGTCCAGTCGACTCTCAAAAGGAATTGGGTTTACACGTCCATGAACAGGCGTACCTAGCCTGACGAAAATAGGAAATTTCGTATAATACAGTTATAATGGGATAACTTTCAAGGGGCTGGCTTACCCCCAGTATCCCATATGTGGGCCTTCATATTTGGTGAGGATGGGGCCCCGGGAATGTCCAGTCGACCCTCAAAAGGAATTGGGTTTACACGGCCATTAACAGGCTTTGCTAGCCTGGCGAATATACGAAATTTCGTATAATACAATTATAGTGGGATATCTTTCGAGGGGCTGGCTAACCCCCTGTATCCCATATTTGGGCCTTCATAATTTCTGAGGATGGGGCCCCGGGAATGTCCAGTCGACCCTCAAAAGGAATTGGGTTTACACGGCCATGAACAGGCTGACCTAGCCTGGCGAAAATAGGAAATTTCGTATAATACAGTTATAATGGGATATCTTTCAAGGGGCTGGCTAACACCCTGTATCCCATATTTGGGCCTTCATTTTTGGTGAGGATGGGGCCCAGGGAATGTCCATTGACCCTCAAAAGGAATTGGGTTTACACGACCATTAACAGGCTTAGCTAGCCTGGCCAAAAATTGGAAATTTCGTATAATACAGTTATACTGGGATATCTTTCAAGGGCTGGCTAATACCTTTTATCCCATATTTGGGCCTTCATATTTGGTGAGGATGGGTCCCCGGGAATGTCCAGTCGACTCTCAAAAGGAATTGGGTTTACACGGCCATGAACAGGCTTATCTAGCCTGGCGAAAATAGGAAATTTGGTATAATACAGTTATAATGGGATATCTTTCAAGGGGCTGGCTAACACCCTGTATCCCATATTTGGGCCCTCATGTTTGGTGAGGATTGGGCCCAGGGAATACCCAGTCGACCTTCAAAAGGAATTGGGTTTACACGGCCATTAACAGGCTAAGCTAGCCTGGCGAAAATAGGAAATTTTGAATAATACAGTTATAATGGGATATCTTTCGAGGGGCTGGCTAACCCCCTGTATCCCATATTTGGTCCTTCATATTTGGTGAGGATGGGGCCTGGGGAATACCCAGTCGACCCTCAAAAGGAATTGGGTTTACACGGCCAGGAACAGGCTAAGATAGCCGGGCGAAAATAGGAAATTTCGTATAATACAGTTATAATGGGATATCTTTCAAGGGGCTGGCTAACACCCTGTATCCCATATTTGGGCCTTCCTTTTTGGTGAGGATGGGGCCCCGGGAATGTCCAGTCGACTCTCAAAAGGAATTGGGTTCACACGGCCATTAACAGGCTTATCTAGCCTGGCGAAAATAGGAAATTTGGTATAATACAGTTATAATGGGATATCTTTCGAGGGGCTGGCTAACCCCCTGTATCCCATATTTGGTCCTTCATATTTTGTGAGGATGGGGCCCCGGGAATGTCCAGTCGACGTTCAAAAGGAATTGGATTTACACGGCCATGAAGACGCTTAGATAGCCGGGCGAAAATAGGAAATTTCGTATAATACAGTTATAATGGGATATCTTTCAAGGGGCTGGCTAACACCCTGTATCCCATATTTGGGCCTTCATTTTTGGTGAGGATGGGGCCCCGGGAATGTCCATTGACCCTCAAAAGGAATTGGGTTTACAGGGCCATTAACAGGCTCAGCTAGCTTGGCGAAAATTGGAAATTTCGTATAATACAGTTATAATCGGATATCTTTCAAGGGCTGGCTAATACCCTGTATCCCATATTTGGGCCTTCATGTTTGGTGAGGATTGGGCCCTGGGAATACCCAGTCGACCCTCAAATGGAATTGGGTTTACACGGCCACGAACAGGCTTAGCTAGCCTGGCGAAAATAGGAAATTTTGAATAATACAGTTATAATGGGATATCGTTCGAGGGGCTGGCTAACCCCCTGTATCCCATATTTGGGCGTTCATTTTTGGTGAGGATGGGGCCCCGGGAATGCCCAGTCGATCCTCAAAGGAAATGGGTTTACACGGCCATTAACAGGCTTAGCTAGCCTGGCGAAAATAGGAAATTTCGTATAATACAGTTATAATGGGATATCTTTCAAGGGGCTGGTAAACCCCTGTATCCCATATTTGGGCCTTCATTTTTGGTGAGGATGGGGCCCCTGGAATGTCCATTGACCCTCAAAAGGAATTGGGTTTACACGACCATTAACAGGATTAGCTAGCCTGACGAAAATAGGAAATGTTGTATAATACAGTTATAATGGGATATCTTTCAAGGGGCTGGCTAACACCTTGTATCCCATATTTGGGCCTTCATTTTTAGTGAGGGTGGGGCCCCGGGACTGTCCATTGACCCTCAAAAGGAATTGGGTTCACACGGCCATTATCAGGCTTAGCTAGCCTGGTAAAAATAGGAAATTTTGAATAATAGAGTTATAATGGGATATCTTTTAAGGGGCTGGCTAACCCCCTGTATCCCATATTTGGGCCTTCATATTTATTGAGGATGGGACCCGGGGAATGCCGAGTCGACCCTCAAAAGGAATTGGGTCTACACGGCCATTAACAGGCTAAGCTAGCCTGGCGAAAATAGGAAATTTCGTATAATACAGTTATAATGGGATATCTTTCAAGGGGCTGGCTAACACCCTGTATCCCATATTTGGGCCTTCATTTTTGGTGAGGATGGGGTCCCGGGAATGTCCAGTCGTCCCTCAAAAGGAATTGGGTTTACACGGCCATGAACAGGCGTACCTAGCCTGACGAAAATAGGAAATTTCGTATAATACAGTTATAATGGGATATCTTTCAAGGGGCTGGCGTACCCCCTGTATCCCATATTTGGGCCTTCATTTTTTGTGAGGATGGGGCCCAGGGAATGTCCATTGACCCTCAAAAGGAATTGGGTTTACACGGCCATTAACAGGCTTAGCTAGCCTGGCCAAAAATTGGAAATTTCGTATAATACAGTTATACTGGGATATCTTTCAAGGGCCGGCTAATACCCTTTTTCCCATATTTGGGCCTTCATATTTGGTGAGGATGGGGCCCCGGGAATGTCCAGTCGGCTCTCAAAAGGAATTGGGTTTACACGGCCATTAACAGGCTTAGCTAGCCTGGCGAAAATAGGAAATTTTAAATAATACAGTTATAATGAGATATCTTTCGAGGGGCTGGCTAACGCCCTGTATCCCATATTTGGGCCTTCATATTTGGCGAGGATGGTGCCCCGGGTATGTCCAGTCGATCCTCAAAAGGAATTGGGTTTACACGGCCATTTACAGGCTTTGCTAGCCTGGCGAAAATACGAAATTTCGTATAATACAGTTATAGTGGGATATCTTTCAAGGGGCTGGCAAACACCCTGTATCCCATATTTGGGCCTTCATAATTTCTGAGGATGGGGCCCCGGGAATGTCCAGTCAACCCTCAAAAGGAATTGGGTTTACACGGCCATGAACAGGCTTACCTAGCCTGGCGAAAATAGGAAATTTCGTATAATACAGTTATAATGGGATATCTTTCAAGGGGATGGCTAACACCCTGTATCCCATATTTGGGCCTTCATTTTTGGTGAGGATGGGGCCCCGGGAATGTCCACTGACCCTCAAAAGGAATTGGGTCTACACGGCCATTAACAGGCTTAGCTAGCCTGGCCAAAAATTGGAAATTTCGTATAATACAGTTATACTGGGATATCTTTCAAGGGCTGGCTAATACCCTTTTTCCCATATTTGGGCCTTCATATTTGGTGAGGATGGGGCCCCGGGAATGTCCAGTCGACTCTCAAAAGGAATTGGGTTTACACGGCCATTAACAGGCTTATCTAGCCTGGCGAAAATAGGAAATTTGGTAAAATACAGTTATAATGGGATATCTTTCAAGGGGCTGGCTAACACCCTGTATCCCATATTTGGGCCCTCATGTTTGGTGAGGATGGGGCCCAGGGAATACCCAGTCGACACACAAAAGGAATTGGGTTTACACGGCCATTAACAGGCTTAGCTAGCCTGGCGAAAATAGGAAATTTTGAATAATACAGTTATAATGGGATATCTTTCGAGGGGCTGGCTAACCCCCTGTATCCCATATTTGGTCCTTCATATTTAGTGAGGAATGGGCCTGGGAAATATCCAGTCGACCCTCAAAAGGAATTGGGTTTACACGGCCATGAACAGGCTTAGATAGCCGGGCGAAAATAGGAAATTTCGTATAATACAGTTATAATGGGATATCTTTCAAGGGGCTGGTAAACCCCTGTATCCCATATTTGGGCCTTCATTTTTGGTGAGGATGGGGCCCCAGGAAAGTCCATTGACCTTCAAAAGTAATTGGGTTTACACGGCCATTAACAGGCTTAGCTAGCCTGGCGAAAATAGGAAATTTTGTATAATACAGTTATAATGGGATATCTTTCAAGGGGCTGGCTAACACCTTGTATCCCATATTTGGGCCTTCATTTTTGGTTAGGGTGGGGCCCCGGGAATGTCCATTGACCCTCAAAAGGAATTGGGTTTACACGGCCATTAACAGGCTTAGCTAGCCTGGTGAAAAAAGGAAATTTTAAATAATACAGTTATAATGGGATATCTTTTAAGGGGCTGGCTAACCCCCTGTATCCCATATTTGGGCCTTCATATTTATTGAGGATAGGACCCGGGGAATGCCGAGTCGACCCTCAAAAGGAATTGGGTTTACACGGCCATTAACAGGCTTTGCTAGCCTGGCGAAAATAGGAAATTTCGTATAATACAGTTATAATGGGATATCTTTCAAGGGGCTGGCTAACACCCTGTATCCCATATTTGGGCCTTCATTTTTGGTGAGGATGGGGCCCTGGGAATGTCCATTGACCCTCAAAAGGAATTGGGTTTACACGACCATTAACAGGCTTAGCTAGCCTGGCGAAAATTGGAAATCTCGTATAATATAGTTATAATGGGATATCTTTCAAGGGCTGGCTAATACCCTGTATCCCATATTTGGGCCTTCATGTTTGGTGAGGATGGGGCCCCGGGAATGCCCAGTCGACCCTCAAAAGGAATTGGGTTTACACGGCCACGAACAGGCTTAGCTAGCCTGGCGAAAATAGGAAATTTTGAATAATACAGTTATAATGGGATATCGTTCGAGGGCATGGCTAACACCCTGTATCCCATAATTGGTCCTTCATATTTGGTGAGGATGGGGCCCCGGGAATGCCCAGTCGACCCTTAAAAGGAATTGGGTTTACACGGCCATTAACAGGCTTAGCTATCCTGGCGAAAAGAGGAAATTTCGTATAATACACTTATAATGGGATATCTTTCAAGGGGCTGGTAAACCCCTGTATCCCATATTTGGGCCTTCATTTTTGGTGAAGATGGGGCCCCGGGGATGTCAAGTCGACCCTCAAAAGAAACTGTTTTTATTTAAGATATAATAAATCTGTAACTAATATATTTCTTTCCAAGTTGAAACTAACTATTTACTAATCAACTATATTCGATAATTAATTTCTCATCATGTAATATTATTCAAAATGTGTATGTATTTTGACATGTCTATATATTGGTGTTTATATTTAATTATACATACATGTTTTAAATATATAAATAAACATGTATGCTAATGCTTTATATCTGTAACCTTTCAATCATACAATCGCTTCCTCTTGTGGATATGTGTATTGTACATTATGAATGTTTATTGTGAAATCTTCCTGTTACCCCTATGAGGGTTGTGTATAATTAATAAATAACTTGAATTGAAATTCACAGCTTTAAAGAATAATTGTATCGAATTATTAAATTTTTATGATAGATTTTGAAGACTTGTTATAATTCATAAAAAAAGGTATTTGCTTATCAAGATATAGGATATTTCTGGCACCCACATTCAAAACTGTTTAACAGATGCTACTTCCCTGATACATTCAATTTAGAACATGTGTAAACTAGGAATATATATAGCTAGGACAGCGCACCAGTGGTGACTCAAACGCTTCGGATTCGCAAGCTAGGTGGTGGTAGTGGTTGTAGAAAAAATAACATCGAAAGAAATTGATTTAAACCATGCCAATAGTGCAATATCATTTAAAATCATGAAATAGATATTGGCACACGACATTTCGTTCTTTAACCGAAATGCTTTGGTATGTACAGCGGTGTGAAAAAGCCAAGAATCAAATGAAAATATTTTAAGTTCTCACGAATTTGCTATATATGTTCGAACAAATAAATTAATTGATTTTAAAGACTAATTTAGAGTCAGTTAGACTATCGGATCTGGCAATGATGTAGAGTACGAGGAGTGGGGGTGCAGTAATCAATCCACTCATTTCCTGGATTGTCTGTTTTCCTTTAAACGATAAATTATTATATGCAAATAAATGCATACATGTACTATTTTTTGATATTTATACTATATCTGATATATTTTACTGACAGAATATCTTTTCAAATATACGAGAATATAAGTTTTCCAAATCTATCAAAATTTTTCAAGTCGATAAAGAGTGGGAGTATTTCTTCTGGCGTAGCGTGAATTTTTCTATCATAGTTACCAAAGAACAAACCTACGTTACCCTAGAATTGGCATCTCCATGCGCGGATCTAGAGGAGGGAGACCCCCCCCCCCCGCCAAAAAAAATTATCTCTCAGACACCCCCCTAACCCTCTCGAGAGAAATTTTCTGAATCCGGGCACCGTCCTGTAAACTAAGTGGACATTTCACACCTGTGTATCCATGGTTTATATGTTGGTATAACAGAGAGAGAGAGAGAGAGAGAGAGAGAGAGAGAAGAGAGACAGACAGTCAAGTCGATAAAGAGTGGGAGTATTTCTTCTGGCGTAGCGTGAATTTTTCTATCATAGTTACCAAAGAACAAACCTACGTTACCCTAGAATTGGCATCTCCATGGACGGAGTCACCCCCCCCCCCCGCCAAACAAAATTATCTCTCAGACCCCCCCTAACCTTCGCGAGAGAAATTTTCTGAATCCGGGCATCGTCCTGTAAACTAAGTGGACATTTTACACCTGTGTATCCATGGTTTATATGTTGGTATAACAGAGAGAGAGAGAGAGAGAGAGAGAGAGAGAGAGAGAGAGAGAGAGAGAGAGAGAGTTGGAGATAAAGAAGAGAGAGACAGACAGTCAGACAGAGAAAGAGAGAGAGTAAGAGAGAGAGACAGAGAGAAAGAGAGAGAGAGAGAGAGAGAGAGAGGGGGTGCCTTCAAGATCAAGAAAAATTCACCCAAAAGGAGGGGTGAAATATAATTTTGTTTGCCAGGGGAGGGGTCCGACCCTCTCCATCTAGATCTACGCATATAGTTGCCCACTCTAGGTACACTGATTTTTTCTTTGGTATCTATACAGATATAAATATAATGTCAATTGACAAAGTCATATACACATCTCCTCCTTTACATGGAAAAGTTGAAAAACATTGAGGAGCAATTGGTCGAATAAAAGACATATTTCAGGAGTGTGTGTGTGTGTGTGTGTGGGGGGGGGGGTGTTATTGCTGATAATTAACTATATATTTGGAAGCATAGTGTTGATTAACCTGTTAAGAAATAAACAAGACTAGTCAATTTTTTGTCGTGCGCGGTTATTTTTACATATTGAAGGCTACCTTGACTTTTATGTCAACACACTGATATAGTAATTTGGTGGCATGGGACAGTTTCGCACGAAAGACCCTGTCAAATTTTACAAAAAGGAGTAAATATGGGGCTTTGGTGGTTACTTAAAGGCCATAAATTGGTATAATATTTATTCATTTACGTTTTGGTCAGAATCAGCCCTTTTTATCAGATAATAATAGAAAATGCGAAACTGTGGCCTAAATTTTTACTTTCGATTTTATAATGGAACGGGGGGGGGGGGGGGGAGACACAACATGAAATCTCACTCGAAGGGAAAGTGATCGATCTTTCCCATACTTGAAAACAGGATTAAAAAATTTTAAAACAAAACTGCATCTCGTATTTCAGCAAAGACAGAAGAAATAATAAGCTATAAATATAAAAGAAATTTAGATAACAAAGCTTCGTGTAAAATAAGGTGTATATAATTTATTTACATATCATAATTAATCGCTACACCAACAAAAGACAGGGCATTCCCGGGGCCCCACTTCATCCAAATATGAGGGCCTAAACATGGGATGCAGGGTGTTAGCCAGCCCCTTGAAAGATATCCCATTATAACTGTATTTTACGAAATTTCCAATTTTCGCCAGGCTAGCTAAGCCTGTTAACGGTCGTGTAAAGCCAATTCCTTTTGAGGGTCGACTCGGCATTCCCGGGGACCCACCTCCTCCAAATATGAAAGCCCAAACATGGGATGCAGGGTGTATGCCAACCCCTTGAAAGATATCCCATTATAACTGTATTATACGAAATTTCCAATTTTCGCCAGGCTAGCTAAGCCTGTTAACGGTCGTGTAAACCCAATTCCTTTTGAGGGTCGACTGGGCATTCCCGGGGCCCCACCTCCTCTGAATATGAAGGCCCAAACATGGGATACAGGGTGTATGGCAGCCCCTTGAAAGAATATCCCATTATAACTGTATTATAGAAATTTCCAATTTTCGCCAGGCTAGCTAAGCCTGTTAACGGTCGTGTAAACATAATTCCTTTTGAGGGTCGACTGGGCATTCCCGGGGCCCCATCCTCACCAAATATGAAGACCCAAACATGGGATACAGGGTGTTAGCCAGCCCCTTGAAAGATATCCCATTATAACTGTATTATACGAAATTTCCAATTTTCGCCAGGCTAGCTAAGCCTGTTAACGGTCGTGTAAACCCAATTCCTTTTGAGGGTCGACTGGGCATTCCAGGGGCCCCACCTCCTCCAAATATGAAGGCCCAAATATGGGATACAGGGTGTTAGCTAGCCCCTTGAAAGATATCCCATTGCAACAGTATGATGAATTTCTTACCTTTTCGCCAGGCTAGCTAATTATGTCAATGTTCAGGTCTGGTCATCAAGATTTGATTTTTAATATATAACTGTTACTTAACATTGAAAAAGGAAAGTTTATGTGGATATTTGAATTTACGTTTATTAGCATGTTTACGGTAATTTGAATAGCGAACCGACCAGAGAATTCTATTCGCTATTCGAATAGTGAATAGCGAAAAGCGAATAGAACTCCAACTTCTGAATGCCCTTTAATCTGTGTATATAAACGACATACATTAGATACTTTCCGGTATTGCTCTAGATGACAACTATTTTATTGGTCATTTTGCAAGAATGTACATATGAATATATACATAACTAAGGCAACATTTTTTTTTAAAGTAAACAAATCGTCTTTGAAATTCCAGCCATAAAAACCAATATGCTAAGCTGCCCCATATGTTACGAGGAAACCACTAATCCACACTTTTGCGTACCATGCAGACACATTTTTTGTTATGACTGTATTTCTGCATGGACAAGCGGAACTTGTCCATTATGCAGAGAAAACATCACAATATTTAAACCAATTCAATTTGCACATTATTCTGTCAACGGTACTGTATATATTTTAAGGTGGTTTGGGACACCTACATGTTGTATCCTATCAAAATAAAGAATAAAGTCAAGTTTTATTTTTTATTTTTTCCCCCCAGATTTATTACCTAACAACGTAGCGCAGTGGGTTAGAGCATTAACTACGTATCTGTAAGTTAGATTTTAAATCCTGCTGCTGCTCTTATAATGTTTACCTTTATAAAAAATATTTAAAACCTATTTTGATTATAATGTACTTTTATCCACATTAATATCGACAGGTGTTCCGTGTCACCTTAATAATCTAATTTGATATAATATTTAAATGAAGCTTTAAGCTTATCTCGTATTTCATTCATTGTTTTAATTGGTTTTTTATTCATCTCTTATTTGCACTTTCGTAAGGTCAGTTGATCACTCATAAAATCATAATATATTTTTACAGATTCTTCAAAGTAAGCTGAGAAGAGCAAACTGTTTTCCATCGTTCTGGTGATAATCTTTTTCCTCGTAGACCTTCAGAGTTCCTCTGGATTTTTGCGTTGTGTTGTTTACCCTCCCTGTCATGACGTATGTCTTGTTGTCTGGGAAATCCTCTACATCCTAGCAATGGCAATATTTATTCCTTTAAGATGTATTTAAAGGTTACTAGTCGAGATTATCATTTATGAGCTTTATGACTTTTTATAGCTGTTTTATCCATGCCTGTAAATATTGTGAAAATTTTACTAAGTTTACCACTATATCTTTTTGACGATGTTAAAACATTTCTTCTTGGAAACAGCTGGGCAGACCTACTGCATAGAGCGATTCATATTTCCCTTTTCGTACTTTTTCTTATCTCCTCTTCGCAAACGAGGATTCTGCGGCAGTTTAAAAACATTGAAGGAAAACTGAGGGCCCATTTTAGACATGTTTTTGAAAGATACAAGCGTAGACTAAAGCAGTCATAAAACGTGTTGATTTATTAAAACAACCTCTACAAATCTAAAAGTTTGAGAAAAACAAAGTCGGTCGAAAGAAGAAAATGCATTATAGTGCTTGATTTTAAAATTATTGACACTGGATAAAAAATATAATATTATATGATTGCACTAAACTTTGTTGTTAGAATTCATTTCATTATTTTTACTTACTAAATTTTCTTTACAAATAAAACTTGCTAAGACAAGTAAAAACAACGGGGCTGGTGGGAATTGTGGAAACCCTGCGCACTCCTTTTCAGTTTGTATTGGATTTTTGATGATAACAATATGCATATATTGTATTCGAAATACAGACTGGTTGTTTGCTAATTCTGACAGATTTGTTGTTAATCATTTGTTTAACTATATATAAAAAAAATTGAAGACTATTGACCAAAATTAATTATTGATGAAAAATAAAATCACAATTAGTAATACTGTAAGCTTTAGACTTATATTTTTATAAAATTTGCTCCTGTTGTTGTCAAGGTATTTTGATATAGCATTTACACCAGTGGGGGTTTTGAACAACTGGCTCGCCTCCAACTACAACATCTTATGTGCCGTCTTTGACAAGAAGCATGCTGGGTAAAATTACAACCATACCTCTAACATACTGGCAATCATTGAATTGATATTGAAATAGCATGATGAATAATTATAAACATGACATTAATTTATGGGGGATAAATACAAAACAAATATAGTGAAAGCAATTTGATTTAGGATTCAATTTGTGATAATTTGCATGAAGAATATATTTTTTATGCAGTTAGAAGAACAAATTTAGAATTTATTTTACAAGAAAAGAAAAAATACGACTTTTAATTTGTAAAAACATCGAAATTTATCTTAGATTTGCCATATTAAAATCACATAATCGACAGATGCCTAATATTTGTATTTTTCCTGTAACTCGGCAGAACAAGCATAATTTTGACTAGTCTAAAAAGGTATTTGGAAATGTAAAAAAGTATCAAGGATTAAATTACATTATATCAATAGATTATCTACAAACACTGAATAAACTGTATAACAAACTCGAATACCTCCACTTTTAATTTGAATGTCTTGAGGTTCAAACCATAATCTTAAAGGTAATGCATTATCTATTTAGAGTTACTCAATCCATTTCAGTTATTGATCTGCTTTACTTAAGATTCAAGAGTAAACATTCTGAATTTATTTAGTGATTGAACAACATTTACTATCTAGTGTACGGTCGATATAGTAGCGGATCTAAGTGAGGTACTATGATGAAGAGAAATATATACAAGTATGCGAAAATCTTACTTACTTGCCCGAACAAAGTCCTTGTGCACAGACTCATAGATCGTGTTTTCACTGGATATCGATAAAATTCATTATAACAGTATAATGCATGCTTCCTATTCAAGCTCCTTCGAAACTTAGATAATTCCTATATGGAGCCATCAACTATGCTTTCATATGGCAGTGTTTTCTTGAAATAATCCATATATTACCATGTGACACTTAATCATCTTAAAGTTTGCTTTTATTACTTTGTGTAGATTTCCCAAATTACGCCGAGAAGAGCTGATTGTTTTCCACAGTTTTGGTGAAACTATTTCTTCTCGTAGACCTCCAAAGTCCATCTGGATTTGTGCGCTGTGCAGTGTACCCTCAGTGTCGCGACGTATGATTGGCTATCTTGGAAATATTATTCATCCTAGCATTGATTATATTCATGCCTGTTAAATTTATTCATAGATCAGTACTCGTAATTGTCATTTATGAGTTGTATGATATTTTGATTTTAATATGCTACACGCCTGTAAATATTGGGAAATATTTGCTTTATCTACCTTTATTCGTTTATGAGTGTGTTAAATCGTGCTTTCTTGAAAACAGTTTGACTGGAATTGTGCAGAAAACTGTACACATTATTTTCATTTTATTATTCTTAAACTCAGCTTCTTAAAGAGTTTTGCTGCGAATGTTTGTAAAAATCCAATTAAAAAGAAGAATAAAAGACACTATAAGACATGTGATTGAGCATTCAAAGAAAAGGATGCATTGTGAACAGTGAAATAATTTTGAAATTACGAATCCCTTTTGTATTTGCGTTTTTACATACCTATTATAACTATAAATATGCATACATTTTGTATATTTCATTTTGTAACAAATAACAAACATAGATCAGCGCGACACTCACACCACAAAAACGGAAAGGGTTGTGATTTCTTGCATTGTCACTTAAACATTCTTTACCATGGTTTCACAGACTAGCCGTGCTGGTTGTCAGAAAGAATAACTAGTTGAAAATTTGATTACGTTTTAATACATTTGTTTATATTGTGTTTTAGTTTTATTCACTAATTGGCTGGTCCGTAATGGCGGCCTCGGTGGGCTCCCAAACTATCCGTCCAGGTATGACAGGCCAAAGTTGGTGAATCTGAACTGTTGAATGTTGAATAGTTGAATGTTTAGGGTGTTTCCATTGTCCCGATTACGACAAAGAGCACACGGCGGGTGTGACTGGTCAGCAGAGGATGCTCACTCCTCCTAGGCACCTGATCTGCTTTGAATTTGTATTTCGTTTTATGGATTTTTGAGATGTTTGACGGATTGTTATTGTCATTTTTTAATTCCTGGAATACTGAAGTACTGTAGTTCTGGTATACTGTAATACTGGATACTGGAGTACAGCAATACTGTAATACTGGATACTGGAGCACAGCAATACTGTAATACTGGATACTGGAGTACAGCAATACTGTAATACTGGATACTGGAGTACAGCAATACTGTAATACTTGATACTGTAGTTCTGGTATACTGTAATACTGGATACTGGAGTACAGCAATACTGTAATACTGGATACTGTAGTTCAGGTATACTGTAATACTGGATACTGGAATACAGCAATACTGTAATACTGGATACTGGAGTACAGCAATACTGTAATACTGGATACTGGAGTACAGCAATACTGTAATACTGGATACTGTAGTTCTGGTATACTGTAATACTGGATACTGGAGTACAGCAATACTGTAATACTGGATACTGGAGTACAGCAATACTGTAATACTGGATACTGGAGTACAGCAATACTGTAATACTGGATACTGGAGTACAGCAATACTGTAATACTGGATACTGTAGTTCAGGTATACTGTAATACTGGATACTGGAGTACAGCAATACTGCAATACTGGATACTGGAGTACAGCAATACTGTAATACTGGATACTGTAGTTCTGGTATACTGTAATACTGGATACTGGAGTACAGCAATACTGTAATACTGGATACTGGAGTACAGCAATACTGCAATACTGGATACTGTAGTTCAGGTATACTGTAATACTGGATACTGGAGTACAGCAATACTGTAATACTGGATACTGGAGTACAGCAATACTGTAATACTGGATACTGTAGTTCTGGTATACTGTAATACTGGATACTGGAGTACAGCAATACTGTAATACTGGATACTGGAGTACAGCAATACTGTAATACTGGATACTGTAGTTCAGGTATACTGTAATACTGGATACTGGAGTACAGCAATACTGTAATACTGGATACTGGAGTACAGCAATACTGTAATACTGGATACTGTAGTTCTGGTATACTGTAATACTGGATACTGGAGTACAGCAATACTGTAATACTGGATACTGGAGTACAGCAATACTGCAATACTGGATACTGGAGTACAGCAATACTGTAATACTGGATACTGGAGTACAGCAATGCTGTAATACTGGATACTGGAGTACAGCAATACTGTAATACTGGATACTGGAGTACAGCAATACTGTAATACTGGATACTGGAGTACAGCAATACTGTAATACTGGATACTGTAGTTCAGGTATACTGTAATACTGGATACTGGAGTACAGCAATACTGTAATACTGGATACTGGAGTACAGCAATACTGGATACTGGAGTACAGCAATACTGCAATACTGGATACTGGAGTACAGCAATACTGTAATACTGGATACTGTAGTTCTGGTATACTGTAATACTGGATACTGGAGTACAGCAATACTGTAATACTGGATACTGGAGTACAGCAATACTGTAATACTGGATACTGGAGTACAGCAATACTGTAATACTGGATACTGTAGTTCTGGTATACTGTAATACTGGATACTGGAGTACAGCAATACTGCAATACTGGATACTGGAATACAGCAATACTGTAATACTGGATACTGGAGTACAGCAATACTGTAATACTGGATACTGGAGTACAGCAATACTGTAATACTGGATACTGGAGTACAGCAATACTGTAATACTGGATACTGGAGTACAGCAATACTGTAATACAGAAATACTGTAAACTGTGTTACCGCAATACTGGGATATATTAAATAGTAAACATAGTATAACTTTATATACCATACATTGGGGTTTTATACTATGCACCTTTTTTCCACATACATATACATTACTTTACACAAATATTTTACATGTATTTACTTATATTACACATGCATACTTTTACTCATGTTTTTACTTATATAGTTTTAATTTTACTTGTATACTTATACTTTTACACATACTATACATATAACGCAAATAGCATGTTTACTTATGCACTGAATTCACGCAATTACTGTACACACTTTTTACAATGTTCATGCAGCATTGTTAATTTATAACTTTTTGTATACTTTATTAACATTACCAGTTTTTATGTACTCAAAAATATCTTAAGTTTAAGACAACTTTATGGAAGAAATCAACAAAACACACAAAAAGGAACTCTCTCTCTCTCTCACTATCTCTCTCTCTCTCTCTTTCTCTCTCTCAGTCAAGTCATGAGCAGTGAATGTCTGAACTCCGCCTCTACGATGACATGTGGTGATAACGAACTCTCTCTCTTGACATACTATTGAAAAAAGTCATTCTAAATAATTTTAAATGTTAGTACATGCATAAATATGAAACAATTTTGTTTTTCGACCCGCGGTTAGCTATTTTATCTATTTGTAATGCTGTTGCATCGTTGGAACCTGATTCACTGTTGTTGCGGCGGAATGTCTTTGATGCCGGCGAAGTGACCGAGGATCGAAATACGTCACAATACGGATTTTACAATATTGGTTTGACTTTTACATAGCGTTTTAGATATCCGGTATTGGTTTTGCTCTATGTTAAAGAGTGTTAAGAAATGGTAGAAAAGAACAGCTATCTCTATAATCTTTTTTAAGATGTATTCAAACGGAAGACCTCTTGTTGCTCGCAACGAGCGTCTAGTTAAAGTCTTCCGTTTCCAGCAAGACCTTATTGTTTTCGTACTGTTTCTTCTTATTATTTTTTCCAAATTTTGTGCACGCGATTTCTCGAAAAGTATTCGGCCGATTTGAACCTTTTTCTCACAGATGATGAGGCATGATCTGAATTTTATATGTTTTTGAAATTTTTGTTGTCTTCACTTCCGGTACCGATTAATCGGCCATTTTGTAGTTTTTTACGACCTATTTTGTGCAGAGTTGATCTCAGAAACTATCAGAGATATGACTATGAAATTTACAGGATAGGTAGTCTATAGTCTGAAGTTGTGCACTATTATTTTGTTTTACACCAGTTGCGCAATTTATTTGAGCTCGCCTATGCACGAAAATTGGGTACGAATTTTCAATCAAAATTTTCATACGTTTTGATCTGTATCTTTTTATCAGTTGAAATTTTGTTAAGACATATATAACAAAAGTGGTAGAGAATCAAAAGTTCTTTTTAACGAAATCAAGAAAAAGGGTCTGGCCCCTTAATTTAGGGGCCAAGACACTCGTAAACTCTATTACAAATAACTTAAAAATGATAAAGATTGTGTAATGCATTATAGAAGCAAAGTTGTTGATCGTAGCAATATGTATCAGGAAAAATCATTGCCACGCCCATTTATTACGTAATTAGGGTTTTTTTTAGGGGCCAACGTCTTAAAACTTTGCGCAATATATCTAGAGAAGGAAACATATTTTGTTAAGCATTGTAGAAGAGAAAATAATTGCATTAATGTTTCTAATCGATTCCACTAATCAAAACACCAATGTCTGTCCCCATTAAAGATCTACAGGACTGGCCCCTAATATATTCAATCGTTTGCATCTCAAAAATGAACAACAATTTAATATATATATATATATATATATATATATATATATATATATATATATATATATATATATACATATACATATATATATATATATATATATATATATATATATATATATATATATAAGTATATATGTATAAGAACAAAAAATGTTAGTATTTGTGAGACCTTTTGAATGAACTCAAGAAAAAGGGGCTGGCCTCTTAAATTAGGGGCCAAGACACTCGTAAATTCTATTACAAATAACTTAAATACGATAAATATTTTGTAATGCATTATAGTAGCAAAGTTGTTGATCGTAACAATATATATAAAAAAAAAGTATTGCCACGCTCATTTATTACGTAATTAGGGATTTTTAGGGGCCAACGTCCTTAAACTTTGACGTAATATATCTAGAGAAGGAGACATATTTTCTAAAGCATTGTAGAAGAGGAAATGCTTGCATTGATAAATCTAATCGATTCCACTAATCAAAACACCAATGTTTGTCCCCATTAAGGATCTAGGTGGCTGGCCCTTAAAATATTCAATCATTTGTATCTCAAAAATGAACATAAATTTTAGATAATTGTAAGAACAAAAAATGTAAATATTCATAAGACATTTCGTATAAAATCAAGAAAAAGGGGCTGGCCCCTTAAATTAGGGGCCAAAAAACTCGTAAACTGTATTACAAATAACTTAAAAACGATAAAGATTTTGTAATGCATTATAGAAGCAAAGATGTTGATTGTAACAATATCTAACAAAACAAATCATTGCCACGTAATTTATTGCGTAATTAGGGATTTTTAGGGGCCAAAGTACTTAAACTTTGACGCAATAAATCTAGATAAGGAAACATATTTTGTTAGGCATAGTAGAAGAGAAAATGCTTGAATTGATGATTCAAATCGATTCCACTAATCAAAACACCAATATTTGTCCCCATGAAGGAATTAGAGGGCTGGCCCCTAAAATATTCAATCATTTGTATCTCAAAAATGAAAAACAATTTTAGATAAGTGTAAGAACAAAAAATGTTAGTATTCGTGAGACCTTTTGAATAACTCAAGAAAAAGGGGCTGACCCTTTAAATTAGGGGCCAAGACACTCGTAAAGTCTTTTACACTTAATTTAAAACCATCAAGATTTTTTAATCCATTAAAGATGCAAAGTTGTTGATCCTAACAATAACAGTTTGTAAAACTCATTGCCACACCCATTGATGACATAATTAGGGATTTTAAGGAACTAAAATCTTAAACCTTTAATCTGCTGTATGTGAAAACGCAAAACACTTTGTTAAGCATTTTACAGGATATTGACAATCATATACATTATCTGAAAGGAAGGGTTTGAGGGGGAATTCTGAAATTTCATTAATATTTTAATCGTATCTTTAAACAAATTGAACGGAAGACCTACTCGTTACTTGTAACGAGATCGTATCTAGTTTTTATAGTAGTTGTGTTAAATTAGTTTGAACATATTTTATTGTATATTTAATATACAGGGTGTTTGAACAAAAGTTCTGGCAACTTACAGCGTGCACGTGTTCACTCTTGTACTAATAATTAACAATACATAAAACATGATATATACATGTATATAGAAAGAGAAAGGAAAAAGAAAAATATGCAAACAATTTTATATGTATGTAAATCTGCGAGTATTTGTTATTTCTTTCTGCACAACAGTGAAAATCCATACAGTAGTACATTAATTTTATAGTCTTGGTTATTATTACTGTAAAAATGCAAGTATATAATACCTAAATTGTGTATTTGGAGTTGTTCGTTAGATAAAGTGTTTCTTGCATTTGAAAATATTTTGCAAAAATGATATACAACTTCTTTCTTTCCAAATGTGTTTCAATAGTAATTATAAAGTAATATTTATATAAAAATTCATTCCCAAATACGATTAAAAGAATATTTTAGTAGTAGTTGTATTTCAATAGTAGCTGTATCGTGATTCTTTAAAATGAAATACATCCACAACGACTATTGAAATAATAAGTTCAATAGTGATTGTATTTCAATAGTGGTTGCGATGTGATTCTTCTAATGAAAAACACCCCAAAACATTATTGAAATAATTTATTTCAATAGTGGTTTTATTTCAATAGTGGTTGCAAAGTGATTTTACTAATGAAATACATTCCCAACCACTATTGAAATAATTTATTTCAATAGTAGTTTTATTTCAATAGTGGTTGCAACATCTACATATCCAATGGGTACAGACTCCAAAATCGCAGCCTCTCCGAATCAATTCTCACCACATTCTCCCCGGATTGGACAACCAAAATTAGCAACAGTAACATCAGCATAAACTAAATGGAGAAATATATTAAATCAATTCATATACAATATACTCTGATTTCTGGTAACAGTAATTAAAGAAATGTTTGACTGGGAGGTAGTTATGAAGAATTATTGTCACACTAGGAAACATTATTTGTGTTTTAGCAAACTGCATTCAAACAATTCACAACCATAGCGACTTGTTGTCCACACTGTGTAGTACACCGTACATAACAGCAAGATAAGAAAATGTATAGTTATAGTTATGTGAAGTTATCACATTTTTAGGCGGCTTTTTTTAAGCTGTCCCGTGTCATCCATTTTAGGCATGATAATAATAAATAAACAATAAATATATTCAATAAAAAAACCAGATTCTATTAAGATGACAAAAAAAAAACGGGCAACACGAATTGTCACATTTCTGAAACAAACGGCCGATGATATATACAAGACCGTCGTGCACATAACAAAGCAAAGTCTATTCACACGACCGTCGTGCAAATAGCTATTACTATATATAGTAATATACACACGACCGTCGTGTGAATTAATTATTGAAAATCTTAAAAACTGTTAAAGTTTTTTTTAATGAATTTTTGGTTATTTAAAATAATTGATAGAATCATTTTAATAAGTTAATTGCAATCGTCACAAGCACAAAGAAATCGTCCACGCATGTCACTAAGGATTCTGTTTCTGTGTAAAAGGATTTTAACATAAAAACTACTAACCTATTAGAAAGACAGCTAGTGTTAAAAGAACGAATACTTTCATTCTGCTCAGCAAACTTATAGTTTTAAAATGAAATAAGGAATTTTGAAAATATTGAAACTGGCTGAACAAATATTTGATATCAAATCTTTATGACGACTGTATAAGTGTTAGAGCTAACCAAAGAGTGGAGTAATGGATACTTTAATGCAACCGAATGAAACAGTACAGCTCTTTTATACTTTGTTAAAAACCATTCCAAATGTTGCATTTTTATGACAACCCTCATGAATAACCCAATGGCCAATGGCAAATCATAACGTACTACTTATGATTGAAGCGTTTAAAATGGAAGCTTTATATCATGTTGTTTAATTAATGAAGGAACATATGTGGTATTATTGATTGTTCTAACAGAAAGTTCATATTTTCTAAATAAAAATAACGTCATAAAGCTCGGCTTTTTAACAACAGCTACCAAATGAAATATTTGGCATTTCTCATCCTTTTTTAATTGAAAACTTCAGAGAGGACATGCTTGATCTTATTGTGATCAAGTATTGTAATTTACCAGGATGTAAATGAATTAAGATTTGAAAAAAGTGTTTTATTTAAGCAATTGGCTTAAATTTCTCTTTACTTCTACCAAAAATGAATTGGAAATATGTAATTATTGATAGTAAAGCAACAATGCATATTGATTTACAATGATATTCTAGCATTATTTGAGATTAAACCAACTTTGTTTACAACTCGTGTCTACTCTTTTCATTAATTGTTTTTCAATACTTATATCTATATACATTTTTATTAATAAAAATTTATTACGCACGCACGCACGCACGCACGCACGCACGCACGCACGCACGCACACACATTGTATAATGCCGAAACTCACTACACCAGACTTTACACCTGACATTCGCTACACCATGTTCTAGTTATGCTATTCAACATATATTAACATTTTTATGTAAAATGTGGGATCTTTTTACTATTCTGCTACTTGAAACAAGGAAAATCGAAGTCTATAAGTTTATGATTTTATACCTGATAATCACTATATTAGGTCACATGACTCATTGTGAATACACACTAGAAATTCACTACAGTGTGAAAATGTTGTTAATTTACCTGAAAGTCAACACATTTAATAATGTGGCCGATTGTGGATGCACAAAGGAAATTGAAAACAATAATCATTCATTACTGAACACAATCACACACACACACACACACACACACACACACACACACACACACACACACACACACACACACACACACACACACACAGGTTTGTAAACACCGTCAATTGACTACACCTGAAAATTTACATGCAACTGACTACACTGCTTTCTCGTATACTTACAGCGAAGAAAATTCAGAATTCTATTTAAAATGGTATCCTAATGATCGCTATATACTGCGATTTTTATTTTCATTTAAAATAAGACTCTGTAAAATGCCGTGCATCTCACTACATTTTTACACTTTATGAAAACACACATGCAACTCAATACTGACAGAATGCCATGCATTTCACTACACTATTGACAACACACATGAAAATCACTACATTTTGATGTATATACTATCTATCCCATTATAATCTCATAAATAATCTTATCTGCGTTTTAATTCTAAGCGATTTTCTTATACTTGCGCATCTGAATGTGGGTTTGAATTTTCTATTCATTGCAGTGCTTTACAAGCAAAATCAAAATACAGTTACATAAAAAAATCATAGCTGGTCAGCAAGAAAACATAATCACCACAAGTGATCGTTTGTACATCAACTGAAAAAAATACATATTAAGCTATTTTTTATAAAACATTATTGACTAAACTGTTGAATTTTACACTGTGAACCATGATAGTTAACGCAGCTATATATACTTGACAATTGCAACGTATTCTAAACAAGGTTGGTCAAGATATTTTTGATGAGAACAAAATCCCCCAGTCATTCTCCCACTTTGAAAAACTTTACGCTTCTAATATATTAAACAAAAAACGATTATTATTTTACATAGAAAAAATTCCCCTTTTGCCCGTAAAAAATGTGTTATTACATAAACTCAGCAGAATTGTTCTACGTTAAGAAAACTGAACGCAGAAGGAACGCAAAGAGAGCGCAATAATCGCAACTACAGCTCTTAGAGGTCGCTGTATGAACGCGCGAAATTAAAATAACACGTTCAAACGCTGTGTATGCGCAGTGAGAGCGCGACAGAGACGCAGTGACATCCCAAATTTTTTGGACTCCGAGAGGTCTTTGTGCATGCGCAATCAACTTATCGTTACTGCAAATATGTGCGTTGCTTGAGCGCGCCAACGGAGATCTAGAGTAGTGGTGCTGTTGCAGACCTGAAGGCGCTGTCATGATGACAACCCATTTCATTATTTACTGTGTGCTTATCAGAAAGCAGAAACACGGTGCGTACTTTGTGTATGCTCAAATTGGGCGCCGTCTCATGCCGTTCTAGGCGATCCCAACGCGACAAATGAAGATGTTGCTGCATTGTTGCGGCGCTGTGTGAGCTGAATGAGCTTTTACTGCTTGCAGTTTGGTGCTTTACATTTTTAAAAGAACGCAGCAGGACTGCATTGAGAACGCACCCGGTGTAACTTGAGTTCTTAAGTGCCACAGTGAAAATTCCATGTCGCACGGTCACCATTTTGTTTAATTTTTTTACTACCTTTGAATCATTCACGCTTTAACTTTTGACAAGCAAGTCACTCATTAATGGCAAACAACGAACTGTTTACGTATTTTTCCATTTTGGAATCATGACCATTAATGAACAAATTAAACAACAAGTGCGATCGGTCATCAGGGAATCAGTTGTACTTGATCCACCATCTGATGTTCTATGTCAGCGTTTGCTCTTTATATACCCGGTATTTTGCTGGATTTTTTATCATGATTAGTGTATATTTTTGTCATATTTCATACATCTTTGTCTCACAGATAATATGGGCATACATGTACAAGTACAATGTACAAAATTAAAACTTACGTGTGCTGATATAAACAGAACACCCTGGAAATTGGTAAATAATATCAGATTGAACATAGGTAATATTAGATTCTGAAAAATCCATAAGTCTTTAGTTAGTAAATAAATTAAAGTGAACATATAAAATGGAGGAAGCCTACTCCATATTCCAACGGCTGTGTTTTTGCAGGAATGACATGCATATTGTATTGATTTGATTTGTTAGTCGTTTTTGTTTTTGTTTGTTTTGTTTTGTTTTTGGTGCGTTTTTTTTTATTTTTTGGTGCCGATTTAGACAACGCCTCTTGGAGACAAAATTCCACATTCATATTAAACATTTTGCTTACTACAACATTAGAAGAACACATCATAAGTCCACACAAATCCTAATATTGTACAGGAGTTTAATGTCTTGCATATATAAAGTTTTAAACCAATTAAAAAGGAGTCGTCAGCTAAACAAGAAATATTAAAACGGGTGTAGGTTATTTTTACAGATTTTGATCATAAACATATAATGAGCTCTATAAACTATGAAAATTATAAAAATAAAAAAAATGACTGCGCTTTTGCTCAGTGATCACAGCCTACTAAAAGGTTTAAACTCGCGTTCACTACATTATCAATGCGCCGACCATGTTCTCAAACACAAAGCAAGGTATTACACAAAATTAGAAACAGAGGTTACAATATTGTCAATATACCGGTATCTGTAATGCATGTTTTCATGTATAAAGTTTCAAACTCCATATTTTTGAGAGAGAGAGAGAGAGAGAGAGAGAGAGAGAGAGAGAGAGAGAGTCCATTATATCATGTCATTATCACACACACACAACACACCAAGTCACTACACTTTTAATACATACATCACAGCTACTATACAGCTGTCAAAAATTTTGCAATACTTTACACTGTTTTTACAAAATTATTTTTTATAAGCACTATATTCCCACTGTATAACATCTAGGTAATTAAAGCCATTATTATCAAAGACACAACAGAACAAGTCACTACATTGTGATACACACAGAAAAGTCACTACACTATAAAACGCAAAAATTACCATAAAGATAAGAAACAGAGGTAAAAATATTTTACCATGTATTTATATGCAATCAATGCGCATGTAAAATTTCTTATAATCCAACTTCTTTGAAAGAAAACAAAGAGGAGATAGAGAGAAAGAGAGCAAGCGAGCGAGAGTACGGATCGATTCCCCTAGCACGCGTAGAATGAGAGAGAGAGAGAGAGAGAGAGAGAGAGAGAGAGAGAGAGAGAGAGAGAGAGAGAGAGAGAGAGAAGAGAGAGAGAGTGGGGAAGGTGAGATACATATCATATATACTAATGAAATAACTTTGTAAAATAAACCGTGCTGTACGAGAGAGAGAGAGAGAGAGAGAGAGAGAGAGAGAGAGAGAGAGAGAGAGAGAGAGAGAGAGAGAGAAAGAGAGAGAGAGATATGCTACTAGTATATACAGTCCATGAAACGTTCTACATTATCTTGGTTTTAATTATTTTTTACGTTTGTTGATTTTTCATTCATTGTAATCTGTCTTTTCATGTACTTTTCCTACATGAAGGAAGGGCAAACGGTTACCGAACGCCAAGTGAACGGTGATTGTACGGCGCGCATTGATGAATGGTGAATGCACGTAGAACGCAAATAGAGCGCAAACGCGAGTGCATAACGAATATGATTATTTTATGTATTTATTTATTTCTTATTTTCTACAAAATTGAACTTTATCATTGTATTTATATTAATTATGTGATTTAATACTGAAAATACATTTTTGGGGAGACACTGCTGTACGTGTGATTTTAGTTGGACGTCGGGCTGATTTTTCGTTGATCGGCGCTGAGAGAGAGAGAGAGAGAGAGAGAGAGAGAGAGAGAGAGAGAGAGAGCTCTAGTCATAGTTTCATATATGTTGATTGTATATCAAATAATAAGTTTTAGGAGTGGAATAGATAATTCAATGTTATTTAAAATTGACAACAATGGAATGCAAACTTAATCAAACCTAGCAGTTTATAATACTGAATATACAACAATTAAAATTAATCTTTTAGATCAGAAACGAGATGTACCACGTGCTGCTCAGCTTAACTACTGTGATTTTGCTTTTAAAATAAACTTATTAGGAATAATTGTAACTCTAGGTATGTTTGTTAAAGCCTTCGCCACAACTGGTCGTACGTGCATCTACGGGTGGTCTAGGGGCGGATTTTAATGAAATTCTTGCGAGACATGCAAGTGCATCTTACAAATTTGGAAAGACGTACGCTTTCCGTAAGCACGCACAGTGGCTATTGGACATGCACAACAACACCACGGTTTCCTTGCGAGATCTAAATACGTACGCTGCACTTGCGCTTCACTCAAGGAACTCGTAAGATGACCGTACGATTTGAACTGCACGACTGACGTAATGATATCTCATTCGTCCCTTGCGTTATACGTACGTTGACTGCAAGTCGCATGTGCTCACCATCAATATATAAATTAAACGCATCTAGTAAACGTACGTCAAACTTACGTCATGCGTACACCAATTGCTCGTGGTACGTGCGAATATAAGAGATAAGAGAATTAACGGTTTAACCATTTATCAAAATCAAATTAAAGATTCTAGTATTAAACCCTCTTCTTAAAACCAAAATCAAACAAACAAATACGTTCTTTTGGACAAAAAGATGGAAGGCAAAGAAGAAAAACGGGACATGACATGAAAGAACTGAATATTGAAGTAGATATTTAAGTCGTAAAAGTAGAAAAAAGGCATAGGATTTCCTAATCACTTTGATCTGCAAGCGTGCTAATTAAGATAGAATCATATGTACATTTTCGGAGTAAGGAGAGGAAAAATGATCTTTACACGCAGACGATATTTCTAACTAAGTAAAAACCAACTACAAAAAACCCCAAAAAACTCCAACACACCCTACTGGAAGAAGTTGTTGTTTTCATGAGTATGTAATTTTTGTTTGTAAACAAATTACTTTCTCCATTTTGAAAATATTGATTATCATCTCATTTGATCATTCAAACTTTATAAAATGTTTTCATAATTGTATCATAATCAGAATATCAGAAAAGAATAGGTAGACTTTGATTTTTTAAAATGTATGAAGTGTAAATGGTGTTTTAATAAAAAAACATATGTAAAAACAATGTAATTCAATGTGGCTTTCTTTACTTAAATTGAAAGATTTGTCAAGGCATTTTTCGAAGATATTGTAAAGTTCAACAAAGAGTAAACAAAATTGTAAACTCATTTAAGATGGAATAACATACCTGGAAAAAGTCACTCAAATTAACAGTAAATTATTTGATTATGAAAGATATAATGATAAATAAACTGTACATATGTCAAATAAGCGAAAAATTTGCAGTTTGGGGATAAAAATTGATAATCTAAAAATTTCAATTCAGTAAGTAACAACAAAAGCCCTTGTGGGATTCGAACTCGGACTGTACGGATCACAAGCACGACACGTTATCCACTCGGCTATGGAGTGATTTACATGATAAGAGGTCAGCCATTTTGTGATGATGTGTTATTCCACCTTAAAGACATTACAGTGTCCAAAAATATTATCAGTTGATAATTAATTCGCTGATGTGAGATTTTGCAAAGACTTCCTTCTAGATTTCAGAAAAGTTTTCAATATTTTATGGTATTAGATATAAAAGATTAATTATGATTTCAAAACATTCTTAATTTGTGTCGACCAGTTTGGCTAGTCTAATCACCAAAACAGCAATTACAGAATAATAGTCCTCTTTTCTTCGAGTTCTTTTTGACGTTTCAATATTTACTTGCTTACAGTAGTTATATTTCAGTACATGTTTAGAGAAAAACTGTTCTTTATTTAACTGAAAACTAATAATGGTCCGTGCAGCTGTCGTGGGGCACATTAAGACTTGCAGGTAACCTACGACGCGGATTTTATTGCTGTCGTTCGCAAGGCAAACGTACGTATGGTGCAAGACAATCGTAAGACGGAAGTACGGTTCCTACGGGCATCGCACGTTGCGAGTGGCAACCCGTCTTTAAACAAAAATTGTACGTAACACATCCGACTGGCACGTCAAACGTCCGTTTGTCTTACGTTACACTCGCAATCACTTCAATACGATTTTTAACGCTTCCAGCCACGGGAGCCACGACTGGCAAGCACGATCACCAAACACGTACGGCCAGTTGTGACTGAGGCTTGACTTAAGGTGGCTCACTACACCTTTAAGTATTTTCTCAAATTAGCAGAAAATTACTTGATTATGATAGATAATATAATGGATAAGAAGTATTTAAGTCAAATAGGCGAAAAAAAGTGCAATTTTGGATGAAAAATAACATTTTCGAAAAAATTAATTCAGTAAACATGAACAAAAGCTCCAGGCGGATTTGAACTCATGATCTGCGGTTTAGAAGCCCAGTACTTTAACCACTGAGCTACGAAGATATACAACCGAATCGAACGATATAAACAGTTTAACAAAACATTTAAATCGCCATCTTGTGATGTAGTGTCTTAAAAAGTAAAAGTCTGGGTGTAGTGAAGTACCTTAAATCTTAGTCAATTTTTCTCTCTTTTATATTCCTGTTTTATTCTTTTCTCCATCATTCAAAGAGCATATATCATAATGATGAAAAGTTTAAACAATTGAGGTACATTAGATGTATATTGAAATGAAGAGAGAGAGAGAGAGAGAGAGAGAGAGAAAGAGAAAGAGAGAGAGATATAGAGAGAGGCAGACAGATGGACAGACAGACAGACAGAAAAGAGAAAGATGTGTATCATTATATCAAACACAAGTCATTACATTGTTAATACACACAGCAAGATATTTATCATAATTACACATACATTAGCCACTACATTGTTCATACACAAAGAAATGTCACTACATTATACACTGATGTCATCCATTTAGCAAAACATTCAAATGTTCACAAAGTCAATAACAAGTACATGTATCTACATATTTTGTTACAACCAAGAAATTGCATTGCTCAATGGTGCATTAGTCTCACAACAAAAGTCACTACATTGTTGATTATTACACACAGCAAAGTCATTACATTGTTGATACACACAGTAATGTCACTACATTGTTGATACACACAGCAAAGTCACTACATTGTTGATACACACAGTAATGTCACTACATTGTTGATACGCACAGCAAAGTCACTACATTGTTGATACACACAGCAAAGTCACTACATTGTTGATACACACAGCAATGTCACTACATTTTTCATACACACAGCAAAGTCACTACATTGTTGAAACACACAGCAAAGTCACTACATTGTTGATACACACAGCAAAGTCACTACATTGTTGATACACACAGCAATGTCACTACATTTTTCATACACACAGCAAAGTCACTACATTGTTGATACACACAGCAATGTCACTACATTGTTGATACACACAGCAAAGTCACTTATAATAAGCATTGAATGCTTATTTTTGGATGTCGTCGGTCCTATGACACACCAATGCGGTGCAGACAAATTGAATAGCGCATTAGCGCGGTATGATAATTTGTCTGCACCGCATTTGTGTGTCATAGGACCGACGACATCCAAAAATAAGCATTCAATGCTTATATTTATATTTATAGTGATGTCTATTTCTATGAAATATATGTGTCTCATCGCTTTAAATCCATTATATACGCTCTCAGTAAGGGATATGAAACATACATGGAACAGCCATATTAACATGTTATTTAGTACGCTTCCATGGCTAAAAATATAGTGCCATAAACTTTGTAGAGAAAAATCTTTTTAATTAAGGAGTAGATATAATGCAATGATTATTTTTCAAAAGTACATATCAAATTGGTTATGTAAGGTTGAACGTTTCGGTTAATCTTACAAAAATAAATATACTCAAAACACGTGTGTGACGTTTATATTTGTGCTCATGGCCCATGAATTGGCAAAGTGTATTCATAGGAAATTGAACGTCCAATGCAAACATAAGGGGAAATATACACTGAATGTAAATATTACATTGTTAATACACACAGCAAAGTCACTACATATTTTATGTACACACAGCAAAGTCACTACATTGTAAATACACACAGCAAAGTCACTACATTGTTGATACACACAGCAATGTCACTACATTGTTGATACACACAGCAAAGTCACAACATTGTTAATACACACAGCAAAGTCACTACATTGTTGATACACACAGAAAAGTCACTACATTGTTGATACACACAGCAATGTCACTACATTGTTGAAACACACGACATAGTCACAACATTGTTGAGACACACAGCCAAGTCACAACATTGTTGATACACACAGCAAAGTCACTACATTGTTGATACACACAGCAATGTCACTACATTGTTGATACACACGACATAGTCACAACATTGTTGAGACACACAGCCAAGTCACTACATTGTTGATACATACAAGTAATGTCACTACATAATGTTTATACACACAGGAAAGTCACTAAAATACATATAGCGAAAATATATTTACTGTATTTATAGACCACCTGAGTGTTTTGCATGTAAATTGCTACATTTAGCTCAGTTGAAAATTCTGTAGTCTCCTGCAAGCAGGAGTTAATTCCCTCCCACCCAATATAATTTATAGTGTGTGCCTCACAGAATATAATTATAATTGTGCAGTTCTGACTATGCGGGGCCACTAGGCTATCTGCCCACTTTGCACCAGCTTCAGTTATGCCTAGGGAGGGAATCGAACCCTCATACATAGTCAAAGTACAGAACTATACCATAAAAATGTCATTTATCAATTAAAAAATGTTTTATATGAAAAAGTGGTCAAAAAGACAGGAAGGTTTATCTGCATTGTTTAAATGAATATATTTGTAATGATAAATTATGTCATTTAAAACATTTTGAATTAATTAATGACTACCTGTTGTTTCTCTTTTTATGTGCGTTTGGTAACAAGGAAGCTTTATGAGAGATTTACTTGCTGTTCTTCTGATGTATAGCAAACAACAAAATAAACTTAATTATCACTGCAGGAGGCAAGTTTTTTTGCAATGAATTACAGATATGCTCATCATCACATGCATTTGATACACACATATCTCATCAAATGCAGCACAATGTTTACCTACAATTTCATGCTTATAGCATGTAATACATATTGTGAAACTTAAATACATTTAATATCTATTAAGCATAACTTCTCAATTTAATAATGTTTACTATTTATGTAAAAGGTTCCTTAACAATCTCCGATCCTCAGCTAAGTTCGATAACTCTAAATTATCCGGATTTCTTTTATTCGTACCATAAATCTGACTTTTATACAGACAATTTAATTTAGTATTATACTGCTAGTATAACAAATAATCATAGAACTACATGATTGGCGTAGTGGATCCGCGGAGCTCTCCCATGTAGATACATCTTGTTATAGAGTTCGAGCCATCGATGCATCAGCATTTTTTTTTAAAACTCAACTTATTTATATATACCGTTATATATCCATCGTATGTAAATTTGCAATAACTTTGTAAAATGCATGGATACCCTCTAAAACTTTCATTTTAAATCAATTCATGCAATTATAAAGGTTGAAAGAAAAATATCATTCTTATGATGAAAAAAAACTTGAGGCTGACAGATCGGAGAACCTTAATAAACTGAAAACTGAAAATAGATTCATAGGCAAAGAAACAATACCATGATTCTTTAAATTTCTTTTTCATCTTCACTTTCTTCCTTTTAAAAAGAAATCTATCTCTTCTGGAGTAAGAATATCAATTTAGTCCTTTTAATAATCAAAAAATGTTTTTTCACTTTAAACCAAGCTATCAATTTGATTGAAATATGACCAAGTTTAAGTCAGGATCTTGGCAAATGTGGATTATTGGATAGGTGGTGTAAAATGAACCAAATTTGAACTTTTGAAAATGTGAAGAATAGAAGGACCCCCCTCCCTTTATGAACCAAGTAACTTTTCTTGACAACTAACAAGAGAATAATATATAATAGTTTAAAGGTATGTAAGAATCATCAAAATCAAAATGTTTAGCATAATCTACATAAAATTACATGATCATGATTACAAATTACATTTTAAATTATGACTTTTGATTAATGCACAAAAGTACATCATGGTTTATTTTACTAAATTGTTTTTATTCAACTTTATTTCATTAGTATATATATGATATGTATATCACCTCTCTCTTTCTCTCATTCTCTCTCTCTCATGATAATCATTTAAAATCAATTAATGAATTCTAGCAACACTCAAAAGCCTTCAAATACATAAAATTATACTCTCAATTTTACAAAAACATTATAGGGTACTTTATCCTAAACTCAGTATGAAGTTACTGGGTCTTGCTACCTTTTCTTTAACACACTTACATTCCAAAAAGCTCTCAGATTTTTTTCAAAGTTTACTTGACCTATATATGTAATTAAAAAAAATAACTTTAAAATCAAACTAGGCATTTAACAAATTGATCTTATTTTCTCTGCATTGTATGACCCTTAGTATATGCTATGCTGCTTTTACATTATGTAATTATAAAAGAGAATTATTACAATGACTCAGATTGCCAGATAGCTTTTTTTTCAAATTGATAGAGACTAAACACTGGATTTACAATCAGTTATTTATACTTCATTTTTTTTTTTTACATAATTTTGTTCAACATGATGGTTTTGCCTAGATAGAATGTGAAAATTGTAAAAAGAAAAAAAAAAAAAAAAAAGAATAAACTTTTGTTAAAATGCAATTTTCTTGAGCTATACCATAAAAACACTTTATTTCAAAATAAAATGTGTGTAATTGATACCAAGATTTGGATCAACATAATCTTGTTAGCATTGCCATATTCCATATAGCAGAAAACATGCATTATCAAATGATAAATGTGAGCTTCATCACCCTGTTTATGATGACAAAAACATGTGTCGATCTCAATGCAAATTTCACCCAAAAAAAATTCAAACAAAGAATGACAATAAACTTTACATCAGAAAAATTAAAGAGCAAAAATGATAGGAACTGAGAGAGAGAGAGAGAGAGAGAGAGAGAGAGAGAGAGAGAGAGAGAGAGAGAATATACCATATATACAATATATATTGATAGGCCAGCTAAATAGTCAGGTGACATCCATGAGAAAGTATTTATTGATAAAGTATTTATATGACTTTCAGCTTACACCTCTGTCAACTCTCATGGATGGTTGGCCACTTTCACGAAACACTCAGCCCTTGTTAGGCCACACAAAATTAATTTTTAGATTCTCATCCATGCCCGCCCCTCTGAAAATGGCCCGCCCCGATGTATTTTATTTCATTTTGAAAAAAAAAATGTGTGGAAAAAATTTTGGGGAAAAAAAGTCTGGCTCGTATACTAAAAATTTAAAACATGCCTAAATACCCCGGTATGTTGATTACCGTTTGATTCTAGTCATGTTTGTAACATCATAAGGATACAAATTTCTTCATGATTAAAATAAAATGGAATTAAAAGATTATAACTGGGTTTGTGTACTCATTTAAGCATTTACAACTTAAAAGAATAGAGCAATTGTTATTTCTAGAACATGACCGGTGAATTTTTTTTTTTTTAAATAAAAAATAATAAATAAAATCCCCCCACCCACCCCATATTTTTTGCAAATCAGGATGAGAATCTAAATATTAATTTTATATGGTCTTATGGTAGATGTTATCCACCAAACAATGACACTGTCTTTTAAGCAAGATAAATCTTGTTATTTTTTAAAAGTGAAAGCAGACAATGGCTTCCCGCAATAAATTTCATTAGAATGACTATGCCAATGTTTGTTTTATGTACATGTAGCATGTATTGTAATGAAAATAAATATCAATTTGAAGAATTTAGGCATTGTTCAACTTATGGTTAAAGATTATAAGTATTTATTATTTTTTACAGTATCAAACAGGCACATACATGTAAACATACTACAATAAAGGTAAAAAAAAAATTGGTAAAAATTAACAAAAATTCTGACCTACCAACCCTACGTTTTTTAAGCATGAAAGCGGAAACAAACCATTATTTTTTTTAAACCTTACTTTAATGATTTCAAGAACCTCAGATAATGTTTATTCAAGTTTGTCAAAATCATGTTCTTTCAAATTGGGGGTTGGTTGGGACCACAGTATCTAGAGGGTACAATTTTGCATAGGAAAAAAATTAAATTATTTTCAAAAACTCAAATGATAAGATATACATATACAGTATTACTTATATGCAAAGTATTGACATTGTTGACTCTTAATTGTTTAGAGTTTGGCCTCTGTACAATATTTGTGGCCCACAAGGATTCCAAAGGTTGATGTAGGTTTATATGTTTAAGATCTTCTCGTGAACTGCAAAGCTCAAAATGTGATATGATGATATCATCCTGTTACAACAGGGGCTTACCGTAAAGTATCGTGTATAATACGCACCCCCCCCCCCCCAAAGTTGTCCAAAAAATGGTGTAAAAACAGCAGGTCCTATGTATAATATGCACTCAAAAAATGTCGAAATCAACAGCCGCCTTTTCCCCCAAAACTATCAATGTTTCATGATAATTTTATAATCCATAAGCAATTTCTGTAATTTTGTAATCAGAACATAGCTAGACAGACGATAAAAATCAAAGGCTGCCATTTTTCCAAATAACTATCGATGTTTAATGATAATTTTATAACCCAAGCGCAATTTACTGTAATTTTGTGGTCGGAACATGGCCCAAGCAATATTAGAGTCAAATTTCTTACAATTTTACTTTAAAAAACGGTATGATTTACCTAAGTGGTATCAAATAGGGCCTATCATTCGACACTTCGTACAGATACAGTTTCTTAAACAACAGCGGAGAAGTTGAAGATCATCATAAGTAGAGAAGAACGGCAACTGAGCCTAGTGCTTAAGTAATTATGTTTGCAGATATAAACCAGAACAACATCAAGAGAAATGATTTACCGTAATTGATTATTTATAATCAAACTGTTTGATTGTTGTTAAATAAACATTGTGAAGAAACGTATGTATGTCATATACCGTCATTATCAAGTCGTACAAATGATCGATGTATTTTAAGCAGAGTCTATGTAAAGCAATAACGTTTAAGTTGCGTAACTGGACATAAACTAATAAAGTTAAATAAAATCATAATTATTGCTAATCTACATGCACTTGAAAACACCCTGTGAAGTCCGACATGAAAACGGTGCATGCCTCTGACACCGGAAATTGTTAAACAAACATTGACCATGCACCGATTCAACAGGTGGCTACTTACATAATAGGGAATACACTGGCGATATTTAAATTTGTTTGATGCAAGGAATAGTGTTGAGAGAGGACAGAGACGTAAATAATTTTGTTATTTAAGTACCTGGAGAGGATAAATATTTCAATACATGGAAATAAAACTAAGAAAAAGGTATTTCTGACGCAGTAAATTTAGTATACACTCATACAACTTGCATAACACGCTATATCAGCTGTCACTACCTCCGTGGTATCAGGAATCACGGCTTGAAAAAATGAGGTAAAATGTTGGTCCTATGTAAAATACGCACCCCACTTTTGATCAAATTTTGACTGAAAAAAGTGCGTGTTATACACGGGACTTTATGGTAATATTTAACATGAGAATATCCAGAGAAAAATTTACAAATCTATTATATTAGGATCTATTCTACTACAGTAAAACACGCTTATAACGAAGTCCCAAGGACGGGCAATTTTACTTTGTTATAAGCGTAATTCGTTATATCCATCAAGTTTACAACTTGTAATAAAGTTACGGGGAATGAAATTCACTTCGCTTCAAGCGTCAATTCATTTTAAACGACTGTGTTCGCTATAATCGTGTTTTACTGTACATTGTTCAGATATTTTGTACATGCCTCCATAAATCTGATATTAGTATATAAGGCTGTTATTGCTCAGGTGAGTGATGTGGAACATGGGCACTAAATATTTAAATCCACAATTCCTTAAAACTCTTCATACAACAAGTATGCAATAATGACTTTACATGCTGACGGCTTGTGTATAGCATCAGACTCGATATTCATTATCATTATATACAAAATTGCTAACAACATAGTTTTGATTAAGTGGATAGAATATTTTTTAAAACAACATCTTTTCAGACAGATAGAACCAAACAGTGATGATGTTTTATAATTAAAAAAGTTTAACTAGTCAATTCATAATAAATTTATTTACTTACTGCCAACAATCTTCATACTTTGCAACATGTAATAAAACATATATAAAGGCATCCCTGCTGTATTATATGAATTTTCTGCCAATGCTCAATTTTGTAATCCAGTCTGTTTTCTAATATGATGTCCCAAATGACAATGGAGACGAAAATTAAATTAAACAGTAAGCGAACGCTGAATGATTGCTGAGCGCATGCATACTCTAAAACTCAATATGAGCAAATACTGAATGCTTCGTGAAAGGTGAATTGTAAACGATAAACGCACAACAAATGCAAATGCTCGATGAACGCACAGTGAGCGAACGCACAAATGCGAAGGTAGAACATTTTCGAGGACTGAAGCATTCTAGTATTCAAAAGATTGCATATTTTGAATAGGAAGCTGTTAGAGAACATTTGCATTGCACAGAGAGAGAGAGAGAGAGAGAGAGAGAGAGATCATTATTTCACACACAATAAGTCACTACACTGTTGATGCAGAGCAAGTCACTACACCTTTGTCATATATGTGGACAAATATTTGAAGTTTTCTCAAAAATAATATGTTCACATGTAATACATGAGCAATATCTGCATATTATATTGTGTTATTCTAAGAAACAGCATTGCTCTAAGGTGCAAGTCATTATGTCATTATCACAGCACACAACCAGAAGATGTTAATACAAGTCACTACATCGTTGATACACACAGCATTAGGTCCATGTTAGTATAAAACTTATCATCCTCCAATTTCTGAGAGAGAGAAAGACAGAGATAGAGACAAAGGAAGACTGATAGAAAGAAAGAGCAAGAGAACGGAGTACGTACCCTATCCCGCGTTAATATGCTCGTGTTATACTGTATACTATAAAGATCGCATATTTTGATTGCAAAGCTCTTTTCAAGTGAGAACAATATGGCTGTACTTACCTACCGATACATATAGATATTGTTGTGTTGATTGAACTACTACAATGTTATATGCATGGGGATCGATTCTTTTTAAAACTCGCTTGTTGTGGAGGACCAGTTTGGCAATGTCCGGTCCAAAAAGGTTTGAGACTTTTGCACTGAAAATAGAAGCAGAAAAACCTTTAGAAAATGATGATTACTTTATTGATGCAGGTCTCCGATCAAAATGAACAAAATTTTAGTCACCAGTAAAAATATGGTATACATACATGTAACTATCTGCATTACGCATTACAAATGTGGGTGCCCTAGCCTACATAAAGCTGGTGTCTATCAGAGTGATTAAACAGAATAAAAACACTCACTCTGTATAAAAAATCTAAACAATAACATTTTTCTGTCGAGGAAATTCGAACTTATTGAAGTAAATAAAGTCAACAGTTATCTGGTGAACAAGGCTTTACACAAACGACACAGTACTTCAAACAATGCATAAATTTACCTGAGTATTCTTTTAGATATGGATCAATTAAGTAAAACTTACTATATAAATGTTAACTGTATTACTGTTGCATTAACACAAGTCTTAAAATCAAGAACCAAAACCGGAATAACTATTTCCGACTTTGTAAAAGAAATGAAGCGCTAGTGCCGCAAATGTCAGATATGAATTAATAAATAAAAAAAACTATATATAACTGATTAAAATAATGAATTCATAAACCAAAACAGAATTGCAACTAAAGTTAACAATTTAGAATAGAAAAGAAAGGTTTAAACCAAAGAGAACTTGATTAAGAAAATTAATCTTTAACAGAGCCGAAAGCTTAAAAACAAATTAACTTCAACGATGAAAAGAACTGTTATACATTCAAAATAAAGAAATGAAAATGCTATTAAATTAACCTTAAAATTGAAGAGAAAAAAAACATAAATTAGATTTTACCTGAAAAAAGAAGCAAGGAAGCCTTCGGTAGTCATGTTGTATATTTTATTTGATAAAATGAAATATATCGGAAAGGGCAATATCGATACACTCTATAAATTGGTAAGAGAAAGAAAGAGAAGGATTGAGAAATTATACGTACGTCTATACATACTACAGTACACACTCAACACAAATGAGTCTGTACTTGTATCACTGATCTTAATTATCTTTACAGTAATATTATTTAATGTGCAATTTTATAGGCTTTGCTGGGCCTAGATATCTCATAGAAATTTAATCGCCCTTTATTATTATTAAATGCTCATTTTTGTCTTACCTTGATAAGTACTCAGCAAAATTAAATGCATTATGAATTAAATTCCTGTAAAAAAAGTTTCAATTATTCATTCATATCATTTGAATAACAATACGTTTAAAATTTTAAGATAATGTCAGACTCAAATTCCTATAGAGGTCGATTTGGCTCTTTCTTTTATCTAAAGTACTGATGTACATTAACAATGATTTTGTAAATTTTTCTTACTTTTCACGATCAATTCATTAATATGTTAAAAGAAAGATGTAATGATAAATAATATAATGCATTCTTTGATGGTTTATGCAAATTATGAAGGTAGCGATCATTGCAGAAAAAAATTACATAACCCGCTAACACTGCAAAAAAAGTTGATACGTGTCTGAATAACGATTTACCTTTCCTCCTAGAAGGGTATATTGTTAAGTCGATACATTCGTTTTACATTTTTGCTTTATGATAAACATAAATACCTTGGTGCGCAAACTACGTCTATCCACTAGAATGAAAAAAAAGTCCAGATAATGTTTTGAAACGCCCCATCTACCGCTTCAGGTTGCGATACACAACCAAAAATAGTAAGAGTAAGGGGATTTTGCACTGCAGAAAACATGAAAAGTACCCGGATTATAACGCTCAAAAATTGTGCATGGTGTCCCGAATACTTCCGAATGGAGAAAGAAATGTAAACATTGCCCATTATAAATCTCCGTAAGATATGTTAATTTCTCTGGGTAAAAAGTGTCGAATTGATAAATCTTTGATTTTCTCCTTTATATCGATTCAATTGACGCCAAATTGAGGCGCCATATATATATATATATATATATATATATATATATATATATATATATATATATATATATATATACTGTCAATTTAAACTCTGTCAACATATTCGTTTTTCATTTCATTAAAAATTGAAGAACTAGTAGTTTCAGTTGATAACATTCAATTTTGATACGAGAAATTCTTAGTACGGATTAAGCGCCGATGGGGATACGTAGGTGGTAGAGGGTTCCATGATGGTAAATGTATGGTACCAAGGACAATGCTTTTCATTGATCGAGAAGACAGAACTCGTAAACGGGGGGATGTGTAGAAATTTTTATTATTTTATGGTTATTCTCAAAAACAAAAACAATTTTGGAGCGGGCCAGTTAAGTGGGTAAACGTATCGGTAATTTAAACAGAACTGGGAATCTACATGGAGGATATGGCTTACGATCTCGGAGTATTGTTTTCGTGTGTGAAAAATGCTAATTAGATGCAATTTTACTGATACATGTACATACTGTAAAGTGCACTGGGAACAAACGACAACCTTGTGATGTATGTGCAATGATCATTCAAATGGAACCCCCTGCCTTATAAATAGTGTTCGTTTGCAATAAGACATCGATACATTTAATTTGCAGAATCAACTGCTTTGTTAAAGGAATAAGGAATCCTTCTTTGAGTATTATGAGGTGATAACTTTGGTCGGGGCGTGGTCAAATCCAATAAGGCACGAAGGGCTTTATGATAGATTTGACCACGCTCCGACCGAAATTATCATCTCTTAATATTCAAAGAATGATTCCTTATTATTTATATTTATATTATTTCCAACTTTATTAACTTCATAACTCTATCGGCACAATGCAAAGAAATTAATAGTAACTACCAGCCAACTAGTAACTACAAGGATCACATGGTATGTAATATACTCGAAAGTAGGAGCTGTCCTATGTATCCGTGCATGTAAGTATTTAGGATGCAGACCAGTCTACTAAAAAATTACATGCTTAATATTACAATTTAATATGTCGCCATGATGTCCGTTCTGATCATCATACAAAATCATGCAGAATTTTTGAATACACTGATTAGAACCTTGATGAGGAGTAAGGACAATGTAACGATATTTGGTTTGATAAAGAACTGTTGTATTTGTGTTCATATGCATTGTAAGTTGTTGGAAAAAAAAATGAGGACATCATTAATTCAATACATGTATGTCATGGTGACAACAGACAATTACATTTAGGAAAAAAAATAACTAAAATGACACTGGTTTGAATGTGTTGTGCGGGTGAAGGGAACTGCAAGAACATTTTAACATAAATGTAGTTAGTTGCACGTGTGTTAAGAGGGCTCAATGGCCGTGGCCATTTTTAGACCCTATTGATCCCGTATAAGTACTGGGTTTAATTCTTGTTGCGAAATAAAAGTTTGATGTATTCAGTTGCTTGTGTGTTAAATGGTGACGTAAGTTGCTGGTGTGTATACGAATAGAAGTAAAAACAGAATATATTTATTTTTTTCAACTTGTGACAATTTTTTCCGATTCTCTGTAGAAACACTTTAAGAAATAAGCTCAAAAGACACTAATTTGAATCCACCTTGCGATTTCATGATACTGTTGGGAATGTTTAATTTAAATGTGTAGTGAGTTGAATGTGTAAAAGTGTGTAGTAAGTTGCCGGTGTGTGTTCATGTACATGTGTATAAAATGCCGACCAATTTCATTTAATTTGTCATGCTGACCTTCATTGTATTCTGATTCTCATAACAAACAGCTACGTTAAGAAATATCCCAATAGATACTGGTTTGAATCCATTTTGCAATTAAAGGAACTGAAAGATTTTGTTTAACACAGATGTAGTTAGTTGCAAGTGCGTTAAATAGTGTTGCAAGTTGGCTGTGTGTTAACATAAAATGTTGACATAATTCATTCTTTTGTCATGGTGACCTTCATTTGATTCTGGTCCTCATCATAACAGACAAAATATTTTAGGAGAAACTTGTGTGAATGCGTTTTGCTAAAGAAGTAAAACCCTGTCATACCGGGGCTGCATCCGCAAGGCGATCCCGCTGCATCCTTAAATAATGTAAAACGCCAAGGTACTTGCAGAATAGTCTCCTTCTTTTTTCACGATGGGATCGCCAAAAAAATTGTAGAACGCCATGCGACGGCGCGTACTTTGAACACGCACAAGGAACGCGCCGTGGCTCTGCGTTCTGATAAACACGCAGTAGTAACGGAGTGAGGTCGCCGTGACAGCGCCGTAAGGTATCCAAGAGCGTCACGAGAGCTCCGTTGGCGCGCTAAAGGAACGCACCTAATCGAATATAGACGCAGTAATTGGTCGATAGTGCGTGCACAGAGACCTCTCGGAGTCTTGCGCTCTCTTGACGTTTAATTTCTTCTGCGTTCAATTAAGGAATAAGGAATCATTCTTTGAGTATTATGAGGTGATAATTTCGGTCGGGGCGTGAACAAATCCAATAAAACCTGAAGGGCTTTAAGATAGATTTGATCACGCCCCAACTAAAATTATCACCTCATAATATTAAAACAATGATTCCTTATTACTTATATTTACATTATTTTAAGCCATCGTACGCTTAAATATTTAAATATAAATTAGCAAACCCCGCTGGCGCCTCAATTTGGTGTCATTTGAAGTTATGGGTTATATTGTACAAAATCGATACGTAGTGTTATCACAGGCAATACACTGGAAAATGTAAATATTAGCGTATATTTACATTCAGTGTGTATTTCCCCTCATGTTCGACGTTCAATTTCCTGTGAATACACTTAGCTAATTCATGCACCAAGAGCACAAATATAAACGTCATCACGCGTTTTGAGTATGTTTCTTTAATGTAAGATTAATTGAAACGTTTAAACTTACATAACCAGTTTGATATGTACTAATTGAAAATATTCGTTAAATCATATCATTTCCTCGAAAAAAAAATTTTTTTGACAAAGTTTCTGGCGGAGGCGATCTAAATAGCATGTTAATATGGCTGTTCCATGTATGTTTCATATTCCTGAGTAAGAGCGCATATAATGGCTTTATAGCGACGATACACAATATTTTATACAAATAGACATCAGTATGAAAATATTAATATAAGCATTGAATGCTAAATAACACACCAAGCTATGCAGACAAAATCTATTATCATATCACGCTAACGCGCCGTATTCAATTTGTCTGCAACGCTTGGTGTGTTAGGTACCGACGACATCCAGAAATAAGCATTCAATGCTTTTAAATTATACCGCGCTTCCACGGCGTTTCTAGTGCATTGTCAGTCAGGCCACAGAAAGAACAATTGTTGTTGTACAATACTAAGCGATACTGTGGTTTCATTTATATTCGGTATCAATTTTCGTGGAGAAAGTGTAAATCAAAATCTCAAGGATACGTAAATTCGTGGCTAATGACCCCATCATTACAAAATGTTTATAGAAATTGCACTTCAATGAACATTTTATTTTGTGGATCAACTTAACAACGAAATCCACGAAAATTGAATTATTCAACGAATATTGATGAAACAACAGTACATGTATAGTATTCTCAAACTTGATGATGTGGATGACTAAGTAAAATGTAGCATTTGCAAATATTACAGGGCATATTAAAGCGCGTGGATGGATTTCGTGCCATTTTGTTCTGGTGTTTTCACTTGTTTCTATGGTTTATAACAACTAATAACGGTTCTTTAACTAAGTTTTTGTCTTTCACAAAGTATTTAAAAATTAGTTACGTTTCAATTACAAGGTACCTTATGTAATTAAAACAAAAACAATGTTTTTATCATATATTTACTAGATGTAAAGTTGTTTCCCACACAATTGTACACATACTGATTCACCTACCAATAAGTAAAGCACGCTGTGGATGTGAGGTAAATTTTTTTAGCATGTCATGAGCGCTCGGCGGATACTCAGCGAGAGCGCAGTCTATCGCTAAGTAGAACTCTGTGGAAACCCAGTTACACGCCGCGGGAGCTACGTAGAAATTGGATGGCCATACATGGCCATACCGTTAGTTACCTGTGACTGGCGTGTGCAATCAAGCGCGCAGCGAGTACCCCGTTATATCCGATAGCGGGCACTAACGGGCACAAATTTCTACCTCGTAATATACGGAGTCTCGTTATAAACGATCTCGTTGTATCCGGAATTTTTTAAAAGGAAATAATAAAGAAATTATTTGGGACCAAAAAATCATCTCGTTGTAAGCGGTACCTCGTAATATCCGAGCTCGTTATATCCGGAGGCCACTTTATGGTGAAAATGTATTTTCTTGTGTCTGTTTGTGTTATATGTTAAATCTTACATGTAGCTGATATAAACGTAATGTATTTCAAGCTTGACCTCGATCGTTTCAACTGGCAATGGTGTACATATTTTATTTATATTTGTGTATAGTGTTATGTAAGCACGGCTAAATTCTTCCCCCTATAAAATGTGTGCCTGTACACAGAGTTGTGCGGTTCTGACTATGCGGGGCCACTAGGCTTTCTGCCCACTTTGCACCAGCTTTAGTTATGCCTAGGGAGGGAATCGAACCCTCGTACATAGTCAGAGTTCAGAACTACATTATAAAATAGTGCTAATTGAAAAATGTTTGATATCAAGAAGTTGTCAGAAAAAAAGAAATATGTATCTATTTATCTACAATTCATAAATACATGTAATAATATTTAGATGTTAAATTATTTCATTTAATACTCCATGTTCTGTTGATGCTTTGCATTCTACAATACAAGGTCAGTTATTACTGCAGGTGAGAAGTATTTTAAACATTCTAAAATTTTGCGATGAGTTACAGAATTGCTCATCCTCACATAGCTCATGAAATGCAGCACTGTGTACTGTATATTCCAAATTAAACGCGAGGGATTAACTTCCGCGTAAAATCGCGAGAAGCATTCCTCGTGGATTTTAAAATCTTGCTATCATTTTTCAGACGGTTTGAACTAGAGGAAATAATAACAACAAAATTGTGATCGCGATATCTTATTCTCCGGATTTGATACAAAACAGCGGAATTAAGTGTAAAATAAGGAAATTACGGTATACCTAATATTTAATGCGTACGCCATTTAATACATTTATATTGTGGAATTTAAATACATTCAATATCTAAAACATACCTCTTCAACTTGTATAATGTTTACTCCTTATCTTATAGGTTCCTTGATAAGCTGAGAACTTAAATTAGATTCATGGGTAAAGAAACAATACCATGTTTCTCCTTTTCATTAACTAAATTTCATTTTCGTCTTCACGTTCCTCTTCTTCAACAATCTATTTCGTCTCTTCTGGAGGAGGAAAAATTAAGTCCTTTTAATCAAGAACTGGTTTTTTTTTTCATTTCAAACTTAGCTATCGATTTAACTGAAATATGACAGGGGCATTGCGAATGTGCATCATTGGATTAATGGTGTAAAATGAACTGAATTTTAACTTTTAAAAAATGTTAAAAATAAATCCAGAATGAATGTATATTTAAGGAGTAATAAACCTTCTTTTTCTTTACTTAAAACAAAATCCCGAAAACAACATAAAATTATTGATTGTTTCGGAGAAATACAGAGAAATAAATCATAAAATCAAATTAAAGTCGCCCATAACTGGTCTAAAATACTCTGAAATGAAATCAGTAAATTTAATGATTGTGTAACTTTTATTACTAAAAACGGCACATTTTAAAATTGAAATCAATGGATTTTAAAATAATCAAAATGATAAAAATAAGCTCGTATTGTTTGATCATACCGATAAAAAGTGCTAAGATATTATTAGTTTTTGCAATACAGATATGAAAAATAGTTACATCCAAAAAGTCACGCCACGTTGTTTACAAACACATCAAATCATTACATGTACCTGAATGTTTTAGTTTTAAAATAATGACTAAGCAATTATAAAAAATAAAATTAACTCATATCAGATACGATTTCCTTTAGATATTCAACAATTTCGATAAAGTATTTAAATTTAAAAAAAATGACATTCTGTAAGCACTCACAATAAGTTACAACACCATACGAAAAACAAAAACAAAACAAACACGTCATCTTAAAAATTGAATGGCTGCTTTTTTATGTACGTCATTCAGTTAAAAACTTAATTAAGCTTAAGTATAGTGAAATATTTAACCCTGTTTAAGTCATTAAAAATGATTAAAGATGTGATTGATTAGAATATACATTCTGAATAACATTGACTTTAATAAAATATCATGTGTTTACATTGTTTACACACCCATCAAATCACTACATCGTGCTATACAAACTTCCTGGATAATCTTATGTTTGTTTTTGTTTTAAATTAATGATTAAACAATTATAAAGAATAAAGTTAACTTTTATTAGATACCATACCTTTCAAATATTTATAAAACATGATATTATTTAAAGTTACAAAAATGGCACTTTGTTTACACTCACAACAAGTCACTACACCATACGAAAAAAACAAACTGGTTCCTATTATTAAAAGAATTTAATTCAAGATTGTTTTCTGTACGTTAACAAGTTTAAAACTAAATTAGGTTTAATTGTAACGAAAATTTTTACATTGTTTAAGTCATGAAATTTAATGAAAGATGTGTTTATTTAGGATTCACTATCGGAATTATAATCATTGACTATAACTGAAAAGCACGTGTTCACGTTTAATTTCATTTAATATTTCTATTCCATCAGATTAAATTGATTGAGTTGCAACTAAAGCTTACCTTGATGTTGCGAATGTATTACAGAAATAATCCAGAGTGAATTTAATATCTGCATCACTTCATAGACGCCATTTTTACATCGATTGCGCATGCGCAGATTCTGTCAACATGGCAAAGTGTGTAACGAATAAAAATGACCATGGAATTGGAGTGTGAAAAAACGTGTGTATACCGTCAAAAGACACCAAGCGTAATTTTGATTTTTTGGGGTATAATAGGGCAAAATATAGCTATTCCAAAAGAATTGCAACTCACTACAGTGATTTGTGTAGTGAGTTTCCGAAATGAATTGAGTTGGTTGATGTGTAAACAAGGTACTGTAGTGGGTTGAAGGTGTTTACAAACACACACACACACACACACACACACACACACACACACACACACACACACACACACACACACACACACACACACACACACACACACACACACACACACACACACACACACACACACACACACACACACACACACACACACACACGTGTGTGTGTGTTGGTTTTACCGATGCTCCGAGGACGCGAGTGTATAAAAACACCTTTACTCCGAGGACGTAAATTTCTCCCGAGGACTTTTTTCGGGTCCTCGGAAAGATTTTGTCCCAATCAACTCAAAATGTCGAAATATATCATGTGGTGAAATTTGGTGAAAGTCCTCAGAAGGTCGGTAAAATGTGAATGTGCGTTTCCCGGTCACATAGTTTTATCAGACGCCATAACACACACTTGTTGCTTCGATGCGCGCGCATCTCGGCGGCGGAAGTGATGAAGATCAAGATCTCTGGAGGTCGTTGTAAGTATTTACAATATTATAGATTGTTTTATCAATGGTTTAAGAAGCGAAAGTGATAATTAACAGTATTCTTATAGATGTTTAGCTGTAATTCAAACGTAAACAAATCCAATTGAGATGTTTTGAAACCTACATACTTTCTATGATTATATTGATCTATAGTTTTCATTGTGCTTAGTCTATCGTTTAAAATGTTGTTATCCAGTTAAAATTATTTATTTTATTAGATTAGAATATACCATACAAAGTATTTCTTTTTTTTTTTAATTACAAAACACTGATTCCATAATTTTAGTTACAAAACGAGAGAATATGTGCTGTTTAAAGGGCATGGTCATAACATTAGCCAAATATTTTTATATTTTGATGTTTAGAATACTTCTTTGAGGTGTGTTCATAGCCAGCGAAAGATTGATTCATTCGTCGGATTATAAAGTGATAGAGAGCTCACAAATCCTATTTTTAAAAAAAACACAGATAAAGCCATGATTTCGGTTACATATTAAACGCTGAGTTCAAAATGTAATTATTTTTTTAACAAATTCTAATGTATCAAACCCTGATACTGTTAATTTGTGTTTAAAACGAAATAGCAAAGACAAAACAGAGTAAGAAACATAATATTAACTGGATTATTTAACAAAAGTTCTGGCATCTACCCTAGCTCCTGCCCCTCCCCCTGAATAAGTAAATAATAAAACACTATCATACTGTGGCTGATATTGTACCAGAAAAAGAATATGCATACATGTTCATTATATAAATATCATTAATAATTAACAAGGCATTAACGAAACTTAAAATATTTATTTGTTTTCAGAAACTATAAAATTTATCAATTATAGTGAAAAACATGTGCTTTTTTAAACTTTTAGTTAGTATCATGAATTTTAAAGCATCTCAAAAAATATAGGGCATATGGAATCCTTAAAGATGTTTGGTCCGATTTTGTTGGTTATTACAGTATCAAATAATTTTCCATACAAACCAATTATCTTTGAAAGTTATGCACTTTCTTCTATTTACACCAGCAGAGTCGGTATCCTTTCAAAAAGTTAGAAATTTTCAAAGTAAATAAAATTAATCTCTTTTTAGGCAAACGAAAACACAGACCAAAATGCATCGTGGGAATGTTTAAAAAACGGAACCGTTTAATTCACTAATTTCACAAATTAATTTTACTATATATTTTAATACATTTATTCATTTATTTATAAGCCTATTTATAAGCCTATTGTAGTTGTAAACTGTGACTCTCATTCATGCGCGTCGCGGATCTCCAGTGAATCAGGGGTCCCCCTCAACCCCTGGACATTTTTGCATTTTAATATTGAATTTACCAAAAATAGGTCTTTTATTCCCACTGCACAAAAACAAAATTCTCTTACACCCCTGATTGTGGAAAAATGCATGGTCCGTGCATGGCTCGATAGTTTGCCGACCCGAATTTTCGCGAATCTTTAAACAAACATTCGTTTTTAACATAATGTTTTTAAATAAAAGATTTATATCTATGTAAATGCCAAGATTTATATTGTGAATTAATGGCGAGTTGATTATATCAATTTCCATGTTTGTTTACATATCGGAAACATCCCTAGTACGAATTAATTTTTTTTTCGTCAGAAACTGCAAAGGGATGTAGTGTTTGTCGACCCATTCTATGAACGACTGGCCAACCACCGACGGGCTGTGACGTCACCTGGCGGGAGCCCGTGCTGCAGAGGAGATGTGAGCAACCCGGAGAGCAGTACAGAACTACGACAAGTGACAACTACAATGAATCGGTAAGTTCGGGGCAACCCACAGTGAACATAATATAAGGTGGTAGAAACACTATATTGGCGCCCAACTCGAGGCCCGAACTCCGATTGTAGTTAGGAAAAATTTTGTTTTCCCGTACTTTGTCAGAGTTGTCAATAACTTTTCTAGTCAACGTGTGCAGCCGCCATTTTGGGGGCTCCACGGGATGAAAGTTTCCATAGTTTTTAAACAGATTTGCGAATTTTTCTCTATCTGGCATTATTGTTAGTTTCGATTAGTGTTCTATTTTTTGTTTGAGCCAAATGTTTTTGATCAAACTACTGCATTTTGAATTTTTGTACTTTTCTGTTCCCCATCACGTGCTCTTGAGAGCGCCATTTTGAACATGAACGATTCATTGGAGAACGCCTTTGCTCAGTTAGGGCTTAGTGATAGCGATGGCACAATTACGCCCGTGGGGGAACCTTCTGTTCCAATCGGGCGCTCGTCTCGCAAGCATAGTTATGACCCCAATGGTAGGCTAAGTGACGAGCCTGCGCGCTACGACACTCCTAGACCATCGGGGAGGGCCTACATGTACGAGGATTCTGACATCGAGGAAGAAGGCTATCCCCCAGTGAGTAGTACGGGGTACCCTCGGGGTGGGTCTGATCTATCCAACAGCCAGAAACGGGTGGTCAGTGGCGCCCAGGGTGGCCCTTATATTAGGCCAGCGCAGTTTAGGGCCAGTCACTCAGTACATTCGGGTAGTGGTTGGGGATCCGTGGTGAGATGCAGTTCGCCAGTTGGAGATTATGACTTTGTTCCACCCAGGGATACCTTACGGGACCCCACATCCCAGGGTTCTTATGTGGCCCCTGCCCCTGGGAAATCCCCAACAGTTCAGAGTGCTAGTGCCACACTCGAGTCCGAGGATCATGTTGTTCAACCTCAGCCCTTACCCTCAGCCAGTAATGTACTGGCACCCCAGACCCTAACCTTTGATTCCCCACCCACCCACGGTCAGCAGCCCCACCCCTCCCCTTCCGCTGGGTCCACAGGGCCCGCACCCCAGCCCTCTAAAAGTCAACATGCCGGCTCACAGGGGGTACCTTCAGGCACCACGAACCCGGTCCGGGGGGACAATTATGTTGCTTCCCGCCCGGCCCAGTCGACTGATTTGCAGTCACAGGGCTATGGGACCAAGACCCCCACAACACAGGGACACATTGCGGTGACATCAGGCGGGGGGACCCCCACTTCAGGGCACTCATACTACCCACAGTTAGACCCTGGCTATGCCCGCACCACACCCTACCCCTACCCCCCGGGCTGTCAAACTGTTCTCAGCCCGGATGGCACCCAGTTTGGCCTATTTGTACCTCAATCTAGCAACCTTGGTGGCCCTGCCTCTGCACCTGTGGTGCCGCCCCAGCCTTATTATTTTAGAGAGGAGGGGGGAGGCAGAGTAGCTCAGGTTCACCCTCAAATGTATGACCCCTCTCCCAGGGAAACTAGGGTACACTTCGGGACCCCCAGCCCACATACCCCCCAGCAACAACAACCTATTGGCCCTACACCCAGGGAACCTTCACCTCAGTACGAGAGAACCCACGTCCTTGCTGGGCCGCCCAGATCGCAGCACCGTCAACCCTCCACATTACCTACCCAGCCCTCGTTCCCCCCAGTCCATGTCGCCTCGCATCGTAAATCACGCAGTCATGATGAGGAGCCACCAGTCCCCCGTAGCAAGCCGAAGTATAAGGACCTGCGGTATGATGGCAAGTCTAACTGGAAGGCGTTCCTGCACAAGTTCGTGAGACTCTCCCTCAGCCAGCAGTGGACGAAGACTGAGCAGCATGACCAGTTCTGTTTTTTCCTGGAGGGCGCTGCTAGTGAGTACTATACTCTGTTACTGGAGGTCAGTCCCCGTCCCTGTTTTAAGGATATCCTCAAGAAGTTTGATAAGCGCTTCGGCACCTCTGCTCCAGACCTCACCCACCAGCTCAACTTCCAATCTGCATCGCAGAACAGCGGTGAGTCCCTGAGGGAGTGGGCGGATCGAGTGCTCACTTTAGCCACACGGGCCTTCCCCCAGCTGCCGGACATCCACACTCAGGCCATTCCCCGGCTATGCTATGGCGTGGAAGATGTCGACGCTGGCCTGCATGCCTTGGACGGCAGTCCGAAGACAGTTGAAGAAGCATTGGACAGGATGCAGTATTATCAACACTCACGCCGCAGTAGGCCTCACCGGCATAAGACAGTGAGGGAGTTGACGGAGGAGGCTACTTGGACAGAGGGTATAGACGCAGAGAGGAAGACGAATGACGAGATTGAGAGTCGGATCACTAAGCTGGAAGAAGCCCTGAGGGAAAAGAGTAAGATTATTTCCGAGATGAGAGAGAAAAGCACAGTCCCCGCCCTGTCGGAGAATAGAGAGGTGCAGGATTTAAGGGGACAGGTATATCAACTGGAAATGGCCCTCAAGGAGGCCGGAGGGAAGCCGGAAGCCACCTCACCCCCTGTCGGTCAGGATGTGGGACCCAGGGAGAGCCTGTGCTACCGGTGTGGAGAGAAGGGACACTTCCGCAGGGAGTGCCCTCTGGATACTAGGCGGAGGTCAGACGGAGGAGTAGGTAGGGCAGAGAGGCGCCCCCTACCCAACCGAGGTGCCTATCCAGCAGAAGGGAATCGTGGAGGACCTAGGTTCAGGAATAGATCCTCCAGTGAAAGTCGGCCTTCCGGAGCTGTGCGTATGCTGGTTGTGGTTATGGAAGACATCGGAGAGGACTTGACGCCCAAGTTCAGTGAGACGGCTGGTGAGGGAGAAGACCTGTGCGTGGTGGTAGGGCAGGTACGCCCGCAGACCAGCTATTCGGTTCCGTTGAGGATCCAAGGGTCACCCATTGAGGCTGTAGTGGATACCGGGGCGGAGGTTAGTGTCCTAGGGAAGATGTTTTATGACCAGCTGGAGCAAAAGCCCCCTGTAAAGAGACAGGTTACATTGTTACAAGCCGGACACGGAGCGCGTCTCAAGGGTTTTGTGACAGGCCCATTTGATTTTCGTGTGGGTCGGCACACACATCGGGTTGACTTGTATGTAGCCCCCCTGAAGGACCAGATGCTGCTCGGGATGGATATCATGAGAGATCACGGCGCTCAACTTGACCTGCGGCATGGGGTACTGATTCTCGGTGGTGAGATGATTCAGATGGCCTATGGACGGGGGAATGCTCGGACTGAGGCCCGAGTGACTTTGGTGAGGAAGGTTCAAGTTCCTGCAGGCTCGGCAGTCATGTGCCCTTTTAGGCTCGATAGAGGACTGTCAGATTACCTGGTTGTTCCGAGGATTGAGGACTTATCGGACGCTTTACTCATGCCACATACGTATCATGCTGCTGGAGAGGCCTCCTTGGCCTGCTTGGTTAATGCATCTGAGAAGGATGTGTCCTTGGAGGAGGGCAGTGTTATTGGAGAAGCAGTAGAGGCCGAGCCATACATGCCGGTGCCCTATTTGATGAGGGAGGTGCGCAGCGTATCTGAAAGCGGGACCGAGGGCACACCACCTGAAGTACCCGCCCACCTGCAGGATCTACTTGAGAGATCATCTGCCGAGCTGAGTGACGAGGAGCGGTCCCAGCTTGCCAGTCTGCTGTCCGAGTTCCAAGATGTGTTTGCTCGGAGTGAGTTTGATTTCGGAAACTTCACTGCCCTGGAGAATGAGATTGACGCTGCTGATGCGCCGCCTGTCAAAGAGAGGATGCGGCGTACCCCTGTGTTCTTTGCGGGCGAAGAGGAGGCACACCTTAAAAAGATGCTTGACGCTGGAGTGATTCAGCCCTCCATGTCCGAGTGGGCCTCAGCGCCAGTCCTCATCCGCAAGAAGGACGGACAAGTCCGATGGTGCTTGGACTACCGCCGGCTGAATAATGTCACACGGAAGGCAGACAGCAACGCTTTGTGTGAGGACCAGCCTTCGGTCAGCGAGATAGCCCTCGGATATGTATCTGGGGGACTTCTAGGACGAACCGGCGGTTTTCCCTATCCTGAGATTGACCCTGAGGGTGAGAGTAGCCCGGGTGGCCCTTGTAGGACCCATATCCGGATCAGCAAGTACCCTCAGTTTGCTTGCGTCATGGGAGTTTCTCCGGGGGACTCTGAAGGCCCGACATCCCTGGTAGGCCTCACCCCTGAGGAGATGAGTCTTAGCCAGTCTAACGACCCGGAGTTAGGCCTGATCTTAGATTGGTTAGGGGGGAACTGGAACCGGATGAGGGCGAATTGTTTCTGACCAGCCCAGCTGTTAAGCACTATTACATCAACAGGAGTCTGTTGCATCTGGATAGTAACAAGGTCCTCTGGAAGGAGATAGAGGAGGGGGGAGAGAAGAAAAGAGTTTTGATTGTTCCACGAGAATTGAGACGAGAGGTATTGCGCCTTTGCCATGAAGTGCCAGCAGCTGGACACCAGGGAATCAAACAAACCAAAGCCAGGCTGAGGGAGCGCTTCTTTTGGTATGGGATGATGCGAGAGACTGAGAACTTTGTCAGCACTTGTGGTCCTTGCAGTAGAAACAAGCGTCCGCAGCGCCATGCCAGGGCTGAGATGATCAAGTACCATGCGGGGGCACCCATGGAGATGGTGCACCTCGACTTTCTAGGACCGCTTCCACGGACTCAGAGAGGAAACGAGTATGTCCTGGTCATGGTCGACCAGTTCACTAAATGGGTGGAATGTGTTCCCCTTCCCTCGCAGACGGCGGAGGTTACGGCCACGGCAGCAGTCAATGAGTTCTTTGTCCGGTTTGGGTGCCCCTTCCAGATTTTCACTGACCAAGGGCGTAATTTTGAGAGCAAGCTGTTCATGGCTGTGTGTGATCTTTTGGAGATACATAAGGCTCGCACCACCCCTTACCGCCCGTCGGCCAATGGACAGGTGGAACGATACAATCGGACCCTCATGGATGCTGTCAGATGCTACATTGACAAGGCTCAGGATTGTTGGGATGAGCACCTCGCTCAGATAGCTGGGGCATTGCGCTCGGCTGTGAACCGCCACTCGGGATTCACCGCCAATAAGCTGATGTTAGGCAGGGAAGTAAACACGCCGGCCAGCTTGATGTACAGGCCTCCACTGCAGGAGAGCCCTGTGAATCTGGATACGTATGTGACGGATCTGGAGGAAAGAATACAGAGTGCGCATGAGACAGCCCGTAGACGCCTGAACACCTCAGAAGAGCGGATGAAAAGAGACTTTGACCTCAAGGCAGCCACCCGCCCCTTTAACGAGGGTGACTTGGTATATATGCTTGACACCGCGACTGTGAAGGGCAAGTGCCGGAAGTTGAGCCCATCCTGGAAGGGTCCGGGAATCATCCTTAAGAGGCTGTCCCCTTACCTCTACCGTGTAAAGACCAAGACGGCCGTGATGGTAGCCAATCATGACCGCCTTAAGAAGTGTAATGACAGGGACATCCCCTTGTGGCTGGCCAGGTATCGAGAGAAGTTTGTGAGTGGGGAAGGTGCACAGGATGGGGGATCCGACATGAATTGCGGAGTGCAAGGCCTGAGTTCCCAGGATGAAGGAGCTGCTCCTGTTAAAGGTCCAGACGAAAGTGATGATGGTCAGTCCAAGCCCGTCCGCCGTAGGGGGCGTCCTCGGAAGCATTGTCATTCGCCAAGTAAGACTTCTGATGGGCCCTACCGACGTAAGGGCCGGCCCCCGAGGACCAGCCCGTCATCCTCTGATACAACCGAGAAGTCCCCGGAAACCTCAACAGACACGGAGCTTTATTGTATCTGTCATCGCCCTGATGATGGGCGACTGATGGTCCAGTGCGATCAGTGCGATTGCTGGTACCACGGCTCGTGTGTCGGAGTCTCATCAGAGGAGGTCACCACCATGGACCAGTTCATATGTCCTACCTGTATGGGGGGAGTTGTAATTAACCGCCTCTGTTTGTTTTTCAGTAACAACGACAATCACGAGGAGGAAGAAGCCCCCCGCCGGCCCACCCTTTGCCGGGGGCCGCGGGGGATCCCTGTCCTCGACAGAGACGAAGAAGAGGTTCCCGAGGGCCGGACTCGGTGTGCCCGTTCCTGGGCTGTGTTGGAAGGACTAGGAAGATGAGGGACCACGTGACCCTGGTCCATCTCCATCCCGTTTTCCGGGGGTCTGTGCCCCCCGTGGCGGGGGCCGGCCTCCGATACAGAGTTCTTTTGTGGCTGGCCCACTACCTGATAGGAGAAGGCGCTACATTGGAGGACCTGGCCAGTGACGTTCCCTCGGGGGAGGTCTTCCGAGAGCCCTCCGCTGGCGTGCCACCGGACATCATACGATCCATGAACGCCCTCTGTTGGTTTGTGGGAGAGGAGCCCCCACGCCAGTTCTCCCTGTTCGGGCGCTTGCACCCGGCCCTCCTGATCCATTGGAGAGTGCAGGTGCACCTGGTCTCCCGGTTGGGCCCGGACATGAGACGCAACTATAGGGAGCTGTGGGCCCAGGAAGTGCTGGATGGTGTCCCCCTTTCTAGGTACGGTATGTCTGGACTTCTGCCGCCTGCTGCCCCGGCTCCTTGCTTCGAGGACTGGGATGCCCCCGACCCACCAGTTTTAGGGAGCATCGCTGTGGGAGATCAAGAGGCCGACCAGGAAGACCCCGACGCCGAGCAGGTTGTGCCCGAGGAGGCTGGAGCCCTTGAGCCCTGGGACCCCTGGGCTGCCGGTAGGGCGGCTGGGGTTGAGTTTCCCCCGGAGTTCCCTCGCCCCTCACCTGGTACTGTGACGGGAGGGTACCTGGCGGTGGATTTCCCCCGCGGGTATGCGGGAGCCCACCGGATTCACCTCTTGATGGTGGAGGAATGGTAGTCCCCCCAGTCCTGCTCCTAGGACCTTCCACCAGATGTGTGTGACGTTTTCTATTGGGCGGGGGCCATCAGTGCGGTATGGCCCCACCTGCCCAGCTTATGGTCGTGTAGACATGTTTGTTAATGGTAATCCCGGTGGTGACCGGGATGGGCGTTACGCGCCCCTTCGGTTGGTGTCAGTTAGTGGTAGTCCCGCTGGTTGGCGAGGACGGGGTAGCCACTGGTACGTGTGGGCCAGGTCCCTTCAAAGAAAACGGAGGGGAGTGTAGTGTTTGTCGACCCATTCTATGAACAACTGGCCAACCACCGACGGGCTGTGACGTCACCTGGCGGGAGCCCGTGCTGCAGAGGAGATGTGAGCAACCCGGAGAGCAGTACAGAACTACGACAAGTGACAACTACAATGAATCGGTAAGTTCGGGGCAACCCACAGTGAACATAATATAAGGTGGTAGAAACACTATAGGGAAATGCCGCCACTGTCCAGCGGGAGAGAAAACTGTCAGTTGGCCATGACATCACAAGTTACTGTGGATTCTGGTTATTTTAAAAGTGAAAATCATGAAGAACTTCCGTGTATTATTTAGGGATGGAGGACGGGTGCCATGTTTACATTCGCAACGTAAGTAGGTCAGACTCGGTCAGATTACAATATTCAGCTGTTACACATACTTGATACTATGATATATGTTAATCAGCTGTTAATTAAGGTTCCTGCATTTTTAACCAGGGAATAACAGTTAATATAATATATTCCATGTTGTACTGTGCAAGACGAACTTCTACACATCTGTGATTAAGGCAACAACATGCATGATTTATGAGTAATGTAATTGTAGGTTTTGGTGAATGTGAAATTAAGAAATACCGGTAGACTGAATGAATTTATACATTTTCCAATCATAACTGATTTAACTTTATCTAGCAACAACTTAGCATATCTCAATCTCAAGGCTAATATTTTAGACCTAAATCATATTTGATATGTAAAATTAAACCGTTTTTTATGTTTTGAACGGCTGTTGAACAGGTCTGGTATACTACATTATATGGATAGCATTATTTAACATGTGACAATATAAACGTCAAACAGATTCGCAAATCCAATCAATGAGTCGCAAAGCACGACGGTCTACTACTTGTTTACGATTCAACAGACACGCGTGGTTTTTGTCGATTTTATGCACAATATTTAATTGCTTGCCTGAAAATTTGTACAACTTTTTTTGCACTTTAAATGGTAAAAAAAGGAAAGATTAAGTACCATAGACTTTGTTCCATGCTCACATTGAAAAATACTGTTGTTTTAGTTTATATATTATTTAGGCTTGAGTGTCGCCAGCTACCTCACGATACGATACGCATTACGATATATCAAATCAATGCGATACATCATGTATCACGATATAGTTTTCAACTAGAAATAAACTGGTATCTATGTTGCCTACCTCTATAAGAAATAGTATTGAATGAAGGAAATATGTCAACTATTTAAAAAAATCAATCAACAAACTGTAGATATACAGTTCAATTGATGAACAAATTATTTCTAACTTTAATTGAAATTTCTTAATGTCTTCATGCTAGTAAAGTACTATGTATTTATTCTAGAAAGTTAATGAAAATTAACTCGTACAGTGTATCACGATACACATGTGACGATACGATACGCGTATCGTGGGCCCTCACGATCAATACGATCGATATATCGCCGTATTGTTACACCTCTAATATTATTGCTTCAAAAATCGATCAGTATCAACAGTTTTTCAATCATACTCATACAAGTACAAACAGATTTTGATAAGGGAAAACTGCATAATTGTTTATTGGTGACTTAATCATCGAACACCATGTTGACTATGTTCGGGAAATGAACATTGCTTTTGAAATTGCATAATTGGAAATACCGGTGTAACGAACACTATAGTAGCACCAGCAAAACATTTTGTACGCTAAGCATTAATTCTCATAATTGTCACTGAAGAAAATTTCAAAGCGCATTCTACATGTATGTACTAAATTAATGTAGTCCCAAACCAGGGGTATCACCTGAAAAACATACTCACTGCTTCAAATTCAATAGGACATATACCTCTCTTTTGAACATTGGCAATTAAGGAATTTAAAAAGGTTGATATAAGGCCTACTAAGCAATATTTTTAAAATGTGAGCGTAGAAATGAAAGATCTGACATAATTTTTCATATTTATTTCATAAATTCCGAAAAATAATTAAAAATGAGTTTCCAAAGGACAATTCAAAATAGTATATATTTTCAATACGTATTGTATACAATAAAACTTGCAGTAGCTAGCCCACAATGCCTTGCAACTTATTTACCTGATTGGTCTGCCGATAAAAGTAAACAGATAGCTAACTTAGTATGCAAATGTATGCCGACTTCACAAAATCTAGTGTTCTCGACCCGTTGAACATGGGTGAGACAATTTATACATATACTTGTTTCAAAATACCGTCAGATTTTCCTTCTTGGCGAGAGTCAATGATTAATTATGTCAGCTGCTCGCTATACTCAAAGATGAATGAGCAGTCCAAAACATATAAAGTTTTCTTTTTTAAAACAAACTTACGAGCTATTAAAGCTGTATTTACTGGTAATACACTCAATTGGAACTTGTTGCACGAAAACGTCACTCCATGGAAAACGAACTCCATCAATTGTCATCATATAATGGCTGCCTTTACATATTCCACATTCCTACTGATCATATGATTTTCTTATACAATTATATTTGTTAAAACTAGACACGATTTCGTTACGAGTAACGAGTAGGTCTTCCGTTTGATTTTTTAAAATGATATGATGATTTATCGATAAAACTTAAGATATAAATGACTGAATATTTTAGGGGCCACCCCTGTAGACCTAAATGGGGACATATATTGGTGTTTTCATTAGTGGAATCGATTAGAATCATCAATGCAGACAAATTCTCTTATACAATGCTTAACAAAATATGTCTCCTATTTTAAATACATTGCATCAAAAGTTAAGTACGTTGGCCCCTAATAAAGTTATAAATGGGCGTGGCAATGATTTTTTCAAACAGATATTGTTACGATCAACAAATGCTTAACAAAATATGTCTCCTATTTTAAATACATTGCATCAAAAGTTAAATACTTTTGCCCCTAATAAAGTTATAAATGGGCAATGCAATGATTTTTTCAAACAGATATTGTTATGATCAACAACTTTGCTTCTATAATGCATTACAAAACCTTGATCGTTTTTTAAGTTATTTGTAATAGACTTTACGTGGGTCTTGGCCCCTAATTAAAGGGCCCAGCCCCTTTTTGTTCATTTCATACGAAAGATCTTACAAATTCTAACATTTTTTGTTCTTGCACCTATCTTGAATTGTTGTTCATTTTTGAGATACAAATGATTGAATATTTTAGGGGCCAGCCCTGTAGATCCTTAATGGGGACAGACATTGGTGTTTAAAATATTGAAATCGATTATAGTTATCAATACAAGCATTTTTTCTTCTACAATGCTTAACAAAATATGTCTCGTTCTCTAGATATATTGTGTCAAAGTTTGAGAACTTTGGCCCCTAAAAATCCCTAATTACGTCATAAATGGACTTAGCAATGAATTTTTCAAATAGGTATTGTTACGATCAACAACTTTGCTTCTATAATGCATTACAAAATCTTTATCGTTTTTAAGTTAATTGTAATAGACTTTATGAGTCAATTGGCCCCTAATTAAAGAGGCCAGCCCCTTTTTGTTGATTTTGTTGGAAAGAACTTTTGATACTCTACCACTTTTGTTATATATGTCTTAACAAAATATCATTTCATACAAAGATATAGATCAAAATGTGTGTAAATTTTAATTTGAAATTCGTACCCAATTTTCGAGCCGTAGCGAGCTCCAAGAAATGGAGCCACATGCGTAAAACGAAAACAATAGGCACAAGTTCAAACTATGGACTACTTATCCTGAAAATTTCATATTCATATCTCTGATAGTCTTCGAGATCAATTGTTCACAAAATGGGTCATAAAAGTTTACAAAATTAGCAATAAATCGGTACCGGAAGTGACGACGGCAGAAATTTTAAAAACAAAATAAATTCAGACCACTCGTAATTATCTGTGAAAAATGGTCAAAATCGGTCAAATAGTTTTTGAGAAAACGCTAATGACACAAAGTACTGAGTTAGTCATTTTAAAGCAGAATTAGTTTATTGAATTTTTTTTTAATTGTGCTTTACACACGTGGCGCTCTAAAAGAAAATACGGACGACACGTAACATTTCTGCATGTATAAAATCGCTTTGTATGGTCATAAGAACAATAAGATCAATTCTGACTAATTATTTATATCTTGTGTATTAATTTGCTTCCTGTGTATAGTGATTAGCAGCATTCATGATCGCAGGTAGACTTCAAACCCCAGAGGCTTTCACACCTCTAGAAATTAAGCCGTGCCCTAACCTGAGATTTACCACCCAGTAAAAATGTTCCACCTTTAATTGCTGGCATCAAAGATATACCACCGTAGCAACAGCGCATACGATTAAAACACTCAGTCAATTGTATTAAAAAATAGTATACTGTAGGTTGAGAAACTTTATCTATAAATACTATTTGAAATTATTCTTAATATGTTTAGAATGACAAATGAATGGAGAGAGAGAGAGAGAGAGAGAGAGAGAGAGAGAGAGAGAGAGCTTAGCTAGGCTATGTCACTATGTGGAGGATTAGGCTTCATCAGATTTAAAATACGGTTTCTGTATGTAATGTAAATGTATTTAATACCCATGCATACTTTTACAGTAAAACATTTAAAATTGTTAATGTCATGACGTCGTAGTTTAAACTGAAGATATGCATGGATAAAAAGGTAAATATCAGAGGCGCATGCTTCTGTTCATATCAGGAGTGCAAACTTTCTGTATTTAATACTAGTACATGTATACAAGTACATGTATAATATATAGTACATGTATGTGAATTGTTAATTTGTGACATATACTTTGTCAGTGACCGTCATAAAAGTGAAAGTCATGAGGTGATGAAGACCCTTAATCAATTTATTATAGCCCTGTCTTCTTCATGCTTTCCATCCGACACAGCAGCTATCACTCATCAAGTTTTACTTTCTTTACTAGGACCAGCATTTTTTAAAATTTTAGGTTTACAAACCTGCCGCTCGGTTTTCTGACTTTTTAGAAATAAAAATAAATTTACAAAAAAGATCTTTTTTTTTCTTCTCAACAGCATATTTTTGAAGGGGCCGATATTTTTTGGTTCGGGATCGAGATTTTATATCGGGATCGATATTGTAAAGCCACTACTTCCTGTCCAATATGGCGCGAGATCGCAAGAAACGTTCACATTGAACTTAGGTTTGTGTTTATTATGGCCTGGTTTAGTCTGAAATTTGTTCGCAGTGATGAAAAATACCGAGATCAACAACTTAAAAAGATCAATCTATCTTGTCAAACCGGTATGCAATGCATGTGTTGCAAATAGAAAGGAACTGGTCACTCAAGTATCCAATGCAGAAAAAATGAAATTCTAATATCATTTGTTTAATTTAAGAAAGTAAACATATTCTAGAGCAACATTGTCTAATGATGTTGTCCAAACTTAATACCTCTGACAGTATACACATGTATAGCATTCCTTATTTCATCCATTTTATATAAAATCTTGTTTCATTGGTAACAAATAAATTAGCAAACTAATTGTACCTAGCTAAAAAGATTATATTATACAACTGTAACTAAAGATTTTTATAATGGCAAATGACTCGATCTCTAAAAAATGACAAATGAACATTATATGAAAAGTGCCTGTTTGGGAGCTAGGTAACAGTTGAAAATGACACCCCGAGAAAACCAGTGTCAACGGACGCGAAGCAGAGTTGACAATGATTTTTGAGGGGTGTCAATTTAATTCATACCTTCATAGCCAGAATGAAGCACCAAAGAAAGCAATTAATCGTTTAGATAAAATATACCTACAGTTGAACTTCGATATCTCGAACACTGATATCTTAAATACAATACCCTCGATATCTTGAATACTCGGATATCTCAAAGTTTTTAAACAGTCCCATCTAGTTTGAGATAACAAAGTGTGACTGTATTTACTGGCAATGAAAATTAAGGTAAGAAAGTTTACTGTCTCTTAATTGAGACTAACTATATCCTGAGGTGAAGCCAAGGGAAATAGTTTCTGTCAAGGGGGACAATAATAACTTGCTATTGTCTTAATATAGTTGGTAAATACTGTAGATATTTTATTATACACATTGCACATGTGCCAAAGAAAACTTTATTTGTCGGCGATGCAGATTTTCTTGATGGTAAACAAATTAGAGTCAATCATCAGACTTTGAATTTAACATAGCAACTGGGTTTACAACAGAGGTGTTCTGAGATTAAAAATGAGGGAAATCAAATGCTGCCTGTGAATGGTTTCTATATATGACTTTTCACAATGAGCAGATAGCAAAAAAAACTATTTTACAGTCAGTGAGAGTAGCATGTTTATTCTTGTGATGCATGTATGAATAACATTTAATCCATGGCATACTCACAGTACTGCCTATACATATTGCTTTTTATTGGAGATCATGCATATAAAGTAATTTTGTAATTTCATTATTTAGGTACCGAGTATTAAAAAAAACTTTTCAATTTATTTTTTAGGAACATAAGCAGACCAGTCTATTTGTTTTCTTGGGGATATTGATAGGACCATATCTAGCTGTGGGATGGGAGGTGAATTTCATCATGACCTGATGATGGAAGAAGTGTAATTGACTGCATGAGTATCATGGAATCCTTGTAACCAACCTTTTCTTGTTGATGTGGATTTTTTGAATAAAGGAAACTCTAAAAAATGACATGCTGAAGGATCAAGAAAATGATTCCAATAAAAGAACTGAAAAGCCATTTCACCTGTTAAAAGTGTGGATGATATTCAGTGTGTTCAAAACGTTGATATATACACAAAAATGCATGGATTAGGATGCAAATTGGATACAGATTTAAGAATTATACAGTGTCAAGATTCATCAATAGTGTGAAACAATTTATCAATAATATGGGAACAACTGATATTGGATTAGACATCAACTTATGAGTTTTACAAAGGTACGTACATATTATATATGTATATTTTAACATGTGTTTAATATGCCATTTTTGTTGATTAAAGCTGAACACCGCTCGTAAATAGGCACCGTCACACAGATACCTGGTATATAAACCCTTCGATTTCGTTACACTCGATTGCACACCTGAACTTCGTGGCCGACATGTAGTGTTCCTTTCGTGGATTTTAGATTTAATGCATTTTTTTTTTTATCTTATGTGCATGTTCTGTTTGTAAATAATGCATTGACCAATTTATTTGATGTTACTATTCTCCTAGCTTGAAAAAGGTGCGTAAAATTTGATAATTTCATCGCGACCGAGTAACACGGCGAGGCAAAATGTACGTCCACACAGGTGAGACCTCTACAGCAAAGTACTTTGAACTGTTTAGAGGTATGCCCCTTATATAAGGGTTGTAGGGACAGCAGTGATTAAAGAGAAATATGGCGAACAGTGCCTATTTACGAGCGGTGTTCAGCTTTAAGGTAGCTTGCTGGCTTAATTGGTAACGTTACATTAATTTAATATTAAGATTTAATCTAAAAAGTAGTACGTAGCAAATTCATACAGGTCATTTTTGGTACTCGCAATTACATGTATTTGCAAGTTGGTTGTATATTTAAGAAGTTTCTACCCCTGATATTAGTCTAAGATTGACAAATCGGCAAAAAAATATGTAATATACTTCATAAAAATTATGATTTAAAAATTTTAATTACCTGATTCAGTAAATATGAACAAAAGCCCCAAAAGGATTCTAATTCATAAACTGCAGTTCACAAGCCTGACACATGTACTTTAAAATGTTTAACCGCTGAGCTACGATGATTATTTCAACCAATTCGATTGATGCACAAATTTATATTTATAAATAACTATCTTGTGAAGTATAGTGTACTCTTAAAAAGTATAATTCTTGATGTAGTGATGTACCTAAAAATCAATCTACTTTTTTAGGCCCTCATTTCATGGTACGTGTACGTATGTGAGGCCAAAATGAAATTAGTGTTTATTTGGAATTGCCTCCCACCTCATTGAAATACCCCCCGCTGATAAAATTTTATTAGCAAAAAATAAAGGTTTTTTTCTTTTTTGTGATACGTACAATGTTTACATGTTAGTTTGTCAAAATATTTTTTTCATAAGGCCTAACAAAAAAATATGTTTGTTTCCGCTTTCCCGACCGACACAAACTTAAACCCGCCGACCCAAAAAAAATTTCCGAGTTTTTTCATAAATTTCCGTTTTTATCTGTTTTTTGTTAAAATTTTATTGTGTCCTCTAAATTTAAGTCGTAAAAACGCTAATAGAACTTATTTAGATGTCATCAGTGTTGTGTAGATGTTTGTTATTTACAAATGGCAGCACATGTCGTGCCAGTTGAGCTCGAGAAATGTTCCCACCAACCGGGGGGAAAAAAAAAAAAAAAAAGCCTACCAACCGACCCTAATTTTTTTCAGCCTGAAAGCGGAAACAAACATATTTTTTTGTTAGGCCTAATAGAAATCAATGGAAAGAAAACGTTTTCTCTGTTTATAGTGAGATTTTTATTGAAGCAAAATTTTAATTTGAAAACATAATAATTTCCCTTTCTCCCTCCTGGGTCTGAAAACCCCAAGGTGGCAAATCCAAACTTACAAATTTTTAAGGATGCATGGCCTGATAAAGTATTTTCTTTTTAGCTCACCAAGACTAAGTCGTGGGGAGTTTATGCTATATCCCCGGCATCAGCGTCCAGACCTGGTTAAAGTTTTTGTTACAGGTCCTGGATCTATGTTTACTTATTACTTGTCCTTTCTTCACTAAACTTGCATGAATGATGCATCTGGACCCGGCACGTCTATTAACCCCAAGGAACCCCAAGGAACCCCATGGAACCCCAAGGAACCCCAAGGATACCCTAATAATACAAATTTATAAAAATTTATAACTCTTGAAACCCCTGGGGATCATTGGTATCCCAAAGACACCCCTAGGGTACCCTAATGGAACCCCATGGATACCCAAATGAACCCCATGGAACCCCAAGGATACCCAAACAAACCCCAAGGAACCCCAAGGATACCCTAATAATACAAATTTATAACTCTTGAAACCCCTGGGGATCATTGGTATCCCAAAGACACCCCTAGGGTACCCTAATGGAACCCCACGGATACCCAAATGAACCCATGGAACCCCAAGGATACCCAAACAAACCCCAAGGATACCCTAATAATACAAATTTATAAAAATTTATAACTCTTTATACCTCTAGGAACTCATTGGTATCCCAAAGACACCCCTAGGTACCCTAATGGAACCCCATGGATACCCAAATGAACCCCATGGAACCCCATGGATACCCAAACGAACTCCAAAGAACCCCAAGGATACCCTAATAATACAAATTTATAAAAATTTATAACTCTTGATACCCCTAGGGACTCATTGGTATCCCAGAAACACCCATAGGTACCCTAATGGAACCCCACGGATACCCAAACAAACCCCATGGAACCCCAAGGATACCCAAACAAACCCTAAGGAACCTCAAGGATACCCTAATAATACAAATTTATAAAAATTTACAACTCTTGAAACCCCTGAGGATCATTGGTATCCCAAAGACACCCCTAGGTACCCCATGAACCCCATGGATACCCAAACGAACCCCATGGAACCCCAAGGATACCCATGGCAAACAAACCCCAAGGAACCTCATGGATACCCTAACAATACAAATTTATAAATATTTATAACTCTTGATACCCCTGGGGATCATTGGTATCCCAGCGACACCCCTACATGTAGGTACCCCATGGAACCCCACGGATACCCAAATGAACCCCAAGGATACATGTACCATAGTTAAAGGTAATTGATGTTAACTGTGTTATTTCAATACACAAAACAAATGATATTCATGAGTTGGTAATAATCCTAAGGTTTCCCCAATGACACTTATTATAATACTCATATTAAGAGGGCTGTATGGCCATTGCCATTTTTAGACTAATAGCTAGTATATAAATCTCCTTTAAGAAAAAAAATTCTGTATAACGATACAGTGTATAGGAAACATTCAAATTTTTAAGTCTATGGAATTTTTCGTTATCAAAAAACTATATTGCTCAAATAATGGTTTATAGCTTAACAAATTATTTTTAAGAATTGTAAACCTGATAGTTTATCTTGTTGACCATCCAGTCTCCTTAGGCTCATGCAGCTATGCATTTCTCAAAACATATTTTTTTCAATTCTCAATTTTTGCATTTTGGGGTTAATAAACAAGGAGTATAATCAGAATAGTAATTCACTGGTTAGTTTAATACAAGACATTATAAACTTACAATAATTCTTTTAAATAGCATATTGAATGGTAAGAAGACCAATCCAAAATTTCAGTTTGTACACAATTGATCTTCAATCTCCTCTTAAAGACAGATATACATTAAATTTGATTAACCCAAACAAGAGGTATAAAACCTTTCTATTCACACCAACCTTCTTTTCTTAACAATTAAGTCTTAATTTGCATTCTCTTTTCCTTTTTTATGCACATCATTAGTTTTTAGGTACATCAATATTTACAGTACTTTTTATTCTTCATCCTTGTAACTTTTTTTCTTATATAGTATCTATCTAAATTTTAGAAGAAAGAATTGATTCATGTTATGAGAGAGAGAGAGAGAGAGAGAGAGAGAGAGAGAGAGAGATTAATTGTTATCAATGGTTTACATGTTAATGGCTCTATAAATTATGGAGTATCATATAGGCCTGGCATAGATTAAAGTTTTATCTTTATGAAAAAGGGCTATGTAAGCTGTGTGTGTGGTGTGGGGTGGGGGGGGGGGGGGTTGGGTAATCAGAGCCTGATCTCCATTATCAAGGATATGCTAAAAAATATATCTTTGTAATTACTGGTCTTAACTTCACCAAACTTGCATGGATGATGTGTCTTAAATTGATACTGATGCACCTGACAGGCTTGAGTGCTGAATCTGAGCCATAAGTTTTAGATGCGAGATGAGGTTTAGCTTTTGGAACAGGTCACATGTTAAGTTATAGATACATGTTTTAGCTTGCATTGTTGATTTAACTATAATATAAATGAATCGCAGAGGTAGCTTCAAAGCCTGATCTCCATTATCACGGATGCTAAAAAAGCTCTTATCTTACTCGAACTGCTTGCATGCATGATGGATGTGTTTGTTGTTAAATGATATAACATGATTCCTATGATATAGTATTGCATGATATGATACACTATTGTTTTATATGATATGATATGATATTGTTTGTTTAATATTGTAAAAAGTAAAATGATACAATATGATATTGTATCAAATGTTTGTACATTATAATATAATATTGTATCATGATATTGTGATAATATATATATATATATATATATATATATATATATATATATATATATATATATAACTGATATTTTGTTTACTGATAAAAAGTCTTGTATAGGAAAAATTTTCTAGTCAGTTAATATTTAAAAATAAATATTGTATCTAGTGGTATTTTCAAATATATACTGTTGATTCCTTATAAGTGCAAACCCCCCTTATTTTATGCTAGTACTTACATCTAATTCCACGATCCTGCGGTGGTGTATTTAATGGTTAGAATAACTTTTATCCTAATTTCTTATAGTTCTAAACTCTCAGAAAATAATAAATAATGATATTTTAAAATCCGCTATGGGTGCTTCTCCTGTCATTTTATGCGAATATCAATTCCTCGTGTTTAATTACATGTTAAGGAATCTACAGTAAAAAACATCTGTCAGGTTTCCTACTTTGTGTTTAGCTACCGAATCCCTGAATTTATAATCTCACCATCTACAATTCTGCTGTTTGGAATACAACTATATGTATGCAAACATCCTTACATGCATTTACATATAATTACATGTAAGAAAATGTGTCATTTATACTCAATGTTTAGCCAATCTCAAAATTACCGTACACTGAAAACCTGAGTTCAGTTGCATTAACAAATGTAAAATTCTCTTCTTTTATTTTTTACTCCTGCAAGGCCTTTTATTTGTACATTGACTAAAACTAGAATTTTATTTTTTAATAGTTACATGTATTTGTTACTAGTTATTGTTTTAAAGTGGATGTGATAATAGTATGTTTAAATGTTTGTAATATTTCTTTTTAGGAAATCTAAAGAAAAGAGTTGGACATAATTCCAAAGATATGAATGGAATACAAATGGTAAAGGATCACCAAGGCCCATTCTGCATGCAACTTGAAGTTGAACACTTTCACGCAATTAATGTTAACTGCATGCTTGATAAATTGGAAGCTGAATTTAAAATTGCATGTGAATGTTTATTTTTGTATGTAGTCAGTACATACTGTGGAATCATCATGGTTGTGGTGGACCAATGTTTGTGTGGCTTTCGTGAGTAACCCTTGCAAACGAATTTACATCCCTCGAATGTATACACAAGCAAATGTTTAGTATTTATTTACAAAATAGAACTTGCTACTGAAGAAATTACCTCCCCACGAACTAGGAAAATTTTGGTAGCCAACGAACATTGACCCCCACGAATAAAAATGATTCCACAGTACTACATGTACATAGAAAATTTCATTTAATTAATTTAGCTTCTAAAAATGAACATGTCTGAAATATATTTGAAATCATTTAAATTTTGTTTAAAAATGAATTTGTTTCAAAGAATAAAAGCATTTAATCTAATAACAAGGTTCATTTTCATTGTATATTGGGCCACTTTTTTATTAGTTGTTTTTCAAGAGCGACTGACTAAAATTTCTAAAATACTACAATATGTATAAATTTGTATCAAAATGTGTTTTTTTATGTTTATGTTTTTTGATCTACAGACCAATTTTAAAAAAAAAGTCTTGAAAAACCACTTATGAAAAATAGCCTTTTAAGGGGTTGGATTGTGGAATGACATTTAAGAGGGTTCGATGGTCATGGCCATTTTTGGACTCTATTAATCTTCTTTAGAAGAAAAGCTCTACAGTTCTGATAAGACCCAACCTAACACCGGGTCTACTTTTGGGGTTTACTCTGGGTTTTCTTTTTTAAAATCTGGCTCCACTCTGGGGTTACTTTGGGTTTACTTGGAAATTGCTTTTGAGGTCAACTTGTAACACACTGAAGTGTGAAGCAGACCTGTCTGTTATCTAATATTATCCTACTGACTGTAATTCCTGCCCTTTGTATATTCCGGATACACATGTAGCGTCTGCTTTCAGGGGTATACCTCTGACCGGGTTTACTCTCTGTGTCCACTCTGGGTTTCCTTGGGTTTACTCTCGGTATACTCTGGGTCCACTCTAGTAAACCCGAAGTAAACCCAGGGTTTTGTTGGGGTTTACATTCTGTTAGGTTGGGTCTGATTGGTACTGTATAAACAATGTAAAGATATAGAAACTTTAACGAAAAAAGTGAGAATATTTGGAATATATATGTTTCTTTATTAAATGACAAAGTATTGTGTAAAGTATCACTACCTAAAAATTTAAGGAAGATCTTGTGAATCAGTGTAATTTGTTGATCATCTTTAATACTTGAATTATATTACCGGTAACCTTACGAGCATGGTGTGAGGAAAATTAATAAATTTTTAATCCAAAAATCTTTACTACATTGTAAGTCATCATGGCTTCTGTCTAATATAATCATATCCAACTTTTAAGGTACATGTATATGTGATGGGTAATTTGCTGACTATTTAGCCTTTTTAGCTCACCTGAGCTGAAAGCTCAAGTGAGCTTTTCTGATCACCCGTTGTCCGTCGTCCGTCTGTCCGTCCGTCTGTCCGTCCGTCCGTCTGTCTGTCCGTCCGTCCGTCCGTCTGTCCGTCCGTCTGTAAACTTTTTACATTTTGAACTTCTTCTCTAAAACCACTTGGCCAAATTCAACCAAATTTGGCAAAAAGTATCCTTATAAGAAGGTGAATATAAATTGCAGAAATGAAAGACTGATCTTTTTTCAAAACGGAGAAAACCTCGAAACTGTAAAAAAGGGGGGTGCATTTTTAAAAATCTTCTTCTCAAGAACCACTGAGTCAAATTCAACGTAATTTAGGAAAAATAATCCTTATGGAAAGGAAAATATAAATTGCAAAAATTATGGGCTAATTCAGTTCCAAATTTGAGTAATTTACGTAACTAATAATAAAGAAATAATAGCTGTCAATCAGTTTATAACTTCGGGTTCGGTATTCCATACCTCGAAAACGGGAGTTCTTTGTTCGAAGCAGCCATGATGTGTGTCACTGTGTGGGTTAAACTGACAAAGATGAATTTGCTGGTTGTGCAACACTTTACGTGCGAAGAGAATATTTGAAACATGCAACATAGATTTCTGCCGATTTTGTGAAGTAAATTGAGGTTAAATATTTCAATGCGTTAATATTTGCACTTACAACATATTATAAAGTACTATACATTTTATTGGTAATTCGGTACGATATCTACGGAATGGTTGATTAATGCAACGTGTTTTGTTAAGATGCTCAGCATTTTCAGTATAAACGGAGATTGTTTTCGCTGCTAGAAATATATAGGTATATATGTGATGAAAAATAAATTGTGATCTTTCTTTTATTGCACGTTTCTTCTGTTTTATTTGTTTACAATTTTCTATTTACTTTCCATATTTGAGTGTCAAGCTTCAAATTATAATCAAGATACAGAGCTTTGCTCACAATTTTCTGTTTGCATACAGAGCTGAGGCCTTGCTTTTGTTCTTTTACATTTTAAATTGCTGAATAAGAAATACCAAGCTTAAAAATCTAAAGTTGAATGTAATAAACTCTTTTGAACAAAAAAATTGACTAAAACCTAGCAGAATTGCGAGCTCTATATCTTGCTAATAATTTTGTGATTGACGCTGAAATTTTGATTGATCACTAGAAATTTCTAGCTAAACGTTAAATACGTGTACAGAAAAATTAAAAGAAGATAAGCTGTAGCTACTTTCTTTGGCCCCCTCCTAATACGATGTATTATATGAAATCTACACCAACCTTGATGGTTTTCTGACACAAATATAAACGATCGCTTTAAAACTTTTTTTTATAGTTTAATGACACATTACTGTCACGGAGATAAATGTAGTATCGCTTTTAAGAAAATAATATGTTTTACGGTGCGACCGTTGGGGCGAGCGCAGCATGTGATCAAACAATGAATTATGATAAATCAATAAAAATAAAATTAACAACGTAACTAAATTTGACTGCCAAAAAAAATAAAACATACCTATTTTTTCAGTAAATTTCCATTATCCATGCATAGTTTATAAGATTTCATATGTTATAAGATTTGTTATTTATTTATTTATAAGTAGAACAATAGTTTAATCTCAGATGAGATAAAATGTTGTTGAATAATAAAGATTTTAATATAAATGTTCATTGCACTGTATCTCCTCTTTTATAGTAATTGTAACGTCAGTTCATCCCCTTTTTTACAGTCGACATTTTTTCTTCTTATTATTATTTTTTAATTTACGCTTAAAAATATTTTTCTTATCATATTAAAGGGACATGGAGTTGCCCCCCACCCCCCCCCCCCCCCCCACTTGGGATTGGGAGCATGTAATAAATGGAAGTGAAAATAAAGAAACCAATGAACTGCTAAAGAGCTGATGGATTAGAATTTTCAGAATTTTGAGAATTATCTTTTTTTCTTTTTGCTTGTAAAGATTTTTTGGATGAGGCTGCCATCCACCCACACCCCCCCCCCCCTTTTAAAAAAACCGATGCTACGTGTACGTTCCTGGAAATTACCGTAATTATAGAGGGCGAAGCCCTCTCACGGGCCCGAAGGGCCCGTGAGAGCGAAGCTCTCCCTTTATAGAGGGCGAAGCCCTCTCACGGGCCCGAAGGGCCCGTGAGAGCGAAGCTCTCCCTTTAGACAACACGTGTATATATGCCCAAATATGGAAATTAGACTCTATACCTATGAAGTTGAAAAACGTTTCCAAGATGGAGGAAAAAAGAATCACTTCACGCGCAGTGACATCACCGGCATCCATGTTGAATTTGAATCTCGTACTAACTTCACGTTTGGTGATAATTCATCAATATTGTTTAATGAGTGATAATTACATTCAAACTTACCTAGTGTGTTCTTGAAAAATTAATTCCTTATTAAGAAAACAAATTTTCGTTTCCTACAACTTTCAACAGTTGCATTAGATCCGATCAAATGAATTCCAAGACATCTGATTGGACAAAAAATGTTTTTCATCAGTGAAGCAGTTTTATTTCATAGTTTTCAAATTAAATCATGTATTTTAATTGAATTTGCTTTCTGATTACTGTCTGAAAACACCAAAGACGTTTTTTCTCCTATTTTCAATTTTCAATTTCGTTTTTTTTAGGTTTCATCTCAAATCGTAGTCTGACCTACTCATACCCAGGTCATTTCATACCCAAAATTCAAATTATTCCTCAAAAACCAAAAAAAAAAAAAAAAGGAAGAAAATTTACGACCAATAACTCATGATAACTAATTCAATTAAAAAAAAAGATTTTGTAGACATCATAGTCTTTGATAGACACATTGTAAAATATTTTAAAACCATTCTGATCTCCCCCCCCCCCCCCCAAAAAAAAAATAAAATGTGTGAACCATTCGTATATGATTAATAAATACAATAAATCATGTTCAAATTATCCCCAATCTGCCATGAAAATAAAAGCAAATAGTGAGATTATTTGCAGCATAATTCATTATTATGATAAATACTTAAAGGGACATGGTGACGCACAAACCCATGATTTAGCAAATATCGAATTTTTACACGATTTCCACATATTATATTTTATTTATCATATGAAAATGTGAACTTTTGAAAATTTACGATAATAGGAAGTACTGATCTGCATTCACAATCATAAATATGTATTACACACTAAATGTATGACATTTGTCAGATAAACTCGAAACAAATTATATATGTACAATATACACAAAGGACATAATTTGCACTTTATGACGTGAATTTGCTAGTTTTTCTGTAGTTTTAATGCACAAATTCATCATTGTATGTTTAATAATTAAGTGTTTGGATGACAAATTTTAGTAAATTTAGGGAACAAAAATAATCTCAATTTCTGTCCTTACAAGTGAAATATTCTCAAGATAAATTGATTTTCCTATTTTAAAAAAATATACATTACTCTTAAATTCATGTTTTATTAAAAGCAATGCATACATTTAAAATATGGGAGTAAAAAGTTAAAATACTTCGTGCTGAGAAATTATCCTGAGATCTGCGATGAAGATACTACATGTAGCTGGTATTATCCAATATATGTATAAATTACTTCAGACTACAGACAATAAAACATCAAAATAATATACATGTATATTGATAGAATCAAAATAACAAAAAAAATGCAGCTAAAATCTGTCCCAACATTTTTTGCTTCATTCCTACATGTACTTTCGCTAGGCAAGGGTTTGTGATCCGCAGGAGCGGCACGGATCAGAAACCCTTAGCTAGCGAAGATGAAATATCTCGGGGTTCAAACAATATTTATTTACATACCAGATGAAAATTTGTTTACATGTTTTTGTATTTGAATTTCCTGAACCCCCTCCCCCCCCCTCTCTCTCTCTCTAACTTGTTCGGCTAAAAAAGGCGCTTTTAAAAATCTATGAATATTCGTATTGCAAAAGATATGAAATAAAGTCTGGATGACAGCATTTGAAAATTGTGTGAGGTGTTCCAAGAGACTTCCGAATGGAAAAAAGATAAATCTCCATAAGAAATCAGTTTTTCGTTCCTGTGAAAAATCTCTGAGTAAAAAAAAGAAAAAAAGAATGGCGTTTTAATGAATGATTTTAATTGTATTTCTTTTAGCCCTCTATATTTCTATAAAAATCGTCAAATGGAAACAGTAACCTGAGACAGATTATAGTCTAGTATATCAGGGCTTGAACAAATTTAACAAGGACCGTGGCCAATGCTCTTGGCCCAGCAATGAGATTAGAGTCCAAACAAAACAAACAATATACATGTATGAGATGACAGGCCAGAGAGGATGAAAGGGCATCTACTGACCTAGCCCCATTTATATTGGCTTCGCCCTCCAAACGGTTACACCGTAATACATATTGGTGAATAAAATAAATGTGAGCATTCATCCAAATGAGTGCAAGTAACAACTGTTTCCTATATCTGAAGAAATGTCCTCATTCTTTAGCTTTGCAAGATTTTGAGAATATTTTGGTAATTTCAGCAGATTTACAATAACTTCAGTTAGAGTAATTTCCCCTTATTGTGACGTCAAAGTTCACGTTGGTTAAGTGTCGTCTGACTCTTTAAAACTCCCCTGAGAAATAAACGTAAGCGATGTAAACTGTTTTATTTACTTAAAAAGCATGATGTTCTTAAAATTACACATCTTATATGCTTCTCAAAAGTTTTACTTTGATTCTCGCGAGAACGTGAGGAGTTGGAAACCATTGGTACTATGAATTGTGGGTCAAAATTTACTGACGCCGAAAAAATCTATCGGATCAATGTGCAAACCTTTGTGACGTCACTCGATTATTTTTTTTTTTGATTGAGAGTGTACTGAGGTGAACTTTAGAGGTATGTCGGATACATCGTTATTGTTTAACTTCTTGCCGTGTCTGCAAATGTGATTCATACCTTAAAATTCCTATCTTTTCCTAAGGGTAAGTTAATATTAATGGAAGAGCCACAGTAACAGCCACAAGCGTGAACTTTGATTTTCGCTTGTGACGTTGCAGTTTACAGCGTTCAACGTTTGTGACGTCATAATAAAACTCGTGTCATTTTAACCTTTGACTACTTGTTGCATTTAGAGGCATTTGAAGATCACAGAATTTAATGGAAAAACACAGTATAATGTAAATATATTGTTTTGATTGTCTTGCTGATTCTCGTGAGAGTGTGAAGTGATAAAAATTGCCATGATTACAGGGAACTACTGGGACGATTAAAACAATGCATTACTGGTCCGATTTACTGACGCCAAAAAAATCCGTTGAATGAATGTGCAACTGGTCCGAATTTTCTATTCACACACGCCTTGCCGTTAGAGCTCGCTTCGGGCCGGCGCTGCGCGCCGGCGAGCTGCGCTCGCTATTACAGCGGAAAATCATTGGTTTGTAGCCATTTGTAAATTGTTGTTTTTGAATAAAGATGAAAATAATGGGTGGACCTTAGTAAAAAAGAGTTATATGCCTGTCAATACATTGCAGTGGTGTCGGAAGCAAATTGAAAATAGGTGGGGGGGGGCGGGAAGCAAATTGAAAAGGGGGGGGGGGGGGGCTTGACCTTATCAGAAATCTTGACAAGCCAAAAAAAAAAGGATTTTGAGTATGGCTATGTCTAAGCCCCCACCCAACCCGTTCCGACGCCTGTGCATTGATTATAATAGCTCTTTAACATTTCACAGGACACCATTTTTCATTCGAGTGTATTCATTGATCAAGTGAGTAAGGTTTTAAAACATCGCACGAATTCACGCCAGGTAAACAACACTCGTTTATAATGCAGAAGACTAATTAAATTTTTGAATTTTTTTTTTAATATGAGCGCATTGAGGTACAATTTTCTTCTTTCACATATAGGATTTTTTAAAATAAAATACAAAAAATGCCGGTAGTAAGAAGTTGAAGAAGAAAATGTACCTATATGCTCTCATATATTTTGATCGCTTTATGAAGTGTAAATGGTATCTCATAAAGGTACGATGTCAAAGATTAAGTGTATGCAAAAATAAGTGTAAAATTTGAATACGGCATTCTATTTGTTATTCTACCGAGGGGCCATATGGCACAATTTCCTTTGAACACCCACATAAAGCTATTGTTGCTCAGGTGAGCGATGTGGCCCCATGGGCCTCTTGTTAATTATAAAATGTAATTTGAATATTCATCTAAATGGCATGTACTCAGTAATGCAAACATCGAGTCCTCTTCTGATTGCATGTGTATGTATACAGATCAAGTACAAACACAGGGTCCTCGGACTGGATGTGTACAGATCAAGTACAAACACAAGGTCCTCTGACTGCATGTATACAATCCAAGTACAAACACAGGGTCTTCAGACTGGATGTGTACAGATCAAGTACAAACACAAGGTCCTCTGACTGCATGTATACAATCCATGTACAAACACAGGGTCTTCGGACTGCATGTGTACAGATCAAGTACAAACACAGGGTCCTCGGACTCCATGTGTACAGATCAAGTACAAACACAGGGTCCTCGGACTGCATGTGTACAGATCAAGTACAAACACAGGGTCCTCGGACTGCATGTGTAAAGCTCAAGTACAAACACAGGGTCCCCTGATTGCATGTGTACAGCTCAAGTACAAAATCAGGGTCCTTTTACAGCATGTATACATACTGATCAAGTACAACAACAGGTTCCTCTGACTGAAAGTGTACAGTTCATTTACAACCACAGGACAAGCCGATCTAGAATTTTCTCAGTGTTAAATATTCAGTGAACCTGTGAATATTAGACATACGTATTTTGTACCCCTACCCCCGAAAGAAAACGTGGACACCAAAAGTTAAATGTAGGGTTAGAATAGGTACATGTACTGTACATGTAGGAATATGATACTATACATGTAATGGCAGAAGAAAGCCTATTTAATAACTCTTCTAAACGACACGTTATTTCATTATTGCATTTGCATTATAGCGAATTTGCATTTGTAATCTCGATCTGCCAGGCCATATAATTGAAAATATACAATGTTTGTGCGATAACTACAGTGTACGAATTTTGGCATTAACAAACGCATTGAAAACTTTCATCGAGTATATAAGATAAAAGACGATTAACGCTTACGAATATGAGAAAATTTGGGATAGATAAGGTCGAATAGCACACCTGGAACAAGTCACTCAAATTAACAGTAATTTATTTGATTATGAAAGATATAATGATAAATAAACTGTACATATGTCAAAAAAGCGAAATATTTTCAGTTTGGGTATAAAAATTGAATATCTAAAAAAATCAATAAGTACATGCAAGTTAACAACAAAAACCCCTGCGGGATTCGAACTCGGGATGTACGGACATTTATCACTTGTCTTTATCTAAAGCCCGACACTTTATCTATTCGGCTAATGGATAAGTTACATGTTGCCGTCGATAAAATCCTTTTAATAAAACGAAATATCGTTTCGATCTGAGGCCAGCCATTTTGTGATGATGTGTTATTCCACCTTAAAACGATTTCCCCCACGAATAGTTAGGAGTTGTTGGTTTTTTTTCTCGAAAATATATAGGTCTGAAAATTGTAATTGACTAAGTCAGAGACATATTTATATAGTATATACTCCCTGATGAGGTGATTTAAGGGGTAAGGAATCATTCTAGCTATGAGTATCATGAGGTGATAATTTCGATCGGGGCGTGGTCAAATCCAATAGAGCCCGAATGGGCTTTATGATAGATTAGCGAAAGTGCGAAGATGCGACGGGGAAGCAAGAAGATGCAAAGACAAAAGTGATAAGTTGCGAAGGCAAAGGAGCAATACTACTACATCTTCGCTAGCCAAGGGTTTCTGATCCGCACCGCTTCTCACGAACGTTAGTGGAGAACGGTGCGGACCGGCTGAGTTTTACAAAAGAACTTACGACAGAGTCGTAAATATTTTCAGTCTCATGGAATGCTATTTAAAGAAGAAAACTTAGACAGAACCATATATATATACAACTATTCTGATGTCCATGATCATTTTTTACAGCCATGAGAATGACACATTGATTAGTTTGTTTTTAATTAGCATTCATTATTTGGTCGTAAGTCGTAAGTTCTGTTGTAAAACGCAGCCCAGAAACCCTTGGCTAGCGAAGATGTACTACTATAGCTCTTTCGCAACTTCGCACTTTAGCCTTCGCCTTTTTTGTGTGTGTTCTAATCAGCAAGTCTTGAACGAAAACATTGAATTTGATGCAGGCACCGCACTCGCCCGAGGTTAGCCGATTTATTTTTTATTGTTGCGCATGCATATTATCATAGTAAGCACATGTGCTAACTATGGATGTTTATTAAATAAACTGGACCCCGGACCCCCTTCCCCTGGAAATTTCAATATTATCAATTTAACATTGTAAAATTACCAAGAATATGCCTCGGACCCTCCCCACCCCACCCTGGCAAATACAATAATCATTTGGGACCCCCCCCCCCTCTCCTAGAAAAAAAAACTTGATCCACACGATAGAGAGCTCCGCAAACATAAAAGGAGAAAGTGCGAAGGAGCGAAAGTAGTTCGTTTCTTCGCCTTCGCACCCTCGCACTTTCGCCTTCCAACCTTCGCGCTTCGCCGTTGCATCTTCGTAATTTCGCTCCTTCGTATTCGCAACTTCGCACTTTCGCCTTCGCACGCTCGCATCTTCGCCCTAAAGGCGAAGATCGAAGTGGCCCCATCGGAACACCGTTTATTTTATTTTTTTTTTACAATTTTCAAAAAGAACCTGATATCAAATTAACAAAACTGTCATGATCACTATGAAATCAGCATTTACATGTATATAAAAAGAGATTTCATTAAATTTTTGGTGGGTGGTGGTAGTTAGTGGTGTTATTACTACAATATGTATAAAGAGGTATAGCGCATTTATATACGATTTGACCTAAAATATAGCACTTTTGCAAACATAAGATATTTTCAATAATATATAATATTGTGTTTAAATATATTCAAAGAAACGCAATCACACAATAGCTATATACATTGTATATTTAGAAGACATCAATTGAAAGTGTTGGATGCGTGGCCTAGTAGTAACGCGGAGGTCTTTTTGATTCCATGGTCACTGGATCGATTCCACCAGGTGGTATTTTTTTTTCCACTGAATTGAAGAATGAAGGAATATTTTAAATTACATGTATCTAATCGGCTGGATTTTTTCAGCCTGAGTAAGAGCACACCCAAAACAGATCTCTTCAATAACACTGCATTTCTTTTACATACAACTGTACACTTGGATTCATTGCATTTTGCTGGAAATTATCACAGTTCAGAATACCAACTGTCATTATACACAGAATTCTATATATTCATTTCTTGATTATGAAAAATCAATTCTTACAGACACCATTATAAAACAGTATCTATTTTTCGAAAATCATATAACGACAGGTACATAAAGCTCTACTGTATTTAATAACAAGTACATACCGTCCAGACACAGGTGTAGACGAAATAATGGGAAAAGGCGCTATACCTCTTTGTACCAAAATGTGTCTTTATTGTTTATTTTTTTATCTACATACCAATTTTAAATAAAATAAAATTAAATTTGAATATTCATCTAAATGGAATATACATGCAAACATCGAGTCTTCTTATTATTGCATGCGTATACAGATCAAGTACAAACACAGGGTCCTCTGACTGTATGTGTACAACTCAAGTACAAACACAGGGTCCTCTGACTGCATGTATACAATTTAAGTACAAACGCATAGTTTCTGACTGCATGTATACAGATCAAGTATATTCACAGGTTAACTGTAGTATACAGACTACGGTATGTACAGGTATTTATATAGTACATGTACGTTGACAATTGTGTTTTCTTGAGCCGTATTTAGTTAAGCCTAAAATCATTTTAGTAAATACATTTAAACGTTAGCGACCAGTTTCTCCATTGATCATCAATGTCGGCGTGGATACCGTACTCACCCAAAGTTTGTCGATAAATTTGTTGTTGGTACGCATGCATATTATCATAGTAAGCACATGTGCTTACTATGGATGTTCATTAATATTTTACTGGGTTATGGGATTTTTTTGTGTTTACCAGTGTTGGCTACGTCTTATCATTATGTACTCCACATAATAGGTATTGCTCGCCATAATGTGTACACATGCACTTTCAGATTCCTGTCACTTATCAGCTGTCTTCTTACTTTAAATCAATACCGTGGTTCAAACACGGTAACATTGAATTTTATTATACGACATTCGAATTCTTTCTTCATACACGGATTTTGATGGTGAAGAGGGCTCCAGAACCACCCTCCCTCCTCTGGAAATTTCAATATTAATAATTTCACAAAGTAAAATTACCAAGAATATGCCTCGTACACCCCCCCCCCCCCAGCGGCAAATACAATAATCATTCGGGACCCCTAAACCCTCTACTAGAAAAAAAATCTGGATCCGCACGACAAACAGCTCCACAAACTTGAAAGGCGAAGGCTAAAGTGCAAAGGAGTGAAAGTTAAATTAAATTAATTTTGAATATTCATCTAAATGGTATATACATTCAAACATCGAGTCCTCTTCTGGTTGCATGCGTATACAGATCAATTACAAACACAGGGTCCTCGGACTGCATGTGTACATCAGGGTCCTCTGACTGCATGTATACAGATCAAGTACAAACCCAAACTGCATGTGTAAAGCTCAAGTACAAACACGGGGTCCTCTGACTGCATGTATACAATCCAAGTACAAACACAGGGTCTTCGAACTAGATGTGTACAGCTCAAGTACAAACACAGGGTCCTCTGATTGCATGTGTACAGATCAAGTACAACCACAGGTTACTGTTAACCAACTTTTTTCGCGTGCGAGAAATTTTCGCGAGGTTAGCGAGAGCCTAGTCGTCGCGAATATTTCTCGCTGCGAACCAATCCTTTGTCTATAGTTTTAACAACATACAGTTCTGGATAAGGCTTGGTCGCAAACATTAGTTGTCGCGAACCAGTTTATCGGCAGTTAATCGCGAAAAAAAGTCGCCGCGAATAAAAGTTGGTTTACAGTAACTGTAGTATACAGATTACAGTGTGCACAAGTATTTATATAGTACATGTACGTTTACAATATTATTTTCTTAAGCCGTCTTTAGTTAATCCCAAAAACGAAACCATTCTAGCTGATATATTAACATAAAGAGGTTAACGACCAGTTTCTCCTTTGACCATCAATGATGACGTGGATACCGTACTCACCCGAAGCTTGCCGATAAATTTGTTATTGGTACGCATGCATGGATGTTCATTAATATGTTACTGGGTAATGCGGTTTTTTTTATGTTTACCAGTGTTGGCTACGTCTAATCATTATGTTCTCCACATAATAGGTAATACCCGCCATAATGTGTGCACGGGCATTTCCAGATTTCTATCACTTATCAGCTGTCTGCTTACCTTAAATCGATACCACTGTTCAAACACAGTAAATGGATTTCATTATACGACATTTGAATTCCTTGCTCATGCACGGGTTTTGAGGGGAAAGAGGGGTCCGGAACCCCACCCCCCCCACCCCCCACTCCTCCTTCTCTGGAAATTTCAATATTAATAATTTTACAAAGTTAAATTACTAAGAGTATGCCTCGGACAACTCCCCCACCCGCGGCAAATACAATAATCATTCGCCCCCTCCCTCTTCTAGAAAAAAAAATCTTGATTCTCACGATAGAGTCTCCAAAAACTTAAAAGGCGAAAGTGCGAAGATGCGAAGATGCGAGGGAGCGATAATAGTTCGCTTATTCGCCTTCGCATCCTCGTACTTTTGCCTTCGCATCTTTGAAACGAAACCATTCTAGTAAATACATTAATAAAAAGAGGTTAGCGACCAGTTTCTCCATTGACCATCAATGACTGCGTGAAGATTTTAAGCTGAAATATATGTTTCAAAAATATTAAATGGATGCGTACTATAATTTGTAGACTTTTATTTTATAGCTTTACACTTTGCATCCGTATTATAAGACAAGTAAACTTATTTTGTCAAACAGTTAAAATTAAATTGGAATCTTAACTAGTAAATTGTATGTTTCCTTTTTCTCACGACACCGTACGTTTTATATCGGCTTGTTTAAATAGGTGTTTTTAAAAAAAAAATAATGTTCCGTTGGGGCCACTTCGACCCTCGCACTTTTTTGCCTTTAGGACGAATTGATAGAGTGCGAAGAGTCAAAAGAGAAAGTGCGAAGGCGAAGGAGCGAAAGTGCGAAGATGCGACAGCGAAGCGAGAAGATGCGAAGGCAAGAGTGCGAAGTTGCGAAGGCAAAGGAGCAATGCTACTATCGCTCCTTCGCCTTCGCAACTTCGCACTCTCGCACTCTGCGCGGTTCCAGAATTTTTTTCAGGGGGGGGGGGGGGGGTCGACCCCCCCCCCCCCCTCCCCCTAGAACCGTGCATGTAATATCAGTGCTGGCTATTCGACATTCGAGAGATTTGTTTATTTATACATGTAATTAATACACATTCTAAGATTCGCAAGCCGTTATTCGTACTGTGTACGTAATTTTTTTGTATTCCCATTATCGGTCTGCGATGACCGAGCGGGAAGAGTACAGTACTATGTTAAAGACACTTTGACATTTTAAATTAAGTTTAGGAAGCCGTGTGATTTCCATACCACGCTTATGGATCATCGTATGTACAATTGACGGCGTTCACCAAACATCAGAGTCGTCTTTCTTAAATTTTTATGAGAGCTTCTTCGAAAAATAATTGTATATAATACCATATATTGAATAGTAAACGCCTTAGATTGCAAACTTTTACATTGCCCCCCACGATCTAAAAAAAAAATGCACACAAGTTGCAAATGTAGTCGTCAATTGTAAAAAAGACCAGCAGGCAGGTTTGTGAAAATTTTTCTAAGATTCTTCTTAAGAAAATTTATACGGTTAGACATATAAATTTTCCTTCAAATTATTAAATAGCGCACGCCAATAAACATTCTCAAACCGCTGATTAGGGTCTTCCGTTTCCAACGAGCAACGCGCTTTGCTCTTGTTTTTATTATTGAAAATTATACATTTTTTATTGTAACTACTTGTAGTTAGGGAGGAAAGGTATTATTTTAATATTTAATAAAGGTATAATTCAATTTATGACAAAAAGAAACCATTAAAGATAAAAGATGAAATGTTGGCCATTGTAGCTAAATATTGCATCAAAAAGTCTCCCTTCCTTCTCTCTCTTTCTTTCTTTCTTTCTTTCTTTCTTTCTTTCTTTCTCTCTTTCTCTTTCTCTCTCTTAAAACGCGGGGGAAGGGTGTCATACTTCTCCTACCCCCATCTAAATTTGCGGTCTAGTTAATACGTTTTATCACGTTCTCTTGAATTATTTTGATTATCTGATCTTATATACGTATCATTAAAATATCTTGCATAAGATGCACCCATTTTTTTGTGAATCAGAGATACATGTATAGTCATTTTCTGTCACTCATCATTTATTTCAATTGTAGTAATTTATCTTGTACTTGTGAATTATGTATTCATCAATCATTAAAAATAATTTGGCAGTGGCAGTAACATTGTTGTGTCGCAATGTAAGTCGACAATGTACGTGATGAATATATTGTATCTGGGCCGTCAGAAAAGATAACGGGGAAACGCTACGATTTCAAGTTGCTTTGCATTAAGCCTCCCTGTCCGTCTGTCTCTCTCTCTCTCTCTCTCTCTCTCTCTCTCTCTCTCTCTCTCTCTCTCTCTCTCTCTCTCTCTCTCTCTCTGTATTGCATATCATTATCCTTATCTTTTTGCCACCATACTACAAACTTGGACATGGGAATGACCATTCTGAAATATTGAAATTGACCATGCAAGGTTATTGTACAATTACTTTTAATTATACATGTATTTTGGAGTGAATCGCCAAGAGTAATGGGGAAGAAACACATATCTAGTATTTTACACTGTAGTATTTTGACGATCATTCCTATCAAGTTTATTAAGCTTAAATATGATTAGAGATGCTTAAATGGTCGTTTAAAATGATAAAAACTTTGAAATGGTGTAATGTACTAGTCAGACACTAGGTTGTCAGATCAATTTATACTTTGCCGGATTCATTAGAGTCTGAGTCATCTATTTCATATTTAGATATTTTACTAGAAAAAGACGTTAACGGTAACATAACAACTACTCTCTTTGATAAACATGATGGCATCAATTATTCTATCGTTATAACTTTCCTTAGTTACGTAGCAATAAACCTTTATCACCTGCATATGGAGTTTGCTTGCTTGCTTTTTTGGAACATTTTATTTAAGCTCTTTTAAAATGTCACATATATATGGTATTAGTACAAAGAAGTAAATATATAATAATTTGCAAAAGAGTTATATACGAGAGATAGAAAGAAAAAAAGCATATGGAATTTTTGTCTCTTGTTTGATTCAATACGCAAGGGCATGCTCTACTTATGAACAATTTCTAATTTTATTTTTTTACGAGGCAAGCTACTGACAAACAATTTGATAAAATACTTCCGCTAGGTCGAATGCTGACTGAGGTTTTTTTATACTTATTGTAAGGCCATTATTAATCACCGAATTGTCTACGGGGTTTTCCGTTTTCCCGATTACGACAAAGAGCACACGGCGGGTGTGACCGGTCAGCAGTGGATGCTCACTCCTCCATGGCACTTGATCCTACCTCTAATTTTCTTATAGAGGTCCGTTTTCGCTCTGCTCCTGTTTTGTAATTTTCCTTTGGACTTTTGGATTTAAACACTGTCACCACCTGATCCTGTCTTTAATTTTTGTAGAGATTTTTGTTTGCTCTGCCCCTGTTTTGTATTTTTTCATTCGGGCAATTGATTTTGAACACCGTTCGTAATTACCATATTTTACTTACCAATTTTACTTTTTTATCTTAACGTCATGCGTCTAAAAATAATGAACTAAAAGTATATGAATCGTGAAATATTTCATATTTACTTATGAATTTATCTTCGAGCCATTTAAAAAATAAATATTTTTTGATATTTTAAGCTTGCTTATGTTGCATTACAGAATTCAAACAATCGCAAATTGTATTTCTGTTTTAAATAATTGCATGGCTATTTGTGAAAATAGTAGCGTTTTTTATCGTTTAGGCAGAATATAAAGGATGTGATCACACATCTAAAGGTTACTGCAAATTGTCATCTCACGGCTCTATCGGAACGCCATAATCCCATACTCTCGATTAATTTTGCAGTATTTTCTGCAACATCCTTTTTGTTCATAGGATATGAATATCTTGGTCTTTGTTTTCTTTTGGAAAGTTTTTTTAAAAAAATTCATTTTTTCTGGGGATTATTTTTAAGGGTCAGTTTTCAGAGAGAAATACTTCTCTATCGAGATTTTTAGAGGAATATTTTTAAAGGGGGAATTCCACTCGACAGGACCGGAACCATAACTGTAAAAAAGATACGGTTTCAGTACAAATCTGGACATGCACTTCACTGAAGTTGAAAAAAAAAATTAAGTCATGCTTTTAATATCGATTTCAATTCTATTTTCTATCCAATATTATACATTGGCATGTAGTCATGAATACAATTACTTGTAACGTACAACAACAAAAAAAACCAACACTCCATTTAGCATATCGGTTTCTAGTATGTTGGAGTTTTTCCTTTTCTAAAATCAAATGCACTGAATTAGTAAATCTCACGATGTAAGACTTTTTTTGCATATGACAATATGCTAAATGCTAAATGCTAATTGTGATGTCATGAGTTCAGTTGCAAAAGACATCAATTTCAGAGGAATTTCTTTTCAAACAAGATAGACTACATGCATTGCAAAGATTTTATAAGAAAATTGAAATTACCGACTGTTGTCGACACTGCTTTTGAGAGGAAAATAACCCCTAAAACAAGTAGTTTTAAGAATATTTTCTGTTTAAAGTTTAGAAACGTATTAAGTTAATGACGTATTTCCAGAACTGTTGTCTTTTATACCATATGTTTTTCATGATTGGTTACATTCATATGTTTAGGTCATTTTAAGGTATATTCAATCTTTATAAAAAAAATCATATTCTCAGGAAATAATAAAAGTACCTTCTACTTCAGGATATTACCTTCGCATTTTGATACCACCTCCCGATTGCGCTTGAAAAATAATAAATCATTGCGAACATACTAGTATGTCGCACGTTTTTACAGTACATAGTAAGATTGATCAAAAGTAAAAACTTTGATTGTTTTGTGGGAGATAAACATAACGTCCTCTCATTGTTAAAACACACACCGTCCTCTCATGGCTAACACACCGTCCTCTTATGGCTAACACACCGTCCTCTCAAGTTAACACAACGTCCTCTCAAGGCTAACACACCGTCCTCTCAAGTTAACACAACGTCCTCTCAAGTTAACACAACGTCCTCTCAAGGCTAACACACCGTCCTCTCAAGTTAACACAACGTCCTCTCAAGGCTGACACACCGCAAAGTCACTACATTGGTGATAGACACAGCATAGTCACTACATTGCTGATACACACAGCAATGTAAATACATTGTTTATGTACACACAGCATAGTCACACTATTGCTGATACACACAGCAAATCCCTACATTGTTTATGTACACACATCATAGTCACTACATTGTTGATACACACAGCAAGTCACTACACTGTTGATACATATTATAAAGAAAAATCATTTACTTTAAACTCCCTTTGTTGTGTGTTTTAAATGCTACATGCAGCTGATATAAACTTTATAACTATCAGCTTTTCCTACCTTTTAAAATGGCAAAAGTGTAGTTAGTGTACAGAGAGCTCTAATTACCAATTAGCAAATACTAGACAAGTATTCTCATACTAATTCTCATTCGCATACTTCAGCCTCAAGATCAACTCTTGATACACCTCAGTCCTGTTTTGGGCCAATCTAATGTACATCATTTTTTCAAGTTATACTCAATATGCATATATTGTCAAAACCGTGAAGATATATGTACTTAGTAAGTAAGTAAATTCTAGATTAGCAAGGCTGGATTGTACCTTGAACTTTTCTTCACTTATGCATGTTTTCTATGTTAAATATGTCATAAAATATTATGAATATTATTAACCCATTATTCCCAATTTATCGTCTATTTAGTTAAACACGTAGGACTTCATCTGAAAAAATAGTGATTGATATTTTTTTTTCTAAGAAGCACTTTGAATGTTTTAGAATAAATTTATTCTATCCTTCTGACTATGCGGGGCCACTAGGCTATCTGCCCACTTTGCGCAGCTTTCTGTTCCATTATACCTAGGGAGGGAATCAAACCCACGTACATAGTCAAGGATTCATTATAAACAAACCAATGTGATTAAGTACATGACATATTTTAAAATCATAAATTGAAAAGAATGGTTTTCTACTGGGAATGTACGTCAAAAATAAGAAGATTATCCCTTAACTAATATAAATTATATATTTGCATTAATGCAATTTATGATAATTTAGGATGCAAGAATTGACCCAAAGAGATTATTGGGGTTTACCTATTTTTTGTTAGCATTTGGACGTTAAGATAAAATAATTTTATTATCTCATTTCTGGTACTTAAAGGTTTTAACAAAATTTTTAAAAGAATACAACTCATACACACATACACTAAGAGAAGTTGCTAAATGATAGATATACGATGGTTCCTGCCTTTATAGGGATTTAATTCCATAATAAATTATTTTCCTTAAACTAATCCTCATTATTTTTTTAAACATGTAATGTTTTTTAAGTTAAACAAGATAAAAAAAATACAGATTTAAAATTATGGGTTACCTCAAAGGTGTCAAACTTTAAAATGATAGGATTTTCCCTTACCAATGCTGATTATTTCTTTGTTCAATTGTGGTAAAGAATAATTGAGGGTGTAAATATTAATCAAAAAAATTTAGATGTTTATTTTTTAACATGAAATTGAAATTAATGGGTTTCCTCATTGGGATGTAAATTTTAAATTAAAGAAGATTTCCTCAAACTAATGCTGATTATATCTTTGTTATACTGTAATTAAGGTGGAATAAGGATGCAAATGTTGATCCTAAAAGATTTAGGGGTTTTCCTAAGTGTTTAATTATACTGATTTTGTAACATTAAAATGAAAATTTTGGGTTTCCTCATATTAAAGGACAATTCAATGCTTCATTCTATCTGTAGATTTTTGACAAATTGATAAAGCAACAATGAGCAAAAAAATCTCCTGCAATGAATTGCAAGTATCAAAATGGTTATGGGTCACTAGATATTGTAACAGTTGTGGTTATAAGCATGTAGTACAGAGAAGTAAATGGCTGCCTTTATAAAACTTTAGAGAACCTGTAGGGTAGCTATAAGGCTCTCAGACTTTTGATTAACTGTATAAACTCTAGGAAAACAAACCACAAATCATTACTCCTATTAAGTGGGCACTTACTTTTATAATTGTAATGGGAAGGATAGCTGGTTAACATATGTATTATTGGGCAAATCTTAACTGCAGTCCTCTTTGAACCATTTCCCCCTTAAAGGGGCATGGTCACGATTTTGGTCAAATTCTATTTTTCTGTTTTTATTATTTAGAATGCTTAAGGAATGCATTTCCAATGAACAAATGAAATTGGAGAGTCAGTAGTGAAGTTTTAAGCAAGATACAGGGCTCACAATTCTTTGTAATGTAAACAAGGCTCGTGCCCTGTGTTTGTTTACATAAGTTCAATATACCGGTAAAAAATCTTTTTCAAGCTGATTTTTCATATTCTTACTCATTTTAAGCATATATAAACAGATCCTAACGTTTACAACATTCATTTTCGGTCTTAAACTGGAGTATTCACTTCAACGTTCAAAATGTAAACAAATGCTTTGTTTACATAGCAAAGAATTGTAAGCTCTGTAACTCGCTTATAACTCAACGAATGACGCTCAAATTTTGGTTGCCTATTAAAAATACCTTACTGAAGCATTGTAAACGTTAAAATCGGGGGAAAAAATTTTGACCAAAATCGTGACCATGCCCCTTTAAGTCAACAACCACAATAAGTTACCCATAAAATCCTGCAGAAACAGTTTTCACCCTCGAGTTCAAACCATTTATCAGATGCTTTATTTCATTAGGCGGAGAGAAAAAAGATTGTTTGGCCAATAATTGTAAATTTATAGCCTATCTGAAATCCATCACAAAACTAACTTCAGTGTGATTCACATCTCAATTTTCTCCCCAATTTTTCTTTGAATTCAGACTCCAATTTCCCCGAATGTCATAATTATTTTCAAGTCATTCAAGGCCTGTTCCCGGCTTCAATCTTATTAACTTTTGATTGCTTGAAGCTAATATTTTTGAATTGCTGCTATCAATGTGTATTCGGTGCAGAGTTCCTCTGTGATACTTTGACATATGATATAGGGACAGTTCCTGAGAAGAAGTTAGGCTTTTATATAACAGACAATCAATGGCTTACTGTAACCTAATTAACTAGTCTAGCAAGTCTTTCAACAGACCTTAGTCCTCAGTCTCCACAAGACCGACTCGAGCACTTCAGGTGCATTAATTACTGTCACTGGAGATTTTGTGTAATTAGTATCTCCTTTATAGAGTCAGCGATGTTAATCTTTTTTGGTGTCTAAATATTTATGGAATCAATATGATACTCCTACAGTATAAATAAAAGAAAATGCTTGTAGGGTAATTCATTATTACTCGCCCTAGGTATTGGGGCTAATACTAAATGCTTCAATGCATTAATTCCCTCTATTTCAGGATTTAAACCAATATCATACCACATCTATCAATCTGTCAGGAATCCATTTGCTACCTGTTGTGGTCTGTCATCTAAAAACAATTTTAGAATAGAACGATGATACAAAATATCATATAGCATGTACATAGCCAAAGATGATTCAACATTACACCTGAAATTGCAACATTTCTGGTATAATAATTAAAAGCCCATATCATACACAGGATTCCATAATTCAACTTTGATTCCAGTACATTCACCCATATTAAAAAAAAAACCCAAGCAATGGATTTGCAAGTTGACCTTCCATGCACTAAAATTTCCTCTTGGAACAGGTTTCATAATATATTAAGCTAAATGAATCCTAGAACATTTGCTCTACAATTTCAAACCTAAGCTGTGTCCATATTGGAGACAAAAATTGTTAATTGGTATTGAATTGACACAGCTAGAGGGTTACAAGGTAACATCTGCCATCAAGACCAATCCAGACCGATCGGACTTCATAGTTATGGTATAAAAACAAGCAATCAGGCTGATTATTTGACTAGGCACAAAGAATTTTAAATCTTTGAAAATTCATTCAGAAATGACAGGGATTCAATTTTAACAATCCAAAAGCCTTTTAAAAATCTCAATGGTGTTCCCTCACACTTGAGTTGGGACATTCATGCAATATATTAGGGGGCTTTTTGATTCAATTCATTTAAATTTGTATCCAATAATGAGGGGAGGAGGAGGGCTGTGCCACGTTAAATCTGACCAGTGTTATTGGTTTCTCTTTGTTAGAATAAAAAACAAAACAATAATATCAGATGATTCTAAGACTCCAGCGTGTGATGATATCTGAGATCACACCAAACATGGGGTAATATCATGTCAATGATCCATTCTGAATTTAAATATAGATTTGTTTCTCTTGGAGACAAGTTGTTTAGTAGACCAAGAAAAAAATTCAGTCCATATATAGAACATATTCTGTACAACAAAAAACTAATCAATATTTTAAAACACTGAACAGCAAATAAGCCAATAGAATAAATGTTTAATTTAGTTAATGGTCCATGTACTTTAAACAGCCACAACCAGTTCTTATTGAAAGTGGGCAGTGAGTGTACCGGTGTACATACTAGCTAACAGACTACCATGCAGTGTTTATTTCGAGAAGATCAGTAGTTACTTGAGCTAACTGCACTTTGAATGATAAATTGTTCAGTGTTAATTGTTTGTAGTGAAGTGAATTCTTAATCAGAAACCTTAAAGATAGAGATCTCAGATGCATGTCTGCTTATTTCCTATAGCTGATAGTTAAGTTTTCTGCCTCAAAGAGAAATGTAAACTCATCCCTGCATGGCTTAAACATGTATAATTTCCCAATACATCTGCAAATTGTATAAATTGAGGCTTATTTTGTATGATACCTTGCAAGTACGCTCATCAAACGAAACAGATTACTGATTGAAATTTTTAATGATTTAAGACAACAATTTCAAAGAACATGTCTGTTCCTCTATCAATGTCTTAATGAACAAGTACATGGCTTGTTTGTACAAAGGGTTCTCTTTGTGGAAGTAGTAAAGCAAGAATTGGGCGTCATAAACATGCTGCCATTTAAAAGCATGTGAACGCTAAGAACCCATCTTAAGAAAATATGTACATAATGAATCAGATTGGATTTAAATGCCTGTAATGCATTTTAATTGTAGCGATTTCTTTACATCTCAGAGGAACCTCTTCATAACGAACCCATCTTAAGAAAATATGTACATAATGAATCAGATTGGATTTAAATGCCTGTAATGCATTTTAATTGTAGCGATTTCTTTACATCTCAGAGGAACCTCTTCATAACGAGGTCTTTAAAGATTTACCAATAAATCCAAAGCCATTACAAGGACATTCGTTGCTTCTCTGTTGACGTTAGCTACCAGCAATCAACCTTGGAAAAAAAAGTAATTTTACCAATCTCTGTATAATCTGAGACCTAATACCGTACATGGGAGTATTGTTCCAATCATGTCTTAGTCAGGGATAGATTTCCTTCCATGGCCTCTTTTTCATGGCATTATAAGTATACAGTGATTAGCTGTGACGAACAGTGCACTCAGCTAGGAGAAGAAAACTCCTCCATTAAGAAGTGCACATAATGCACAGATTATGAAAAAAACCTGCAACCTTTCTTTGATCTCCTTTGTATGTAACTGACACCATAATCACCATATACTGCCCATTTGAACTTACAACAAATGAGATGTCGGGGTTTAATTTCAACCGAGTGAATTCCAAATTTCAACATTTCTTTCATAACTTTATATTATAGTACATATGCTCCCGTACACAAATTATCTACAAAAAACGAGGTACGCATGGCACATAAAGGTTAAGGGGTGATAACAAGTGTGGGAAAATATCATATAGTTTTGAATAATTTTTTTATGCAGTAAATTTCCATAATTATGAGGTGATACTATTGCTGTAACTATATTCTTTTTAAAAAAAATAATTTTTTTTGCTAATTTAAAATAAATAATTTTTCTGTAAAAAAAATTTTGACATTTGATATATACCTAAACATTATAGTTCACAGTGTTAAATGACACAGCTGCGATGTGAAGGTGTCTCAAAGCTAAAATATGGCTGGGAACCAGGTATGTTTGAACCAACGAAAAAAAACCCTGACCTGACAACAATTTGATACATTTTTGCGACCTCATATTCTAAATCATGTGATGTGCCTAATCCTTACACTGTGAATGATAAAAAATTAAATTGCATCAGCGCAGGTGATTAATGACATTAAATTATAAATATTTTACAGAAAAATCCTTTGATTTGTTATATACTTTGCTCTTATTGCTTGGGTTTCAAATAGGTAGTTAGTTTATTTAAGATATTATTAATATATGTTGCTCCATCCCCTAAATAGGACACTTTTTACAAATAAAGTGCAATTTATATAAAATTGGGGTACATCTGTAGGTTTCCCAAGCACGATTTATATGGGTACTATTTTTCTTGACTACGGTAATTTTACCCAAATTATTATAAAACTGCATAAGCCATTGATCTTTCACCTGCACCAAGCTGTTTTTTTAAATGCATTAAACTACATTGTTGTTAGCATGGGAAAGTTACAAACCATTAGTTAATAAATAGTCATGTACTTTTAATTATATGAAAGATACACAATATTGATAATATTGACTTCAGTTTCACTTGTATTAACAACAGCATCAATCAGTTTTATTACTATTTCAATAAAATTAAATTTTGACGTTACAATACGTTCCCTCAGAGAACTATCAAAAGGAATACAGATCGTGACGTCAAAGTTAGTTATGGCCTATAGTTATATCATATGAAGTACACCCAAGTGACTTTTTACTGACGCTGTGAAATCAATCGGGAAGCCTCAACATGCCTGTGGATAAAGATATCTTCTAAATTTGTTTCAATATATTTGCTTTAAATAAATAAAAAATAATGGTTGTTCATTAGAAATATCTATATTTTAATTTATTCTGATCAATAATTTCTTTTATGCAAATTTGTAACAAAGATTACCCTCAAAAATATGCAAAATTCAAAATATTTCCCATTTAAAACAGAATAATTTTTTTTATATTTCATTTCCTAGAAACCTGGAGTTCTACAATATGTGCAACATCTATTTTTTTAAATTAGTGCGTAGTATCGTCTAATGGAGATTAAACATTTGGATAGAATTAATGAATAATCTTTTTAACAACTTCATTAACTCCCAATTTTGAAAGAGTCCCAAAACTTTTCAAATAAATGAGGGAAAATATCATGTTGTACGTCAAACAGGTTCAAATGTACCATGCATACACCCAGTGAACAAGTCTTAGATGTTGGCACAATATTGAAAACTCAGATTGATATTTGCATGAACACAAACAAATTTGGTCATGGTCATGCCATACTTTAAAACTGTGCTCTCCACATCACTGTTATTTTTTTCGTTTATGTGATCGAAATAATTAAAATTGAGGGGTGTCGAATTTCAAAATTATAGAATTTTTTCTTCAATTAATGTTGACATTTTCTTTGCAATAATGTAAGAAAGAATAAATTGAATTGCAAATATTAATAAAGGATTTATGGTTCATTTGAGTGATTTACTGTACTGACTTTTTAATGTTAAAATGAAAACTATGGATTTCTTCATTGGGGTGTAAATTTTTAATTAAAGAAGATTTTCATAAACTAATGCTGATTATATCTTTGTGATACTATCTTTAAGGTAGAATAAGGATGCAAATATATATCCTAAACGATTTAGGGAGTTTCCTAAGTGTTTAATTATACTGATTTTGTAACATTAAAATAAAAAAAATTATGGGTTTCCTCAGGGGTGTCAAATTTCATAATTATAGGATTTTTTCTTTAATTAATGTTGACATTTTCTTTGCAATAATGTAAGAAAGAATAAATAAGAGTGCAAATATTTATCAAAAAAGATTTAAGGTTTATTTGAGTGATTTACTGTACTGACTTTTTAACGTTAAAATGAAAATTATGGGTTTCCTCATTGGGGTGTACATTTTTTATTAAAGAAGAGTTCCTTAAACTAATGCTGATAATATCTTTGTGATACTGTCATTAAGGTAAAATTAGTATGCAAATATTGATCCTAAAAGATTTAGGGGTTTTCCTAAGTGTTTAATCATACTGATTTTGTAACATTAAAATGAAAATTATGGGTTTTCTCAGGGGTGTCAAATTTTATAATTATAGAATTTTTCCTTTAACTAATGTTAACATTTTCTTTGTATTTGTGTAATGAAAAATAAAAGAGGGTTGTCATCAAAAACATTAATGGGGTTTACTTAGTGATTTACTATACTGATTTTTTAACGTTAAATTGAAAACTATGAATTTTTTTTTAGGACTAAATTTCTTAATAAAAGGATTATTGAAGTATTTAGAAAAGGTGATTAATATTTACACAGATTGCTGATTCACTTCTATCATTAATCGGCAATTTATCATAAGCAAATAAGTTGTCAAATGTCCATGCAATGATCAATAGCATTATGCGTTACAATTGCAACGCTTAATGACATATATCATTAGACGGTGTTGTTTTATTAACAGGAGTAACAGAGCTCTCTCAAACTAAATGAAACTCTAATTTATATAAGCCTCTTCATTAGGTGAGCCTTTTTTGGTGAAAGTAAACAATTCAATAATTGTATTTCTATGCACGCCAAAAACGAAAATATTTAAATTTAGAACTAGGAATTGGCATGCCTGGAAAATATCTATAAAGAATGCATAGAAATGTATTAGGTCCTGCAATCTCTTTCAATTTCTTATTGTCCTTCAATATTCTATTGCCTTTCCAATCATACATTTGTACGTCAGCTATTAAGGATATTGTATTAAGTTTTCGTATGGAAAACAATTGGTTTATAAGCGTTGTCAATGAATCAATTCTCAGCCTTAACAAAATGTTAAAAGGTAAGTTATTTGAAAATGGTAATTGTTTATTTAAAAAAAGAAAAATGTCTGTTTGCAAATGGCATATTTTTTTTATTATTTTAATTTACATTTCTGTACAAAGCGATGTTACATGCAATATTAATATTCACATTTAATTTCAATCAAGATTTTGATATCAAATTTAAAAAAATGATACTTACTGGCAATCATCTTTGTGTTTCATTAGTTTTATTTCTTATTTTTTCTGTTTATTCATTGTATGTAATCTTTCAAATCTTTAAGTCTGTCCTAATATATTTATGCCGCACATTATGACAATTTTTAATAAACGAAGACATATCTGTGAAAGAAGTGCAATTGAAATCGATGAAAGAGAAAATTTCCATGATAACTTCATTGACATATTATCATTTTTCACTCGAAAAAATTCACAAAATATTCACAGAAACGAAAAACTGATTTCTTACTTCGTAATATTACTTCAAAGATTTTTTGAATGAATGTTTCCAAATTACTTAACAGCATTTAAGTAAAAAAAGGACTAGTTACATTTGTAATGATATTGTGTATAAACCCAACCATCAAAATATTAATGAACATCATCAAAATGACATTCTGTAAATCAGCAACGATTTTATATATATAGATCCTTGTATTTTGCTAATTTCTTTTATGGAATTTTTCTTTCACTGACAAATTTATTCTTTTTCTTATATAAAATTTTAATACAGTTATACACAATGAAATAAATTAAAATTAGGTTAACCATAATTTAATGAATGGAACCTGTATGACAGGGTCTACTCAACAGTCTGCACTCTGGCGCCAACATTTGGTGCACTGGGTTATTGGTTTTTGTACTTATGACACATTTCTTTCAATTCAATATTTTAATTGTAAATAGTACAGTGTATGAAATATTTAAGTTTTAGTTAAAATCAACCGAAGGAGCACAAGGAAACCCATTTAAAAAGACCCTTGTGTTGAGGAATCGATCTGTTAAAAGCATACACGCCTTATTTGCTTTTAAAGCCAGCAGGATTAGTTTAGACAAACACCTAATATTTGATATTTGTTTCCATTGAAGAGAACAAATTTACTGCTCTCATTTCACAAACAATGAGGCTGTTGACCAGACCGGATAATTTTTTTTGAGAGGGATGAAAGTGCAAGCTCGACATGTTAAACGCAAGTTTATATCGACTGCGAAGTTTTGACCAAAAACTTGGAAATTAATATTTTCTGTGAACTGAAATATGGTGGACAGTAGATATTATGTTTAATAATTTATGTTAGCATTTAGATTTTAAGATGATGTTATAAAAATAAATAATGATAAATGTTTAAATCAATAAATAAATATTCATGAAATTTAATAAAATTTAAATACTGAAAAAACTAGAACATTGTTTTAAAATATTAAAGAATCATTCTTTGAGAATTATGAGGAGATCAGGTACGGTCATGGGAAATTCAAATCCAATAAACCAAGAAGAACATCAACTCTACATATATTGCAATTTGAACACTCATCCATCCATCTAATTTGATTCATAAAAGACATTACGACAAAGAGCACACGGTGGGTGTGACCGGTCAGCAGAGGATGCTCACTTCTCCATGGCACCTGACATGGTCATTGCATCGATCATACAACTTGTGTAAAGATTATTTTATTTGAGGTACTTGATATTCCTGATTCTAAGTATACAACAAATTTTTTTGTAAGTAGATTGCCTCGTTTAATTAATTGTTTGTATGTAGGACATGTTCTTGCTTAACGAATAAGCTGAGAAACAAAAACCCTATAAGCAGGTGACGGTGGTATATTGCTACATACATTGTAAGTAAGGGAAGTTGACGTTGAAAAAATTAAAATCATCACGTTTATCATATAGTTTTGTTGTTAGATTACCATTAACGTCTTTTTCTAGTAAAATATCCAAATATGAAACAGATGTTTAGGAATCTGTGTTATCTTTTATTTCAAGCTCACTGGGATATATTAAGTTAACATAAGAGTGAAAGTAACAGTTGTTAATGGATAAAACATCATTAACATATCTACATGTGGAGTTGAAGGCCAAAACAAAAGCTTTATTCTTTTCTTGCACAAGCTTTTCAATAAGTTCTGCTTCATAAGAATATAAAAATAAGTTAGCCAATAGAGGAGCGTAAGTTGTGCCAATGGGAATTCCGACTGATTGTTGGATATGAATATCTATCCCCAAGAAGTTTTTGCTGACGAGCTAGTGTTTTTGTTTTGTTTTGATTAATTTTTTATCAATATTTACACGCTATAATTTGCGTCAATTTTGAATTAAGGGAAAAATGCATTTGTTTGATAACTTATAAAAGTTACCATTGTGCTTTAAAATTACAATACTCAATTTGATCACGTATTAAAGATATCGAATTTCAACTATAAAACTATTTATTTTTCCTGCCAGAAAAGTAATGCCTCCCCATGAATATCAACCTATCACGTGACATCAACAGCTAGTTTAATACTATCATACAAAATTGGTGGATGGTCAACATCTTCATAGTTGTTTTAGTATCATGAAGGAAAGAATGTTATTTTTTCAGTCAAGCATATACGAGTATATGCGGTATTATGCATTTTTCGCCCCCAAAATTATAGTTTTATTAAGAGCTTTAAAAATAATGTGTAAGATAGTTGAAATCATATTGAAAAATAAGTGTGTAAAAGGTTACCACCACAGTGACTTCATAATGTAGATATGACATCATAAAGACTGTCTTATTTTGGTAAGTTGATGTTTTGTAGCAAAATATGGGTATTTTCCGATGGTTTTTTGACTGGGAAACATAGAGCGTAGGCTTGCTCAATTGTCATTTTTTAGTATAATGTTTATAATTGTATGAAAAAAAGCATAAATTAATAGTACTTAACCAGACCTGCGCTCTATATTTCCGAATGCAAAATTTAAAAAAAATGACAATTTTTTTTTTGTGTGTGCAAAATTGCTTGAATTTGGTCATTTAGGTGACGTCATAGATAAACAGCGAATGAGCAATGATGACTAAATTCAGGATTAAAGTGATAGGCATCCTATGTACAATGATTTATGAAAACTTGATTTGTATACAAAACTATTTTAAAAATTGGTTAAAATTGGGGACAGATATCTGACCATACCAAATATAGTATTTGGTCCTATCTAGGGGTACGAACCCATTATCGCGAGCGTGTGAGCATGTACATTGAATATACTTCCCTTTAACAATGACGTAGGCATATGTGTTTCCCCTTAAGGGCTATTTTTAGTTAATGTAAGTGTTATTCTATTTAAATGTGCACAAGTAAGGGTATCGTGAATGACGAAAGTATTACACTCATGCATATATTTCAAGTTAACAATTGCTAAGCATATACAAAATCGAGACGGATATGTAATTAATCAAACAATAACGGCCACCTGATTACCAACAGACATGCGCAATGAGGTCGGTGTGGATCTTCCTTCATCAATATTCATGAACATGCATTACTTTGCTGACAGGAAATTAAACAATTAAATTCTATATCTTTGTAACGAGTTGGAATTCACCAACCGTGCCCTAGGGTAAGCTTGCTAATCCGGATAGCACCAAGCCCTTTTCATAAGAAAGCCTCAATGTCATAGAAGAGTGTTTAAGAAAACAGCGTTTGCCAATTTGGACAAGTATACTCCATCACAGAAAAACAAAAAGTCACACTTAATATCAGGATGGCGGGTAATTGCACCGTCATACCAAAAGGCCAACCTGGATGCAAAATGATAAAGGCGTTTACGTTGTGATTTAACAAATCTACTTGTGTAAGTGCACCATTACAATGTTCCTGTACATAATACTATCAATCTTTCTTTCTTTACCATCTCCCATATACATGTAACTTTCACTAATTGTATATATATATATATATATATATATATATATATATATATATATATATATATATATATATATATATATATGGGATGACAAATCGGTCAATTTTTAGTACTCGGTTACTCGGACGTTTTTCCGGTTACTCGGACGTTTTTCCGATCGAGTAACCGGGTTCTCGGTAAAAGTGTAAATAAATATGAACAAGTACATTGATAACTGTAAAACCTTGGTCACTTTTGTAGAAAAAAAACCACATGATCTAATTGGAGGTTTCTCCGTAAGTGTGTTTCTGTTGTAAGAATTATAAGCACTTCGTGCCCGACGAAATTTAATTAACATTTTTTTAACAAGTTCAATTTATTTATCAGATAAACACAAGATAAACACATAAAATAAAATCATAAATGGTTCAAAGTGGTTTTTTTATGTGATCAACACAAGAAGATAGTCTACTGTGAAGCTTTGTTAATCCGAGTCCAGTTTTTCAGATAAACGCAGGATAAACACAAGAAATAAAATCATAAATTGTTCACGTTTTTGTTTAAAAAAAATTATCTGATCAACACAAGAAGAAGGTAGTCTACTGCGAAGCTTTGTTAATATGAGTCTAGCTGGTGAAAATATCCTCTCTGAAGGAACAGAAGTTGCTGGGGTCGCTAAATAGCGTCGAGCCAGAACGGAGAGTCGAGGGTAATTAGTAGAGTTTTGTTTCCACCAGCTGATGTTGTGTCGCATGCGTTTTCAGACAAATGCTCTAACTTATACCATGACAAGCTCAGATTTAGAGGTAAATTTGTTAAAAACTGCAACCGATGCCTGATTGTCTATGTGATTTTTTTTTGTTAGCTAATGTGTTGCCCCTTATAATGACAGATAGAACCACAGAGATAAACTCTAATAGGGTCATGTCATGACACCTATTGATATATTTCCAATTTTGGGACCAACTAAAGAAACACCACTCCATATTTAAATACGCCCCACATCCTAGTTGAATAGACCCTGAGCTATCAGTGAACGAATTGAGATTTTGATCTGAATACCATTCTTCTTTAAATAATTAAACCACACCGCTAAAACCCTCCAAAAACCTACACCGCAAAAAAATGTCATCCCGCATTGGTTGATTAATTTAGGTAATGATGTGTTGCGTGACACCGATGATGGTGTTATACAGGCGCCGAACAAATGCACGGCCTGGTCGGATTTACGAAATTAAGTTTTCCCAGCATAGATTGCAATTGCTTAAGTGCGAACTTTTTTTGGAACAATTGTTTTTAATGATTTTGGACTTCAACACATTTTCGATGAGGTACTCTAACTAGCATTTCAATAGTGTCGATTTCCAAACCTAAAATCTTCGGCAATGTTAGGTAAATATTCCCCTAGCTCATGACAAACACTATTAATTGTAGACATGGTATCCCTACAAACAGAAGCAATGTGACCTGCAAATATAAAATCGTCTAAATAGTGGTCTTTTGTGTCCACATGAGATTGTTTATATTGCCAACCAGTTTAAAAATGTTCCAAATTCCTCATAGACCCTACATGACACAGAACACCTGGAGGCCCTTCCGACAGACAGACAGTTTGCATAATATTGAAACTGTTTTAATGTTTAAAAAAGTGCGTTATCGTTGGCGAAATCGTATAAAGACCTACTTAATATCTCTTTCTGGATTACTGCATACCTAATCATAGACCGAATTTAATCATATTCAAGTTCATTGGTAATTTGCTGAACAATTTTCACACGTTCTTATTTCAAATGTAAAACAGATACATGTAGTTTGTTTTTTCACATGAAAATATATTTTATATTAAATAGACCGAACTGTCTCGTCGAAGATTTCATTGTGGAATAAAAGAAAGATAGCTCTTATAGTGTGTCACAGATATGTACATGTAGAAAATGTAGGTCTCGTGCTTCACACTATTTCAATAACTGTGTTGATGTTCACAAGGGGTGGCTTTGTCTGTTTAGCCTTTAGAGCTACGTCTTTATTCACCAAATCAATGAGTCTATACAAAAGACTCTAGGTACGCGATACTCAATAACCTCTGTATAGCAACTTCCATCGTAATTTGCAACACTTAGTGAAACGCACTTAGGTGCTACCTTCACGTTTATGTTTACATTTGCGATATACGATATGTCAGTGAAACGGTCGCCTGATTCCCTGTCCAAAGGACCATGGATTTCATAATTTGGGTTGTAACTCTGTGGACATTAGAAAGAGGCATTTAATTTTTCACATATATGTATGGGTGTAAGTAAGATCTTCTAAGACTTAAAACATTTTCACTTTATGGCTATATTAGCCCCACCCCAGGGCCTGAACCCTTGTCCTTGGGGTCATGAATTTCACAAAATAGGTAGACGGCTTTATAACAAAGCATTAATTTAGTTTTACTCAAAAATACAGTAAACAAAGTAAAGATAAAGATTTTTAAGGTTAAATACATTTTCGCCATATGGCAATATAGACCCCAACCTAGGATATGAACCTCTAACCCAAGGGTCATAAATTTCGCAATTGTAGTGGAGAGGCTTCATGGACATTATTACAATAAATTTTTTTTTTTTCATACATGTGTAAGAGTAGGGATAAATTTATTTGAAAGGACTATGTATGATAAGGGCCTTAAATGGCCCCCTAAAATGAACACCATCATTTTACTGTAATTCTTTGTTTTCTTTGTCCCTATATATATGTGATGTTTTTTCATAATGTTCATTTTGATTCAAGTGCCCACAATTTAGAAATATGACATCGTAATGACAACCTTTTCCCGCCATTTTTGCATATTAAGCATAAAACAGCTTGTTTTCAAGCAGTTTTTCTTTTAGAAAACATAGAGAGCATACTTGAAAAAACAAAATATTTTAATTAGAGATGTATTTAGCCAAGAATAATAAGTGACAAAAAAATTTCTTCGTTCAAGCATGCGCTCTACATTTCCCATTCGTAAAAATATAAGAAAAATGTCAATTTTGGACTGATTTTGATTGAATTTTAGAAATAGCGTCATTTCTGACTTCATATACTGCCAGTGAGTGCAAATAAATTAAATAAACAGGTAAAAAATATATTTTATATCAACTCTTCTAAAAAATAACATAACATTTTATTGTACCCGAGACACTTTAAAAAGTGGCTGATTATGGGGCCCAAATTTAACTCATATTATATATAGTTTTTTGGCAATTTTTCGCATATTTGGCCCCGAATGTAAGGCTCCAGGGTTAGTAAAGTCAGGAATAACACAATCTAGATTACTCCTACTATAGAGATGCTTCATACCAAAATTAGTAACTGTTTGTCTTGTAGTTTTCAGGAAGTTTAAAATGTAAAAATTATAGAAGCACAACGCACGATGGACGACGCTGGACGAAGATTAATAGGTCACCAGATTGACTCGGGTAGCCTAAAAACTAAAGTCTACTGAATTTCTTGTCGGTTTTAAAAATGACTGTTGTTACATGTAGATCTGAGATAGAAGGCATGTTCATGAATTATTTATCTAGATGTATTCCTTTGAGAACGGAGGACCTTCCTATTATTCTGAAAATTTTAGATTTCTTGTTATTTTATTTCTTTTTCAAGCCAAATTTGGATTGAGGATTCTTGTGGTGAAGATATGTTCTTGAAGAGCAGAAGTGAACTTCTCTTACGGAACATGTCACCAACAAGCATGCAATATTGGTACATCACATTTGTTGATGATTTGATTGATCTCATTATAAAAATTGAATATCTTATACAGTCAACTTTCGTTATCTCGAACAAGATGGGACTGGTTAAAAACTTCAAGATATCCTAGTATTCGAGATATCAAGGGTAAAATACATAAAGTTTTAGTGGTTGGGACTTAAAAATCACTTCGACAAATTCATTGTATTCGAGATTTCGGTTACCGAGATACCGAAGTTCAACTTTATTTACATTTCGCAGTGTCTTTGCCTGTGATAACACTTCGTATCGATTTTGTACTATATAACCCATAACTTCAATTGACGCCAAATTGAGGCGCCAGCGGGGTTTGCTTATTTATATTTAAATATTTAATCGTGCGATGGATTAAAATTATATTAATATAAGTAATAAAGAATCATTCTTTGAATATTATGAGGTGATATTTTCGGTCGGGGCGTGATCAAATCTATCATAAAGCCCTTCGGGCTTTATTGGATTTGATCACGCCCCGACCAAAATTATCACTTCATAATACTCAAAGAATGATTCCTTATTCCTTAAATAAAATAAAATATGACAAGAATGTCTAAAACTCTTACTCATTATTTAGTTCATTATCATCAAGTGGACCCACATACTGGATGTGTATGTACATGTTGACTTCTAACACATAAATTTTCAGAAAATAGTCAATGAAAGTCTGGTGTTGTGTGATGCACTCAATTTCCATTGCTCTAATCTCATCTATGATGGGAATTTCTGAACATCAGATGCATTCTGGTACAGTGGTCATTGTCTAACATTCGCACATTCAAAATTGTCACACAAAGTATCAAATTAAATCGCATTGCACAATCACTGATAGTTAGGATGTGGATAAAATGAATAGTAATGCTTTTCTGTGTGAATGAGATTAGGGTTCTGTTTTGCCAGCTTGATTGCATTTATAACCGTGTTCCAATGGTGCACTCTGTTCCAGAATTTGTCTAAAGATGTAAAAAGCAGTTGGTCGTATCAGGATAAATGCCTCCATACTCTGAAAAAAAAATCTAAAATGATATTATGGTACTTTTTATGTTATATAAATTGTTAACGGTTATGCAAATTTGAAAACGCACGTGAACACGTTCTTTCTTTGATCTAAAATGAATTTTATTGCTGCATACCATATCTTAAAGAACAATAAATCAACAAAAGTGTAAGTTAATTAAGTGTATCTAATTTAAAGAGGCCATTTTAAAATAAAAATTGTCTATAAAACCTACGTCCAATTTTTCTTAATACTCTAGTTCTATCGATACGAATCCATGACGTTCGATATTTTGATATTATATTTGGAATATTTTGAAAAATCTTTTAGAATAAAATACCAGTTATAAACTCAACATTCTATGCTATTAGAATTAAATATCTTTTTTTCTCATATCGAACTGTTTTCTTGTTAAAAAAATTAACGATTGCCCTGACCTCTCGGTCGGTGATGTTTATACAATGGCAAAGCTGTTTTATCAAATATTGAATTTAGCAGTCTGTTTTATGGTACTTGTTAATCCAAACATACTATAAACCTTCTACGAATTAAAGTCAACAAATATAGTCAAATTTTAGAAAGTAAGGTTTATCCACAGGATAAATGCCCATCTTTAATTTATCCTTAAAGATAGCTTAAACGTGCTTAAAGGTAGCTTTAAGGCGATTTAGAGGTATCTTTAGCTAACATTGCCTTACACTTTTAGGTTTTGGAAATCGACACTATTGAAAGGCTAGTTAGATTACTTCATCGAAAATGTGTTGAAGTCAAAATCATTGACGGTTTGTTATTGTATTTTTTCATTAAATTTTTTTTTTCGAAAAAAACATCTCACTTAAGCAGTTGCAACCAGTGTTGAAAAAAAATTGATTTCTTAAATCTTGCTAGGTCGTGCATTTGATCGGCGCCTGTATGACGCTATCATGGGTGTCACGCAACTACATCATTACCTAAGAATTACTCAATCAATGCGGGGGGACATTTTTCGCGGTGTAGGTTTTTGGAGGGTTTTAACGGTGTGGTTTAATTCTTAAAAGAAGAATGGTATCAGATCAAAATCTCAATTTGTTCACTGATAGCTCAGGGTATACTCAACAAGGATGAGGGGCGTATTTAAAGGGGGAGTGGTGTTTCTTAAGTTGGCCCAAAAATTGGAAATATATCGATGGGTGTCATAACATGACCCTGTTAGGGTTTATCTCTGTGGTTCTATCTGTCATCATATAGGGCAACAAATTAGCTAACAAAAAAGCCATTTCACATAGACAATCAGGCATTGGTTGCAGTTTTTAACAAATTTACCTCTAAATCTGAGCTTGTCATGGTATTATTCATTTTTCTGAAAACGCATACGACACACCATTTTGTTTCGAGCAGAATATATTCAACTATATCTAATAATATTGGTGATGCCATTTTTCGTAAACAGTGGACCAGGTTCCACCAAGCTGCACCCGACGAACCCCGAACTCATCCCCCGGTTTTTTAAACAACATTTTTTTCAAATTGAATTTGATCGATTTTAAGAAGCTGCAGTGTCCGATAACACACATAACATAACACAATAACACAAAAACTTGTACGTGAAAAAAATAAATCACTCGCTGTGGCCTTCAACTCAACATTCAGGTATATCGTCGACGTATTATCATTTAACAATTGTTATTTCGATATTTACGTCGACTCGATATATCCCAGTGAACTTGAAATAAAAGATACCACAGAGTCTGCGTCATCTGTTTTATTTTTGTATTTTCTTTACTGGAAATGGAAATTGATGGTAACCTAATAACAAAACTTTATGATAAACGCGATGACTTCAATTTTTCTATCGTCAACTTTCCTTACTTATGTAGCAAAATACCTTCATCACCTGCATATGGTGTTTTTGTCTCTCAGTTAAATCGATACGCAAGGGCATGCTCTTCGTATGAACAGTTTGTAAGGCAAGGCAAGCTATTGACAAACAAGTTGATTAAGCAGGACTATCAACAGTCTCGTTTTGTAAGTTCTATATTCGATACAACGAACTTGTCAACAAATAAATCTTCCACTGGGTCGCATGCTGACTGACTTTTTCATTCTAATTGTTAGATCATACTTAATCACTTAATTGTCTACGGACTTTAACGTTTTTCTCGATTACGAAAAGAGCATACGGCGGGTGTGACCGGTCAGCAGAGGATGATCACTCCTCCTAGGCACCTGCTTCTACCTCCAATTTATGGATGTCCGTGTTTGCTCAAGGTTTTTATTTTGACCATCACAAACAAACCAAATCATCAATGTTTCGTTTTACCCTACTATGACATTTTCCCGAATTAGACATTTACCTCGAGTACGACATGCCCAATTGTGACAAGGAGCACACGGCGGGTGCGACCGGTCAGCAGAGGATGCTCACTCCTCCTAGGCACCTAATCTTACCTATATCTTTTTAGAGGTCCTTGTTGCTCTGCTTTGAATTTGTATTTCGTTTTATGGTTTTTTGAGATGGTTGACGGTTTGTTATTGTCATATTTTTTTCATAGGTTTCAAAAAGTCTGTTTAAATGTCATTTCAAAAATATTGTCATTGTTCGCACGTGCATATTGGCCTCCAACATTATGTTCGATGGCTTAGTACTAACTGCATCTAACAATCAACATCTGGCCTTGCATATTCAATGATACGTTCGTATTTGTCTGCAATAGCTAATCACTGCAAGTTACAAGGAATAGAAGACCCAGTTACAAGGAATAAGGTACCATACCTCTCAATATTTAGTTACAAAGCTTTTGCAGGGCATGAAACGCTTAAATCGCAAATGTGATACAAGACTGCCTTTAACTAAAGACTTATTTGAAAAAACAGTTTTGGTTACATAGCTGTACATATGTCAAATAAGCGAAAAAAGTTGCAGTTTGGGGATAAAAAATGAATATCTAAAAAAATCAATTTAGTTAGAAACAGCAAAATCCCCTGCAGGATTCGAATTCGACATACGGATCAGAAGCCCGACACTTTATCCACTCGGCTATGGAGTAAGTCACATCTTGCTGTCGATAAAATCCTTTTAATAGAACGAAATGTCGTTGTCGATCAGAGGTCAGCCATTTTGTTACGATGTGTTATTCCACCTTAAATATATTGATAAAACATTTCAACAAATCATCAAAATAAGGCACAATTTCACTAATTAAAACCGATTTCCAAAGTTGATTATGACGTCATATTGTATGAAGTACAGACAAGTGACTTTCTACACCATGCTGTGGGAAACCTTTATTTTTCTTGTCTACAGAGAGTGTGGTTAGATGGGTCCTCAGTATTACAGCATGCTCATTTAGTAGCATTTTTAAGACAAGGTTTTCACCTGGACTTGAAAAGGTTAAATATTTCATTATAGTGACAGGGGTACAGTGGCCTGAAATTGTCTCAAGCAGAGCAGAAGCTTAAAACTCTGAAAAGTGGGCCCTGCGCCTAATGTCATTCTAATAAACTGTGGGGAAAATGACGAAGGGGAGACTTCAAAAAGAAAACTCAGGCTAGTTTGAATGAAGCTTTTTCAATTTATTATATCAACTTCCCACATTCAAAGGTCATTTGGTCTTGCATTCTTCCACGCATACACTGACGTTGTTCTCAAAACTCTTGTGCTATTGAAGCACAACGTAAACGCCTCTATCATTGTGCATCCAGGTTGGTCTTTAGGTTTGACGGTGCAATTATCCGCCATCCTAAAATAAAGCGTGACTTGTTTTTCTGTGATGGATTATACTTGTCCAACTTGCAAATGCTGTTTCCTTAAACACTCTTAAGCGAGCATTGACACTATCTTAAGAAAAGGGAATGGTGCTATCTGGCTTAGCAAGCTTACCCTAGGGCACGGTTGGTAAATTCCATCTCGTTACAAAGATATAGAATTTTTAATTGTTTATTTTTCTGTCAGGAAAGTAATGCATTTTTAAAAATATTGATGAAGGAATATCCACACCGACCTCATTGCGCATGTATGTTGCAGATCATGTGGCCGTTATTGTTTTCCTAATTACATATCCGACTCGATTTTGTATAAGCTTAACAGTTGTTAATTTGAAATATATGCATGAGTGTAATACTTTCGTCATTCACGATACCCTTACTTGTACACGTTTAATAGGATAACACTCACATGAACTAAAAATAGCCCTTAAGGGGAAATAGAAATGCCTACATCATTTATAAAGGGAAGTATATTCAATGTACAAGCTAACACGCACGGGATAGTGGTTTTGTTTTCTTTTGTTCGTACCCCTATATAGGACAAAAGACTATATTTGGTATGGTATCTTTCCCCAATTTTAACCAATTTTTAAAAAGTTTTGTATACAAATCATGTCTAAATAAATCATTGTACAGAGGAGGACTATTACTTTAGTCCTCATTTTAGTCATCATTTATCTATGACGTCACCTAAATGATCCAATTCCAAATTTTTGCAAAAAATATTAAAAATTGTCATTTTTTCTTTTTGCATTCGGATATATAGAGTGCAGGTCTGGTAAAGTACGATTTTCATATATGCTTTTCTTCATACAATTATAAACATTATACTAAAAATGGCACTTGCGCAAGCCTACAATCTATGTTTCCCATTCGAAAAACCGTTAGAAAACACCCATATTTTGCTACAAAACATCAGTTTATCAAAATAAGACAATCAGTATTACGTCATTTCTACATTATGAAATCACTGTGGTGGTAACCTTTTACACACTTATTTTTGATATGATTTCAACTATTTTTTAAACTCTTTATAAAACTATAATTTTTGGGGCGAAAAATGCATTATAACGCACATACATGTACTCGTATATGCTTGGCTGAAAAAATAACATTCTTTCCTTCGTGAAACTATAACAACTAAGAAGATGTTGACCGTCTACCAATTTTGTATGATATTCTAAAATTAGCTGTCGATATCACGTGATATATTGATATTCATGAGGAGCCATTACTTTCCTGGCAGGTAAATAAATATTTTTATTGTTTAAAATTTGATATCTTTGTTACGTGATAAAATTTAGCATTGTCATTTACAGCACAAAGGTAACTTCTATCAAACAAATGCATTTTCCTTTAATTCAAAATTGACGCAAATTATAGTGTGTAAAGCTTTATAAAAAATTAATCAAAACAAAACACAAATAACAAGTTCTTAAGCAAAAACTTCTTGGGGAGCTTTAAAACTTCTGTCAAATTTTGGGATAACAGGCTCATATATATTCATATCCAACAATCAATCGGATTTCCCATGGTTACAAATTGTGCTCCTCTATTGGCTAAATTATTTTTATATTCTGATGAAGCAGAATCATCATTCAAAAGCTTGTGCAAGAAAAGAATATAGCTCTTGTTTTGGCCTTCAACTCCACATTTAGATATATTGATGATGTTTTATCCATTAACCAATGTTAGTTTCACTCTTAAATAACTCAATATATCCCAGTGAGCTTGAAATAAAATATTCCACAGATTCCGAAACATCTGTTTTATACTTGGAGATTATACTAGAATAAGACGTTAATGGTAACCTAACAACAAAACTAAATGATAAACGTGATGATTTTAAATTTTTTTATCGACAACTTTCCTTACTTACAATGTATGTACAATTTACCATCATCACCTGCATATAGGGTTTATGTCTCTCAGCTTATTTGTTATGAAGAGCATACTCTACAAACGAATAATTTAACAAACGAGGCAAGCTACCTACAAACAAGTTGTTTCAACAGGAATATCAAGAATCTCGATTAAAATCATCTTTAAGCTTCATGTTCTATGGTCGATACAATGACCTTGTCAACAAGTTCAATGTGTCATTAGGACATATGATGACTGACGTTGTTCATACTTGTTCGACCTTTATATATACAACGGACTGGATATGGTTTCTTCCGTAATTCATGATCTTGACAATGATCACACACCGGGTGCGACCGGTCGGCAGGGGATGCTTACTCCTCTTAAGCACCTGATGCCACCTCTATCTTTAACTTCGTTTTTTACTTCGTATAAAAATAGTTAATTTAAACGACATGTGGTGATAACAAACAGTTTTAAAGTTTAAAGACCAAAGACAAATTGCAAAACAGGAGCAGAGCGAACACTGACCTCTTAAAAAATAGAGGTAAGGTAAGATGTCTTGGAGGAGTGAGCATCCTCTGCTGACCGGTCACTCGCCGTGTGCTCTTTGTCGTTATGTCTTTTATGAATAAAAAAAGATGGATGGATGGGTGATCGAATTGCAATATATGTAGAGTTAATGTTTTCTTTTTTTCTTTTGTAAAGAATGTCCCTTTAAAAGCCGCACTCCCTGCTTTTAATTTTTGGTTTAAATAAGAGCTTTTCTAAATTTAAGAATATCATTTCATTTAGCATTCTCTCACCAGAGATCGTGCTTCACAAGCTTCGCTTACACCTATGTTAACGCTGGGCAAAATGTAATTAAAATTTATGTAATTCCTTTTAACTATGCAAATGATTATAAATTATTAAATTTAAATCTTTAACGCCTTTATTTATTTTTAATTCAACTTTACTTGGAGAACTATTTAGTGGATATAAAAATTAAAATATTATTACATGATCTAGTTTGACAGATGTTTGAAAAATCAGTTTCTGTACGTTACCGATTTATCGACTAATTTACATAAATCAGCAGCAATGTCATCTCCTGTGATATTTTTAAACGTGTTCTCAAAGTCTTTGCCAGTCGATGACTTCTCTTCAAGCTGATTGTACAGAAGAAATGCCATTTGCTCGCCATGCTTGTTTGGATGTCACATTCCTTTTTTCATCGTTGACAAAGGTGTAAGCGCGGCTTGTGTAGATTGACCTCTGGTGTGTACCAGTTTTGCACTGCATGCCATTCATGCTTTTGTTTGAAGTTTTCTACACAGTTTGAATAAGCATTATAAATCAAATTTATTCACTTTTACATACATTTTCCAAAAGAAAATCTCTCCTATTCATACCTGAGTCTGAAATAAATGTTCAAGTGTATGAGTTGATCGCTATATGCCAGTGTCAACCACATTTGAGGGGTAAGGGGAGAGGGGATACCTCAACGTTTATATTAATGACTGGCAAGTTAAATAATGTAAACTACATTTCTGCATCATTACAATCTATGATGTTTTCTTTTACCATGCATAATTTAACATACGTTTTCATATCTCGTAATCTGACCCTAAACTTGTATTTTAAGATATACGTACGATGTCTTACTCGTAATCCGTCATATTTGTTTATTTGAATACGCACCCTCCCAGTACCTTCTTTATACATGTGTTATTTACATAATTTCTTTATAAATATCGATGTGTGGATTCAACGTGAACATGCTCATGCCTAGATGGGTTTGGCCGAGACCTCCGTTTTCAAAGTAACAATCAAGAGCTTAACAACCGATGTTTATAGAATTTCAATTACTGTCGGTCCGCCATTTTTGTTTATACAGGGTGCGACATAAGTCGTTATTAGAGATTTAGCGGGAGTGTCAAAAACATCACGTATGGTTGAGAGAGTGGGGTAACGATAATAACCGTTATTATGAATGGTGATAAATATTTCAATTGGTTATCAAAACAAAACACTTCTAATTCTTTCTCAGCTCTGGACAACATTTTAATTTGCTATAAGTCCCTTAAAACAGTCTATACAGCATTTTGGGACTAAAAATGGCGGGCGCTTGTCACGTAAAGCAAATGGTCGCTTACTACAGGGTTTTCGTATAGGAAAGAAATTACGTTGGGCGGTCTAATTATGGTCGCATAAGACAGAGAGTCGCTTACTACAGAAAGTCGAGGTAAAAGGGACTCTCTGTACATGTGTTTTGTTCACAGGAAATACGCATGGGTTATATATGTATGGGTTATTCGTAATTATTAATTCTAATGAAATAATTAGATTTATTTCATGGAAAATTTTGAAATTTTGAAATTTTGAAATTTTCTGAAAGATTATAAATTTATGAGTAGAACAAAAATACCGAACCCGATCTGAAAATTTTTTAAGTCGGTTTCTTTAATAAGATGCGCCGTACTTTTGCCTTAAGAAATTCTTCATAAGCAATTCGAAATATTCTCATCACTTCATTTTAATTGTCTCATATAACTAATTTGATGAGAACTCTATAAAATTAAACAAACCTGTTCGAAGAGGAGTACAGTTGGTTAGTATATGTCTGTCATCACTTCACTGTAAATATTGTATAGACATATAAATCTTCGGTGCAGTTACCTTAGTCATCCTTATAACTAATCATATTTTAAGATTACAAGACATGTACCACTATTGAATGGATAATCCGTGTTGTATTTAACAGTTCATGAATATATATGTTTGCATCGTGCATTAAAACAAATATTACTATTCATGTAGAAAAATATTTAAATTTTAACTTGTTTTAACTGTTTGATAATAAAGAACAATGGTTTACAGTAAAGTGAAAAAATCAAACTTTGAAAAACGCTCAAATTTTCATTTTTTTCCTATTTAAAAAATGACATAAAGCTGCATTGAAGATTTATTTTAGCAATAACAGTATCAGATGATTTTCCATACAAACCAATTATCTTAGAAAGTTATAAAGTTTTACCATTTTACACCAGCAGAATCGGTCTCCTTTCAAAGTCAATAAAAACAATTTTTAAATGGCATACCAAAAAAAAAAAAAATCCCACAAATCAAAATGCATCATGGGAATCTTTAGGAAAGGGAATCCCTTGATTTCGACCTCAAATTATTCAACCTGCATGTTATGCATCGATTGTAAGCAAAACAAATTTCAGAAATAATAGTGAAAAAAATGTACACATGTTTTTTTTTATTTGCCAGAACATTACTGATAATTAGACCCTATTAAAAGAGATGTCAAAGTCGTAATACAAAAATCCCCGCCTCGACGTCAGGGGAGAATTTGAATATGAGGAGAAATAATTCGATACCCTTCTTATGTCGTTTGTTTTAAATTAAAATTGTACATCATTTTTTCATTGAAATATGGCTTAATTGACCGAGACACAAACTGCAATATCTATTATTATACACAAACTTAGCATATCCATCGTTTACAAGCGTTAAAATATGGATACAAAATCGGACCAAGCAAAGTCTATGACCGGGCAAAAATGTTTGAAGAGATAATATCTTTAAGAAATAAAAATAAATTCAGCCGGTCCATTCAAATCGAAAAGTGGGACGTTTTTATATTAGCCACTCCATTAAAAACCACGAAAGAAAATACCTCGGCCACGAGTTTCAGGTGGGCAATCGGGTGTAACGAAATCGAAGGGTTTATATACCAGGTAACTGGATGGCGTTGCCTATTTACGAGCTGTGTTCAGCTTTAAGGAAGCTACTTTTTTATATCTTTGCTAATTACGGAGTTTATTATTCGGATTATCATGACTGCAAATAATATCAGGTAAAATACTTTCAAATTAAAGAATTACACAAATACCATATATCATAAGGAGTTTATAAAAATTGCAGAATTATTATTTTATTGATTTTACTGTAAGCACTTTCAGCCATGGCGGGCGCTTGTCACGTAAAGCAAATGGTCGCTTACTACAGGGTTTTCGTATAGGAAAGAAATTACGTTGGGCGGTCTAATTATGGTCGCATAAGACAGAGAGTCGCTTACTACAGAAAGTCGAGGTAAAAGGGACTCTCTGTACATGTGTTTTGTTCACAGGAAATACGCATGGGTTATATATGTATGGGTTATTCGTAATTATTAATTCTAATGAAATAATTAGATTTATTTCATGGAAAATTTTGAAATTTTGAAATTTTGAAATTTTCTGAAAGATTATAAATTTATGAGTAGAACAAAAATACCGAACCCGATCTGAAAATTTTTTAAGTCGGTTTCTTTAATAAGATGCGCCGTACTTTTGCCTTAAGAAATTCTTCATAAGCAATTCGAAATATTCTCATCACTTCATTTTAATTGTCTCATATAACTAATTTGATGAGAACTCTATAAAATTAAACAAAACTGTTCGAAGAGGAGTACAGTTGGTTAGTATATGTCTGTCATCACTTCACTGTAAATATTGTATAGACATATAAATCTTCGGTGCAGTTACCTTAGTCATCCTTATAACTAATCATATTTTAAGATTACAAGACATGTACCACTATTGAATGGATAATCCGTGTTGTATTTAACAGTTCATGAATATATATGTTTGCATCGTGCATTAAAACAAATATTACTATTCATGTAGAAAAATATTTAAATTTTAACTTGTTTTAACTGTTTGATAATAAAGAACAATGGTTTACAGTAAAGTGAAAAAATCAAACTTTGAAAAACGCTCAAATTTTCATTTTTTTCCTATTTAAAAAATGACATAAAGCTGCATTGAAGATTTATTTTAGCAATAACAGTATCAGATGATTTTCCATACAAACCAATTATCTTAGAAAGTTATAAAGTTTTACCATTTTACACCAGCAGAATCGGTCTCCTTTCAAAGTCAATAAAAACAATTTTTAAATGGCATACCAAAAAAAAAATAAAAATCCCACAAATCAAAATGCATCATGGGAATCTTTAGGAAAGGGAATCCCTTGATTTCGACCTCAAATTATTCAACCTGCATGTTATGCATCGATTGTAAGCAAAACAAATTTCAGAAATAATAGTGAAAAAAATGTACACATGTTTTTTTTTTATTTGCCAGAACATTACTGATAATTAGACCCTATTAAAAGAGATGTCAAAGTCGTAATACAAAAATCCCCGCCTCGACGTCAGGGGAGAATTTGAATATGAGGAGAAATAATTCGATACCCTTCTTATGTCGTTTGTTTTAAATTAAAATTGTACATCATTTTTTCATTGAAATATGGCTTAATTGACCGAGACACAAACTGCAATATCTATTATTATACACAAACTTAGCATATCCATCGTTTACAAGCGTTAAAATATGGATACAAAATCGGACCAAGCAAAGTCTATGACCGGGCAAAAATGTTTGAAGAGATAATATCTTTAAGAAATAAAAATAAATTCAGCCGGTCCATTCAAATCGAAAAGTGGGACGTTTTTATATTAGCCACTCCATTAAAAACCACGAAAGAAAATACCTCGGCCACGAGTTTCAGGTGGGCAATCGGGTGTAACGAAATCGAAGGGTTTATATACCAGGTAACTGGATGGCGTTGCCTATTTACGAGCTGTGTTCAGCTTTAAAGCTGAACACCGCTCGTAAATAGGCATTGTCCGCCATATTTCTCTTTCAATTCTGCTGTCCATAGAACCCCTTTATAAGGCAAAGACCTCTAAACAGTTAAAAGTACTTTGCTGTAGACGTCTCACCTGTGTGGACGTACATCTTGCCTCGCCGTGTTACTCGGTCGCGATGAAATTCTCAAGTTTTACGCACTTTTTCAAGCCATGAGAATACTAACATCAAATAAAATGGTCAATGCATTATTTACAAACAGAATATGCACATAGAATATGAAATAAATGCAAAAAATCCAAAGAACACGAAAGGAATACTACACGTCGGCCGCGAGTTTCAGGTGTGCAATCGGGTGTAACGAAATCGAAGGGTTTATATACCAGGTATCTGCTCTTCAGACAGTTCAACAAAATGAAAATGCGCTCGCTATGCAAATATAAATGATCCTTTTTTTAAGGTGATAGGGGGCTCTTAACAAATACAACGATAACACATTCGAGTTTAGACAGACATCAGTTCTGATATCCACAATTCAAACTAATTTGATGAACACAACATTTTATCACAGAGTATAAAATAGTCCCTTGAAGTTTTAACATTATATAATACATGTATAATATATAAATTGCGCTTTAAACACAATCCATTATGAAGTGATAGAAAACACAAATGTTTAATTGTGTTTAAGAACACCTTAAATTAATTTCAATTAAAAGGCGCAATCACAAAAAACAACAAAGGTAAGACAATTCTTACATAGTAAATTATAGATATAATGGATGCGTGTAAACATACTTACAATATAAAAATTTGTAATTTTATGTTTAAAAAAAAGAAAATTAAAAATTAAATTATGACAAAAATAATGTAAATTTATTTGTTCGGATTCTTAATTGCATAAAATGATATTATAATATTAATATTATCACGGAGAGCACAAAACTAATGTATTTCAACTAATAATGCCTATTAATATGCACAATTCAGGTCAATATATAGGTAAACATTATAAATGTATTTTAAGGATAATGCAAATAAGATTAACATGTCTGTTTGACACTGTAAATAAAAACACTTGCATTGATTATCAAGAAAACCATTTACCTTCTATTGATTACTTAAATGTGTTTTTTTTTGTGTAAGTTTATTTTTATATAATTTGCTTACTGTTCGGTAAATAAAAAAATGGACTATTATTCGAATAATTTTACCATAATATAGTAGTAATGTATGCGCTTTTGTGCATACTGAAACAATCTTAAATATCTAAATAATAATATTGCAATTGCTAGTTTCTTAAATATTAGTCCATGAATTTATTTGCTACATAAACTTCAGTGCGTAATGGAAACAATTTCGTTAATATGCTGTTGTCATGGACTATTGCCATGTCCAAAAAGCCTCTAGTTACACCGCTTTATGAACTGCAAAATACGCGTCTCGGTGTAAGTCACTGAACTAGAGTAAAGTTAGGTCTGAAGCTTGAGTCTTTTTATAAAACAAGCCCCAGGATGGGTGATTGAAATTCCGATATCAAGGGTTTGATGTAGATGAGACATTTTCTTTGTTTTGCCTAATTATAGTTCAAACATTAGGCATTGTTGATACTTAGTACAGAACACTTATTCTATACAATCAAGTTTAGGGGTGTTTAGGTGCTGATTTTTTCACCGTGCCAAATAATTTGTGTTTCAGAAAACATTACCTTTTTAAAATTAGATTTTTTGAAGTTTTAATATTATAGTTTGTTAAAATTAATTATAACAACAACAATAGAATGTATAGACAGGTATATGTATTTCACCTTAGCTGAATCTTTCTGTAGTTTCATAATTTTACAGCTCACCGTCAAAATTGTAACATTAAATTTAAATCATACACGTAGCTCTCTAAATTTCAGCTACAAGGGGGTAAGTGGTGCAAAAATACCACTCTGTAGCCACATACACTGTGCAGACAAAACACAAAATAAAGACACTAGGTGATGTAGGGAATGTATAGATGTTGGAGACAAAGGCATGGTCCACACATTTATATCTTTAGATATAAATTATCAAAAACTGTTTTATTTTTATGATACTTTTGTTTTTGTTTATGCTTATTATCTCAATATTTATTGAACGTATTTGTGTTCATGTTATTCTAGACTGGTATGGTCGCAATGACAAAGAACGACAAAGATTAGACAATTCTTACATTGTCAATGATAATATACTGAATGGATGGAAACACATTTACAATATAACAACTTGTAATTTTGTGATTACACCCACCAAAAAAAAAATCAAAAGTAATGAGAACACATTTGTTCGGATTTCTTAATTACGAAAAATGATATAATAATAATATTATGAAGAGCACATTAATCATGTTTTTCAACTAAAATAGTGCCTTTAAAATGATTTTTCCATGCTGTATATATTAGCAATGCATATATTAATATGCATAATTCAGGTCTGTAATTAGGTAAACATTATAAATGTATTTTATATGGACTTTAACACAATTTGAGATTAAAATTTTATTCTTCATTTTTGTATGCATAAATTTATTAACTTACACATTTTGAACGATTGACCAAAATTCGAAAGGTAGAAGTCAAGTAATAAGAGAAATTCAGAGGTAAGAATTCGTTGTTATGTAAACAAAGCTCGGGTGTTATATTTGTTAACAAATAATGTAAAGTATGAAATTACCATTTCTTTGACAAAAAGACTCGGGGAAACGAAGGTAAACTGATTCAACTGTTGGAAAGAACTTTTGATTCTCTACTACATTTGTTCTATATGTCTTAACAAAATATCAACTAATAAAAAGATACAGATCAAAACGTTTGAAAATTTTGAATGAAAATTCGTACCCAATTTTCGTGCCTAGGTGAGCTCCAAAAAATGGCGCTACTGGCGTAAAACAAATACATGCTGCACAAGTTCAAACTATAGTCTACCTATCCTAAAAATTTCATAGGGTGGGCTGTCATTAAACTGGATTGTCAATATGATAATAGTAAGTTCAGAAAACGAGGCTCACCTTCAAAGTATTATTTTCCTACCAGACAAACTCTCCTTTCACGGTTATATCAATTTATGATAACTTAAAACACACATCTTATATGTACATGGATTTAATTATTCCAACCAGAAAATCAATGAATACGTTTATGTACAACTGATGACAGGATTCAAACTACTGGTATGCCTATATCATAAACACAAAATCCACTGCGCTGATGCATGGAAAAATGTGTTATGTTTCATAAACATTTTGATTCCCTATATTCATACTTAAACCTCTTCCGCTAAAACATGGAATAGTTTATGTAAAGTGCAGTGTTAAAATTAGAGATTGAAAAGAACACCAATTGTAAACTAGATGCTGTCATTAGACAGTAATACCCGCACCAAGTGTTTGCCCCTAAATAACACTGTTTTGTACCAGTTTTAGTAAAAACGAAGGCCACATGCACGTAATACACCATCATCGGAACCCACGGGTTTTCTATCCGTTACACTGCAGGTTCCGATGATGATAATGCACATGAGCGGCCCTGTATGTACAGTTGTGGTTGAACTGTTTGCATGTGAATTTTCAGTTAATCAATAATCTTTTCATTACATTTCATAGAAAGTATGGTCTATATGTTACATTAAAAGTTTAAAATTTATCAATTTAAACTTAACTATAACAAAAGAAACATGAATCAACAATTCATGATATTTCACTGTTCGATTAATTGACAAATGTTGTTATTTGAAATAGAAATTTGTGCGTTTATGACCTATAATTACGTAACAAAATTTGATAATTGAAATTAGTTTAATTAATTTATTTCGTTTAGAGCAATGAAATATCTCATAGTTACATTCTTTTAACTTAAATGGTGTTCTTACACAAATCTTATTTAAACTAATTTCCACTCCCAAGGTTTACTAGCACATCTTATGTAACATATAGAATGTCATTTTACATCAAAGAATTTTGACAGGCTGTTAGGTAGTAATGTAAACATTTACGTTTTTCGGTTTCTTTGGAAATAAATTCTTCGGCGCATTAGCTTGACACTTCGAAATTCCATGTAGATAAACTTATTTATTTTGTTTCGGCTTCAAGTTAATCCTGTCTTTGTTACAGGTCTTCTTTGCGGAAATGCGAGTAATTGTTGTAACACCTTCTTTGGCTTAGCTAATAGTGTCAAGCATCAAAGAAATTTTGCCGAAATTGGGCGTTAACCTTTTTAAAATGAGTTACCTGATTGGTCAATTTCAAGTCCGTAGAGTGACCGCGTTGGTAAGTGATTTTTACGAAATCACTTTCCAACTTGCGGCTCATTGAAATAAACATCTTTTAATTAATTCTACGGATTTTGATTTTGATTCCTCAGGTATTGTGAACGTGAGTATCTCACAGAGCCACAAATCAGCTGAGCTATTCCCCAAACATCACGACGGTGAAAACCATAGTGTGATATATATGAATATTACAAACAAAATTAAATTACGTCCCCTTCCCTCGGCGGTTGCCGGTGTCGTATAATTAAAGGTCCTCCCCATAAAATGGTCCGGAGCGGACCTATAATGTTAACATTTAAGGTCCGCCTTTGCTCTAAAAGGTCCGGCCCGTATAAGAAAAGGTCCGCCTAAGATAAAAGGTCCGGGGTATATTTTCCATTTCGATCTTTTCAATTTCGAGTATTTTGTTACAAAATAAGTGGTATTATATTGTAATTCGTTTAAAGGAGTACTTACCCGAAGTGAGTTCGTAAATATCCAGCACAGAGTGTAAATGAAAATACATACAGCTTGGTCAAAACAAATAAAAATTACAATATTTATTACAGTTTAAAACTGTTTTTGCATTTAACTTTAATTTTGCAGGGCGACCTTATATAAACAGGAAATGAAGCTACATGTATTAATTGGTGTCATTAATTAAACAATAGCTTGAACCAGGTGTTATATACACACACCACCCTGCAGGTGTGAAGGGTTCACACCTTCAGGTGTTTGACCGTTTGAAATTATCAAGTACTAGTAAACAATGGACATTTCACACGTCCTCTTTTTGCACATCTTTCCAATATGATACACGTCTGAAAGCTTAAACCAATTCAAAATAAAATATTCTTCACAATTATAACGATACCCGCAAGCCGTATTATAATTGCTATATTTTATTTGCACTATGACACATGTGTAAGTTATGCTAATTATTATAAATAGTTCAGTTCTTCGATCCTTCTTTTCCCTAATTATATTTTTGGATCGGACCTTTGCCTTTGTTATAATCAAAAAAGGGTAGTATCCAATTTTTTAAAGGAACTAATTTATATATAATAGGAAATTAAATACATGTAAGATTAGTAAAGAGCCCTATTCCTTCGGCTATATTAGCATTTTGCATCTGACAAAAAATATAAAGGGATTTTTTTTAAAAGAACATATTCGTGAAAAAGGCAAATGTTGACACCCCTGGTAAAGAAATTGGGCGCACAAGATTATAAGTTTGCAGGAATCATCGACACGAATCAATAGTGATTTAAATGTCTATTACCTCGATAGGCTATGTACAGATTTGAACCAAAATTAATTACTCAAACTATATCATATTGAGAGTTGAAGTAAATGTCTATTTCGGCTATTAAAAAAAACTCACAAGCTTTCTAAAAATGGCAATGAGAGGGTAAACCGATAACTAGTTATATTGGAAATGTTAATGCATACATATTTTAATTCATTTATATCGTATATCTTAATAAACTAGTAATAAGAACAGAAAATAGTGTTCATACGGCAGAAATCAATAACGGCAAATTAAAATATACCGGTATTCTAATTCTAATTCAACATAATGTTATATCAACATACATTTAAAAACAAAAAAGTTAAAAAAAATAAAGTGAAAAAGGAGTCACCGGTAGGATTTGAACCCCAAACATCGCATGTATGTATTCACTAATCCAGGACGAAACCATTGAGCCATGCGTGACTTCACAATATGCGGTATAAAGTAGTGTTTGAAACAACATTGTCATATCCATGGACTTTGTTTTTTATCCTCACAAAAATATTTTGAAAAAGTACATAATTAGTCATCTCTGGGTCATCTCTCCATCTTTTTTTTTAAAAAGCGACATCTTTAATGTTGAAATATCTCATCTTTGCACGTTTCAAATTTGTGAAGAGAAGACCCAGAGACAATAAAATCATTTTAAAAAGCTGTAAATAAGTATGATTTTGCATGAATTGCATCGTGTTGCTATATTTAGACCCATATAATGATAAAACCTTTTGCATTACAAACATTTTTCTACCCATTCCACGTCCAGCAGAAACCAAATAACGGTTATAATTCGGAAAATGTGCAAAATTAATTGATGAAATTTCCACTCTCCTTGTGCGCCCAGATTCCTGCCGAATGTACATCTTAAGCGCCCACTTTCTTTTATTATTCTAGATTCCTGTTACACTCACATATAGCATTAATTAATTTTTTCACAAATATCATGTAAACATCATAACATGCATTTCTTGGCCCCACCCCCAATAAAAAAAAGGCCATTAGATAAAAAACAATACCGTCTGACAAATATGACAAATCTACCTTATTTTGTGATTATTTCAACGAGACGGACAATCGCTTGCAATGGATTCCAGGCCTTTGTCACGTTTTTAAAAAATCGTCGGATAAAACTCAATTATAAATATGTTTTCACTTCTTTTACTTAACATTACACTAATTTTAGGGTCTTTTTAGGGATACAATACATGTACCGGGGGTCTCACTTCTTTAAATGAAATATTTTACGATGAAAATCAATGATATAAATAATATTATGAATAATGTGTAACTACTCTGAATACATTTTAAAAAAACTAAGCTAAAGTCAATTTCATGTCCACTCCAACTTTAAGATCAACTGATAAATATCATTACAAGAACCTATATTAAACTCACTACATCCATGTATGACCAGTACTTTCAACGAGGCGGACCTTTTCTTGTACTATGATATTGGGTCCTACCCCCCTGAATCAAAATGTAATTTAGATGAACATCAATGCATGCATCAATATCTATTTTATACTTAATTCCTTGTTTAACTACATGTATTAAGTTAATGTTAAACATGTTTTTTGAACGGGCGGACCTCTACTTTTATTTGCAATTACGTCAAACTCCAGGTCAGATTACTCTCTTGAGGTATATATCCACCTCTACATGTCCCCTATTCAGTCGTAATGATTGCATTTCGTACATAATAATCATTTCAATTTTGGAATGTGTCAAAATGTTCATTGAAAATCATGTTGCAAAAGGAATACAACTTTTTATACTTGTGCCAGTTTATTATCCATAACGTATTGGATTAAGGAAGTTTTTTTTTTTACATCCATTTATCAATTCATTTGATTAAAATCTTTGACTGTTCGCAGAGCTACGTCTTCTATTTGTTTATTCGCTTCGACAAACAGCGCTACTTAAAACCGTACACTTCCGTTCCTACACTGTGCATGGTACATGTAGTATGTTCATTTTTATGGCGCGTAGAATCAGTGGATCGGTAGATAAAGTTCCTTCCGTGATCTTGTCTTAAATTTGTTGACTTAATCTTTATAAGACACTTTAAACATTTAGATAAATTTCCTTCCATGATCTTGTCTTAATGTTTTTACTTCATCTTTTTCAGACACTTTAAACATTTTGTTTAGACATCATTTGTTTGAAGAAACTAAGAGAGAGAGAGAGAGAGAGAGAGAGAGAGAGAGAGAGAGAGAGAGAGAGATTAACTTATCACATTATCAGATTTTTATAACTTTTTTAAACACTTTACCTGTAGTCAATTAAAATATGGTCTTCAATTATATGTACATGTATCATCTAATTAATTTCTTTTGTCTTTTCACACCCTTATAGTTACCACAGTTACGTATACACTATATTGTCAACGTATATCCTCTGTCCAGGTAATGCACATATGCGACCTTTAATTAATTATCTTAAAATAATGATAAATCTACCTATAAATTATTAGTATATTAGTATATTACCATACGTTCCTGATCTACTGAAAGTTTAACAAAGCACGAGCTAAAAAGACAATCTTAGTTGTGTAGAACACTATAGCGGAGACATTTTTTTTTCTTTCTCAGTTCAGGGGTGTATTCTGATTAGCACAGGTGTGAATGCCTGCAGGGCTTCATTTACCCTTGTTTACATGTCGTGAAACACTCTGCTAATACGTATACACCGGAATAGATTTAAAAACAATGGGACTAAATGGTGTGTGCAAATTATTGTCAAAGTACTCATGGTTTTCCTTTTTTCAGATTCTTAAACAATTGGTCAAAATCTAATCCGCTATCAATATTTAATATTCCACAAAGTAATTTAGTAATACGGTCATACATGTACCATACGCAAATGGCCGATTGGATTATCTACATGAGCGAAAAGTAATAACTTCAAGAGAAATTTTAAATAAGTGTGAACGGGTAGGACCTTTTCTTATAGGGGAAAGCCGGACCTTAAATGTTAACATTAAAGGTCCGGCCGGACCATTTTACGGGGCGGACCTTAAATTATACGACACCGGCTTAATTTAGATTTGCTTCTAGGTGCCAACATCATCGCGTGCACAGATTTAGAGAAGGGATTGAAGTGGGTGGGTGGGGGGGGGGGGTCCAGACCCTCCCACCCTTGAAAAAAATAATTTATATTAATACATGTAGTAAAATTACCAAACAATACACCTCGGACCCCAATCCCCCCACCCCCTGCAAACACAGTTACATACTACTTTGCCACCCACCCCCTACACACACACTCCTCATGGATAAAGAAACAGAATATTTTGATAACAACGAAAGCCTGTACATGTAGTAAAGTGCATTATAATCAAAATTCTTTCACAGTGACGTTTTATAATTTTAAATTTTTACAATACAGGTATGTAGCAAAAAAAAGATAAATTTTTAAAATTTTGGAATCTGAAGTAAAAAATAGAAAAGCCCCAGCAGCATTTTCACTCTCTACAGACATGTAGTTAACGCTCTAACCCATTGCACTTCACTGTTAGGTAACATTATTTTGGGGGGAATTATTATATTTATAGTTTATTGTTTATTTCTGCAATAGGGAGTTCATTACAATATGCAGGTGTCCGGTATGTACCACCTTAAAGCTGAAAATCAAGTGTGCTTTACATATTTTTACCGAATAAAACAGTACAAAGGGTTTAAAAGAATAAAGACATGAAAATACATGCATGTTACAAGAAAATGATCTTTGTCTGAAGTTACGTACACAACACAGGTCTACAGGTCGCATTACCGGGTACTATAGTTTTACCCAGCTCTTCAGTTATAGATGGCTTTCACGTGGTGTACATAACGGTATGTGTTTTCCATGTGCAGAATAGGATTAATTAACATGCATAAACATTTCTTTTGTGATGATCAGCTTATTAATGGATTCATATTGTGCTCTAATTGGATTATCATTATGATGTTAACCAATATAGGTAAGCATAATACATGTAGTACTCGCACAATATTATGAGACACCGGTATACATATGTATTACTTTCACTTTCTAAATAAGTGATCTCCCTTTGCCAGCATACTGTATCATCATCTTTTTTAAAATATCTAAATAAGCTCATCATTGTAACATATCCTATCACATTTGTACAGTTTCTGTCATTTTAATTGCAAAAGTTATTTTTTCATTTGTCAGATTTAAATATTAAGTTGAACCCATATTGACCCTGTGACAGTTTGTATTAAATTTGTGTATTACATTTAAATAAGTGTAGAGACTTATCATGTCTATATGAGTTTTATTTAATAGGGAGGAAAGGGTCTTTTTTCTTAATGTATTATGATGCATCAAATAAAACGTAGGCCATGACCCTATGGGATTGTTCTGACCCAATGAAACAGGAAAATACCATTAATCTTGAAAACTGTTGAGAACCCTTACCACTAAACCAACTATATTTTTGTTTCTAAAATCATTATGATGCATCAAATGGTGTAAGTACATGACCCCCAGGAGTTGTCTTTAAACCACACCCACCCCTCTGAAATAGGAAATGATGATATACTTTGATAATCCATGTGGGTAATTTCTAGCCTATTGATGACCCTGCTTTGTTTATGATTACAATTAATTGCCCCGAATACATATAACATTTTGTTTATCTTATCGATAAGAATTAAAAAGCAATTTCCTAAATCTTTATGTGCATCTAGAGAAAAATACCAATCAAGAAATGATTTAAAATTTGCTACTGTACACATGTTAGAATGTATTAAGGTGGCTCACTACACCTTGAAATATTTTCTCAAATCAGCAGAAAATTACTTGATTATGATAGATATCATAATGGATAAGAAGTATTTAAGTCAAATAGGCAAAAAAATGTGCAATTTTGGATGAGAAATTACATTTTAGAAAATTTAATTCAGTAAACTTGAACAAAAGCTCCAGGCGGATTCAAACTCATGATCTGCGGTTCAGAAACCCAATACTTTAACCACTGAGCTACGACAATATACAACCGAATCGAACGATATTAACAGTTTAACAAAACATTTAAATCGCCATCTTGTGACGTAGTGTCTTAAAAATTATAAGTCTGGGGTAGCAAGGGACAGTTTCGGATAAAGTACCCGTCAATATTTTTGTAAAATTGAGAGTTGCTGTACTTGAAGGCTTATGAGTGTTGCTAAAATTCATGAAATGATTTTTAATGATTATCATTAGTTAGAGGGATGTCTCTTGTTGAAATTGACATGCAATATGTAGGCCCCATATGTTAGGTACACGAGAATCAGAAGTAAAATGCGAAACCGCGGCTATGACTGTTGTGTTGACTTTACACAGTGAAATTGCAAGTGACAGACGGGAGGTAAAATAACACGAAAAGTAGGTGGATGGGACATTGTAAACTTATTAATACACCGGTAAGTTTCTGACATATGATGGTGCAACATGCACACGGTACGGAAGGTCAACCCTTTGCAGGGAATTAGCTGGGGGAGGTCTAAAAAGCTGAAAAATCATGAAAAATTAGCAAAATATGAAAGGGTCAAAATCTCATAAAATCCAGTATGTAGAAAATTTTACAGGTTTTGACTAGTAATTTTCTTCAGAAATTAGTGATTGACCCTATAACAAGTGAATTAAAGGTATTTGTGCTCAATGGGAACTGAGGAAATTCTAGTTACAGAGTTCCGAAGACACACATCCCCTGGCTACAATGAAATGTATCAAAAAAACTGTCCCGTGCCACCTTCAAGACTACATGGTATTTGCATATTTCTTATTTCACTGTAATTTTGAGTGCATTTTGTACCATAAGTTGTATATTTTGTGGAAATGGATGATTTTTTTGGTTAAAGATGTCATCACATGATTTATTAGCAATTATATACAAGGGGAGTAACTCCCTCTTAAATGTGTAGAATGACCACCACTAGAGTAAATTGGCTTAGAAAGTAGGTATTTCCTATCCTTATGACAATTAATAGGCTTAAGTTAATTACTGAGATAAGAATAAATACATTAAAACAGTTTTGATCAATTGAATCATTAAATTTATAAATCTGCAGCAATTTTGCTGTCTGATTTTATGAAATAACATTAAGCAACATGACTTATATAACCCATTTTTTTAAAAACAGCATATTTTTCTTTCAAATGAAGTTTACATGTAGACAAATGCAGTTATCAAAGTATTCAATAGGTCAAAAAACTCAAGTTTTTGCTTTTTCCTGTCCAAAAGTGATATTTTAAAGGTATTTAAAGAATTGAAAAAGCCACCCCCTCTTTCCAATTATCTCCATTACCATTACATGTAGGATATGTAAATGTACATTTGACCTTGAAATAACATCTGTTATGATAATTACTCTTGAAATGAACAAGAAACAACATATTTATATCTTTTTATTGTATATATGCATCAAAAATGTAGAAAAACATGTAAAATTTGAACATTTTCCATGAAATTCTCATCCGTCCCCAGCTACCCGAGTGTGTTTGAATTTCATTTTAATTAAAGGCAGGCATCACACTTGTAGGTCTTACTATTTTAGCAAAGTTAAAAGGAAACTAGAAACCAGAATAGATAAGATATTAGCTAAATATTATTATAAGCTTACTTTTTCTTGAAAACAAGAAATAACATGTAGGGCGGCATATCTTTTTGTGAATAAAAATGCTACAAATCATCCATTTACCAAAAAAGATCAATTTTTAATATCAGTTATGGTTGTTTTCAAATATGTGTGAGAAATGACTCAAGGAAATTGCCACAAGTTTCATAATATTAGGTTAAAGTGTTCAAACTAATGCTTCTTATGAAAATCAAAAGATAGGGGGAGGGTATACATGCAAGGGTATTTCTAAGTGATGTGATGCTTTTATCATGATAATATTATGTAGATGTATGCAGTATTGAATAAGGTTTCTTATTTAAGGAGGTTGAACAACAATTGACCTCTAAAACATTAGGTAAAGATGCTTTACTTATGGAGAGCCCTATGAATCTGTGTTAAATAGAGGAAAGTGGAAATACTGGGTTCTCTTAAATGGCCATATTTTTCTTAAACCTCAATGGAATTGGCAAAATGAGGTATACTTTTTCTCAGAATAGCATAAGCTTTCTAATTCTAAGATAAAATGACTTTTCAGAGAATGTTAGTGTAAGTTAAAGGTAGCAAGGGACAGTTTCGGATAAAGTACCCGTCAATATTTTTGTAAAATTGAGAGTTGCTGTACTTGAAGGCTTATGAGTGTTGCTAAAATTCATGAAATGATTTTTAATGATTATCATTAGTTAGAGGGATGTCTCTTGTTGAAATTGACATGCAATATGTAGGCCCCATATGTTAGGTACACGAGAATCAGAAGTAAAATGCGAAACCGCGGCTATGACTGTTGTGTTGACTTTACACAGTGAAATTGCAAGTGACAGACGGGAGGTAAAATAACACGAAAAGTAGGTGGATGGGACATTGTAAACTATACACCGGTAAGTTTCTGACATATGATGGTGCAACATGCACACGGTACGGAAGGTCAACCCTTTGCAGGGAATTAGCTGGGGGAGGTCTAAAAAGCTGAAAAATCATGAAAAATTAGCAAAATATGAAAGGGTCAAAATCTCATAAAATCCAGTATGTAGAAAATTTTACAGGTTTTGACTAGTAATTTTCTTCAGAAATTAGTGATTGACCCTATAACAAGTGAATTAAAGGTATTTGTGCTCAATGGGAACTGAGGAAATTCTAGTTACAGAGTTCCGAAGACACACATCCCCTGGCTACAATGAAATGTATCAAAAAAACTGTCCCGTGCCACCTGGGTGTAGTGAGGTACCTTAAAGAAGACTCTGAATTTGATGGGGGGTGTGGAGGATAAACATTTGATTTTAATCATTTATTGTTATTAATTTTAACTTGAATAGTTGGCAGAAAATAAGACTTCTGATGGTTTATTCCCCGAACGGCTACTCGCCAAAACAAACACCTAATTATTTTAGGCACTTATGGGGTCCTCTAAGGGGGTACAGGTAGAATGTACCTGTGTCCACCTGGTTTCCCCATATCAGTTAAATTAGCATAAATTCAGAAGAAATAAATGCATGTTTCTATAAATGTAGTAATACACATTTTTTAAACCTAAATCAATGTTGCAGTTTTCAGTCATTTTTAAAAAATTCTATTACTTTTCAACAACATGTATTACATGTATATATACTAGTATGCTGTAATTTAGTACCTTTTTATATCGAAAAGACTCAGTTTTAAGTCCCAAGGTGAATGATACTGTGATAGTGGGTTGTCCCAAAGATTAACAAGTCCACTTAAGGGTTCTTCATTTATTCAGATATAGAGATTAAAGGATTCTATT